>JAZKJV010006815.1:600000-1094335 GCA_037367405.1 Ottelia alismoides | reverse complement strand
TATCTCCCACATGATCAAAATCAGAGGGAGAGAGTCGGAAAAGCAAAGCAAGCGAAAATTGATGATGAATGCTAAGTAAAATTGCTCACCATGCCTCCAGCTCTCTTCATGTAAGGATGCTAAGCAGAATTGAAACCCATCTATATGATATGCAAAATTGATGAAATTGTCCTCAACAGAATATGCTATTATCGTGAATCACAAAATGCTAATTATCTAGAGAAGAGACCTAAGTCAGGTCTTGGAAACCTCTCGATGACCACCACAATTGGTCCTACAAGAGTTGTGTGAGATTTCTCGCAGCATACAGTCTCAAATCCAAATAATCAACAATTATGATTTGACTAAGTCCAAAATCGAATATATATATACATGCAAATATATTTGGGCTATGTACCTTAATCTATCAAGCAAGCAAATCCTAAGCTAGGGCTCAATCACACAATACAAATGAAAATAAAGGCGAAAAAACAAAGAAAAATAAAAGCGATGAAAATGTGACAAAAATGATAAGGCCCCCAAGTGAACAATCCCTCGGGAAGTGGATTTCGTGTAATATCAGAGTCCTGGATAGTCCAAGTTTTTACAATTATGCATCTCTCTCTCACTTTAAATTACAAAATAAATAAATATACAACAATGTTAAGTGGTATTGTCTTCCAAAAATTCCTCGAAGTTGTCTTTTGTCGCTCTCTCTTGTCGGTTAGTATTGAATAGCTAACTCTGCTTCACGTGAGTGTGCGGGCACTCCTAGGAGAGACTCCCTCGATCCGTCATCCCTTACAACAAATTCAAACAAGAAAGATGATTAGACAATTCAAAAATAATATCAAATAAAATAGAAAATAAATAAAAGAAAAATATAGATAAGGCACAAAAAAGGAAATCCAATCTATGCGCAGTTGCTCCCCGGCAACGATGCCATTTGATGAACGAGATTTTATGAAGGTCTAAAAAAATCCTCACAGAATGCGAAGATAATTTTTCACTGAGGTGACTGACAAGAAATCTCGAGTCAATCAATAATTACCCCGCAAATAAATATAACAATGCAGATAAATGTGTGGAGTAAAAATTTATTTTATTTAACTCTACAAAATGTGTGTATAGTTTGCAAGTATGTAAAGTATCAAACACATGGAGCAAGCTCTGGATTAGTAAAATTAATGCGAAAAATTTATGTTCTTCTTGTTGTCTGTTTGTTTTTGTGTTGATTTTTAATTTATATATATTGGATTTTAATTTTTATATTTTTTGTTTGTTTTTTAATTTTATATTTTTTATTTTCTTTTTATATTTTAATTTCCTTTTCTTTTAAAAGATATAATATAAGAATAAATAAGACTATATATACTATATGTAGTAAGATAATTATAAATATACTTAAACATAATCAAAATAAAGAAAATAATCAAAATACTATTTTTGCTAATTTTTAAGTATTTTTAAAGCCAAAAATATCCCAAAATAGAGATTAAATAAATAGGTTGGATTGTTTTGGAAATTAAAAACAGAAAATAAAGCTAAAATTTTCCAAAACTATTATTTTATTAATATGTAATAAAAAGAAAAATACAAATAGAAATTAATATTTTTGACATTTTTGGGATTTTTATATTTTTATAAAGGATTTTGTAGCTTTTTAGTTTTTAGTCTTTTTCTTTTTCTATTTTTAGGGACTTTTGGTCTGGTGTTAAAAAATACAATAATAGATAAAATATATTTTTGGAGGAATTTTCAAGATATTTTATATTTTTCGGTAATTTTTATTTCAAACAGGTCCAAAATGCACTCTTTTTTATTTTTAGAAGATAGTTAAAATGCCTAAAATGCAAATGCAAAAATATGACGCAAAACTACAAGCGAGGAAGCACTTAACCCTGTTTTTGAGAATTTTTGGAGCACGGATGCTATTTTTAATAAATAAAATTCAAGCGTAAAAATTAATGAACTGGAAAGGATATTTTTGCATTAAAATAAAAGTCAAAGGCTACAATGCAATTTACCCAATTATTACATCTAATGTTTAAATTTTCTGGACTAAAATGAAATTACAAAACCTACGAGAAATTAAGTGCAAAATTGCCACCTCACGTGGGACCACACATGAGTTGACGTGGACTGGACTCAAGTTAATAACAAATATTTAGGGGTTCTAATGCAATTTCACCAAATTTTTTACACTAATTAATTAATTATATGGCCAAATCAAAGATAAAAGCGGGGGGGTGGATTTCGCAATTTACTCCCATATGTGCTCCATTATACGGCTCTCAATGCTTGAATTAGACACGTGGCAAGCCGACGTTGCGCTATACCCTTTCGCCACGAACGGAGGAGATTAGATCTCAAGAATGAGATCAACGACAGAGGTGCGAATAGATCCAACGGCTGGAGATGAATCTAGGGAATGGCGTGATCGGACAGCTCACGAGATGCCAGGAAACAAAAGCTAGGACTAAAATCTACGTAAATGTAGAAGAAAAATTGCCTCAAATGGCCAGAAGACATGGGATGGGAACCTCGACGGCGAGCTTCGCTGGAGATGGTGGGAACCACCTCTACGCCTTCCTCCACATAAATGAACACTGGGCTGAGCTTACTGTCAACAAGCTCAAGGCCTAGGGCAAGATCCGAGGTGAAGATGAGGTGCTAAGGGGAACCAAATACAAAAATGGCGGTGGCTCTAGTTTAAGTACATGTGGCGAAGATGACTTCGGCTTGGTTTAGGGTAGGATCAATGAGGCTCAGCCCTAGGAGAGAGGTCGTCGGGATTATTGGATGAACAAGGCAAGTCATGAAGGATGTACAACTCTTCAAGCGATGTATCACGAGGGAAAAAATCGAGAAGCAAGGGGTCAAAGGCGGGGCTGTCAGACCTATGACTTGAGTCAGATAATTAACGCAAGTCAATGGGTGATGAGCCCTGATTGGGACACGTAACATGCAACAAGACAAACCAGCCTAAAAAATCAAAGATAATTCGAAATAAATTAGTATATAATTTTATTGATTTTTGGTCAAAAATAAAAAATATTTATTATTTTATGTAGTATTTTAATATGATTTTTGGTTATTTTTATAAGTTAATTAATTACGAGTTACTTTTTTGACGTATATTTATATGTATATTGACCCATGTTTTGTATATTTTATTTTTATTTTGTATTTTTATTTTATTATTTTATTTTCTTAATTTATATTATTATGATTAATATATATATATCTTTATTTTATTTTCTAATATAATATGTATACTTAAATAAATAGGGGAGTATATGATATAGGTAAAAGTATTGTATATTTATCTATGTATTTATATAGACTATTTTATGTTTGTGTTTTCTTTATAGTTTTATTCTATTATAAATATGTATGTGTATATATATTATAAATAATATTTACAAAATTACAAAAATATAAAAATATAAAAATTATAAAGATAAATAAAATGAATATTTTATTCAGTTAAACTATACAATAGGGGTCCAAAATCTAACTTTTGCATCTTAACTCCAAATTGGATGAAACCAACTACATTAAATAGCTTGCTAAAAGTTATATATATAAAATTAAAGGTGATTTTTATACATTTTGACTTCATATGGAGAAGATATGGGTCTAAAAGTTTGGGTTTTGGCTTTTTATTTTGAGTATAGAAGTACACTATATATTATTTTTGTGTAAACTCAATTTTGTATTTTTCTATATATTTTTATCTACAACTTTTATATACAAAGTTTCTTTATTGGAGGTATAAATAATAAAGAATAAAATAGTCCTAAAAATGAATTATTTGGCAAAATAAACTAGGAATTTTATTGTGTTTTTGGCCCTTATCTCCCCCTAGTTTATTCCTTGTCGACCCAGCCATCAAGATGCCTATGTCTAGGGGTTAGGGTCATAGTTCTTTTATTTTCTTTATTCTGTAATTTCAGAATTAAAGATTGAACGCAAGAACTGACTTATTACCTATTGTTGAGGATTTGGTCTTGACCAAAGTCTCATGGACTAGGACCTAGGATGGCATCTCGACTCGACTCGTGTGATTGCAATGCACTAAATGTCATATCCATATATTATATGTACATACAAAGAGTATGATAATTTAAGAAGTTGGATTGCTTTTGACTAGACCTTGGTTGAGCCTAAAATTTTAGAATCACTCAAATCTAAGGTTCTTGATGAATTGAGCCTTGTAAATTCACATGCAATGTTAGGGATTAATCCTACTATTTCATTCTTTAAAATGCTCTAGGGAGAGCAAAGTTTAAGAATAGGTGGGATGATGAATCTCTGATTTATCATCACTATATCTCCTTAATCCTCCGAGCTTGAACAAATCAATGAAATATGCAATTAGTTCTCCTTAATTAACAATTGACACTTTGCTTGTAACTAACCCTAATTATTGTATAAAATAACCTCTCTTTATTTTCTTTATTTTTTCTTTTTTCTTCATATCCTTGACACACATCTATACCGTGCTCTCCGCCCTTAGATTAGAAGCCCCTGATATGATCCCAGTCGCTGCCTCGCGCCTCCTTCTAAGTCATTGGATCACGTGATCCAAGGACCCTTGTCCATCTTTTTCCCATGTGACGCCCCTTCTCTCTGACGATTACTTATCTACCCATCCTTCCCCTTCCATTTTTAGCACTCTCACCTCACCTCCTCTCCATGGGTTAATAACACTCCCATGTAGCCCTATTACCCGCCATCTTCACTCGACCATCAACACACCACGATCTATTCCCCAATGCCATATCACAGCCGTTAGAAATCTCCCCTTCACTTCATGTAACGGTCGGAGCTGCACCCATAAATAAGCCGCCTCTGCCTTCATCACAACCTGTCCACCATTCACTGGCTTAGGGCTAGGCTCTCTCCTCCCTCCTGTGATAGAGGAGCAGATGATCAAGGGTTGATGACGCCCTCCAAGCTATGGTGTCAACCCTTGGATACCATGGCCAAGTCACGGTGCCTCCACCGGCATTGAGCTTCGAGGCTTGGCTATCCTCGATAAGTGAAGATCATATATCACCTCCTTCTTAATTTCTTTTTGATTTTTATTATTTTTCACACACACATACACTTCGTTCCACTGTCGATTGATCGCACCACCACCTTCGTCGGACCTCCCTCTCCTTCGTGAGAGGTCCAAACCACCTTCTCCTTCCTCTGCGATCCCCTCTACTCTAGGCCATCTCCTCCGCCGAAGGCGGAGGTGATCACACCACGAGCGCCACCTTTCTTCATCCCGATGCCAGCCATATCATCCCCCCTTTCTTCGTCTATCTACCCCCGCTAACCCTTTTGCATGTACTCTTCATTGGCTGAACTTTGGGCGGAGCTCCATTCTAGAGCTCCGCCTCAAGTGTGTTGGTGTCGATGGCTTCTTCCAGGAGGCGTCATACATCCTCCTCCTTCTGATCTTCATCACGATAGCTCCAAGGAGCTACCTGATGCTTCATCGTGCATAGAGGCGCACTGAGGATCTCTTGGCATCTAGCCGGAGCTCCAAATGCACAGGCAATGCACGACGAATGAGAAAGCGCCAGATGCTACATGTGTCGTTGGACGTGACCCTCCAGAGTCCATCCAACGACTATGGAGTCGCCACATCATTGCTTCAAAGTGCAGAGGCTCGGTAGGATCGAGTCTCATCCCAAGTCACCTCGAGTTACCACGTGGCCTGAGGCTCCGGCATCGGCTACTGAACTGCCATCTGAGCCTAGCCATCATGTGTGCCATGTGCGTGCAGAGGAAGGAGAAGGTGGTTACTCTCACCAAGACAGGAATTCATCTTTTTGATTTTAGGGTCGAGTAATCTTAGCAGTCACAATTTTATTGATCATCACCTTTTTGTATTTTTTAATAGAAATGCATAAACCTAATGAGAGATAAATTCTTTTTATCTCCCACATGATCAAAATCAGAGGGAGAGAGTCGGAAAAGCAAAGCAAGCGAAAATTGATGATGAATGCTAAGTAAAATTGCTCACCATGCCTCCAGCTCTCTTCATGTAAGGATGCTAAGCAGAATTGAAACCCATCTATATGATATGCAAAATTGATGAAATTGTCCTCAACAGAATATGCTATTATCGTGAATCACAAAATGCTAATTATCTAGAGAAGAGACCTAAGTCAGGTCTTGGGAAACCTCTCGATGACCACCACAATTGGTCCTACAAGAGTTGTGTGAGATTTCTCGCAGCATACAGTCTCAAATCCAAATAATCAACAATTATGATTTGACTAAGTCCAAAATCGAATATATATATACATGCAAATATATTTGGGCTATGTACCTTAATCTATCAAGCAAGCAAATCCTAAGCTAGGGCTCAATCACACAATACAAATGAAAATAAAGGCGAAAAAACAAAGAAAAATAAAAGCGATGAAAATGTGACAAAAATGATAAGGCCCCCAAGTGAACAATCCCTCGGGAAGTGGATTTCGTGTAATATCAGAGTCCTGGATAGTCCAAGTTTTTACAATTATGCATCTCTCTCTCACTTTAAATTACAAAATAAATAAATATACAACAATGTTAAGTGGTATTGTCTTCCAAAAATTCCTCGAAGTTGTCTTTTGTCGCTCTCTCTTGTCGGTTAGTATTGAATAGCTAACTCTGCTTCACGTGAGTGTGCGGGCACTCCTAGGAGAGACTCCCTCGATCCGTCATCCCTTACAACAAATTCAAACAAGAAAGATGATTAGACAATTCAAAAATAATATCAAATAAAATAGAAAATAAATAAAAGAAAAATATAGATAAGGCACAAAAAAGGAAATCCAATCTATGCGCAGTTGCTCCCCGGCAACGATGCCATTTGATGAACGAGATTTTATGAAGGTCTAAAAAATCCTCACAGAATGCGAAGATAATTTTTCACTGAGGTGACTGACAAGAAATCTCGAGTCAATCAATAATTACCCCGCAAATAAATATAACAATGCAGATAAATGTGTGGAGTAAAAATTTATTTTATTTAACTCTACAAAATGTGTGTATAGTTTGCAAGTATGTAAAGTATCAAACACATGGAGCAAGCTCTGGATTAGTAAAATTAATGCGAAAAATTTATGTTCTTCTTGTTGTCTGTTTGTTTTTGTGTTGATTTTTAATTTATATATATTGGATTTTAATTTTTATATTTTTTGTTTGTTTTTTAATTTTATATTTTTTATTTTCTTTTTATATTTTAATTTCCTTTTCTTTTAAAAGATATAATATAAGAATAAATAAGACTATATATACTATATGTAGTAAGATAATTATAAATATACTTAAACATAATCAAAATAAAGAAAATAATCAAAATACTATTTTTGCTAATTTTTAAGTATTTTTAAAGCCAAAAATATCCCAAAATAGAGATTAAATAAATAGGTTGGATTGTTTTGGAAATTAAACCATCAATTCCATATTTGCAATTAGCTCCTCCCAAGCATGCGTGCCACACATGTCGTGCCTGGGAAAATTGCAAATGGGGCCCGCCGAGTTTCGCTTATTACAAAAATGGTCCTTTGAAGGATCAATTTGCATATTTTTATCTTTCTATTTTCTAAGTTTTTATAGCAATTTTGCCCCTGGACTCTTTTGTTGATAACTTAAGTATCTAAACTCCAAATTGAGTTATTTCAACTTCATTTTTTTACTAATTTCATGCTCTTCCTCATGGCTACAATTAATCACTGATTTGATACTTTATTCAATATGCTAAATTTTTTAAATCTCATGTATCATATGCTCTTCATTTAAATGCCATTAATTATTCTTATGCCCTAATTGATCATGGAATTGAATGTCTTATAATGCTCAATTAATCTGATTAGCCTAGGGGTATTTTTGCTAGCATAATTCTATTTGCATTGCATGGTATTAAGTAACGTATGGCATCACATTCAATTCGCACAAAACTAAAATACAAAAAAATTGCGTATTATTCATGCATCATTTGCATTACATATCACCCTGTTTTATGCATGATATTTGTTCATCATTCTGTAGCATGCATCTTTCGATTACATTTCAATGCCACATTGTCTTGCATGATGATTTTTGCATCATTATTTTGCATAATTATCTTGCATTATTATTTATATCATTTATTTGCATTATTTGACTTATGTTTTTCTGTGCATCAATTTGTGAAATTTTGACATTTTGTCTGCATTGGTTGACTAGGTCAAGGAAATAAATCGCTCAATTTAAACATTTTCTCTGATCAATCTTCAAGGAGGCTCGTGCCCTTGTGTTCGACCTTGGCATGCTTGTCAAGCAAAATTCATTGCCACATATTCACATGTGTGGTTGATTCTGCGTTAATCCTTTATCGCCTCATGTGCTACGATAATATGACAAAATTAAAGAGGCGATTTTGCAGCTTATCACCAGTATCATACGCATCATCGATACACTGTTGCTTCTCAAAATCAGTATCCTCCTCCTCCATACTTTCATTAGTAGCAATTCCTTGCTCCCCACAATTCCTAGTTTTCCTCGCCTCTGTAGTATCACTTGCAGCATGGTCATCACGTTGAATTTACTGAGGTAACACATGTAAATCCTGCTCTAGACCGCTCGACCCAACTCATCAAAGGCCTAACAGAGATGTCCTAGAAGCTCAACAACCTCACTGCCACCAAAACTTTGATTATAGTGGAGGTTGAGGTAGACCCAAATAATTTAAGCATAAAGAGCAGGCAGTTTGCGATGTCCCCCCCAATCCAACCGAGTCAGGTCTTTCAGATATATGTTGTCTAATGTTGTATATCTCAGTATGGTAGAGTATTGCATCCATCGACCGCTGCCAACAAAGCATTTTCCGGCGAGTCATCTTCTGCATCAACCGATCCAACAATAGAGTCGGGTGAGGAAGAAGATGATGGAGGAGTATCACCAACACCAGACCACCACCAAGGAAATATTTTAAAGCAACTCAGAAAAATAAAAAATTCCAAAAAAAAAGAAGAGCCAAAGCCAAAAAGGACCCACACCGGAGGAGCTAGCACCACCATCGCTTCATCCTAATCCGACGAATCCCAAGATCATGTAGATTCATTTTTTCCTATTTAAAATGGTGTCCCATCTTCTGGACAACCATCTGTAAATAATTTTGTAATTAAGAACAATGCATTTTCTTTTGTGAATATTCCATTTCCAGATGCAATGTAAAGCACCAAAAAAATAGAATTTGAAAAAATACATTGTCCGACCTTGCATTGTTGAAATTATTGAAAATCTAATTTTGGAAATGCCATTGATGAAGGTCATGGAATACATGCTAGCCATTAAGAAAGGGTTAAAACAGGCATGCACCTCAAAGTGTCAGAGCCGCAAAAATAAATGCAGCCGAGAGAAACACATCTTAACCATGGCCACTGTGAATGCTATAAGTGATCTCCCACAGAAGAAGAAAGACAAGGGAGCGCCTCTTATTAGATGCAAGCTATTTGATTAGATATTCGACGAACTTTGCTTGATAATGGGTCTTCAATCAAACTCTTGCCCTCATTACTTCTGGAAGAATTTAGCTCGGACCGCTCAAACCCACTTGTATGAAATTGCAATTTGCAGATTGTTCCATTAAGTGGCCAATAGGTTTGTTGGAGGACATTATCGTAACTGTGCATGAATTGCGATTTCCAGTTGATTTTGTAGTCCTAGACTTGGACTCTCCAACAAATTTACTCCAGACCCCCATCATTCTTGGCCGACCATTCCTTCGAATTACTGAAGCGTTCATCGACTACGTGTCTGGAAAGATCACATTTCTCTCCTGCAACGATTGAGTCACCATGGATATAATTGTTGAGCAGAGTGCCACTTCTGATGCAGGGAATCCAGAACAAACAGGCGACTATGATAAAATTGAGCAAATCAAAGCATCATGCATCTCTTTAAAAGATATTTTGGCACAAGAATTCCTCTATTTAGAGGAGGATCTGGAAAGCACAGTTAATCCATGCTCCTTTACTAACTAGGAGACATCATTTTGAGTCACTAATCTGCTTATTTGATGAAGATTCATGACAGACCGATCAAGAAGAGTCCATTACAGACATGTTCGACACATTATTATCACCAAAAGTAACAAAGGTGGACACCACCTCATTGATTCAAGCGGAACATTCTCTTACCAGCACATAATCTAAAGTGTTCGTAGAGCAGACTCCACAATTACCAGAACTCAAATAGCTCCTAGCAGGTTTGAAATATGCATTCCTTGCGGGTGAAGAGAACATGTATCTGGTCATCATCAGCAGCTAGCTGACTTCGGATCAGGAATCTCAACATCTCGAGGTTCTAGAAAAGAACCACAAGGCACTTGGTTAGAAAGTCTCAGATCTCCGAGGGATAAATCCGGTCTTATGTTCACTTCATATATATCTTTAAGATGATTGCAAATCATCTCAAGAATTTCAGAGAAGATTGAACCTTAATCTTCTGGACATCATTGTGAAGGAAAACACAAAATGGTGTGAAGCAGGTTTCATTTATCCCATCTTTGACTCCAAATGAGTGAGCTCCATGCATATTGTTCCAAAGAAATCAAGGCTCACTATGGTTAAAAATAACCAAGGAGAGGAGATCTCGACCTGAGTATCGACATCTTGGTGGGTATGTGTTGACTATCGCCGCCTCAATGCAGCAATAAAGAAGGGTCATTTCCCTCCCCCATTCGTTAATCAAGTTCTTTAGAGATTAGTTGGGAAAGAATTATCCTGCTTTCTAGATGGGTACTCTAGTTACACCCAGGTGGTGGTCACCCCAGAAGACCAAGAGAAGAAAAAATCACATGCTTGTTCAACACGTATGCCTTTCGCAAAATGCCCTTTGGATTGTACAATTATCTTGCCACATTCCAAAGAAGCATGTTTGCAGTCTTCTCCGATATGGTCGGGATTTTTCTCAGAGTTTTTATGGATGTGATTTCTCAGTCTACGGTGACAGTTTTGACTCATATCTTTAGCACCTAGACCGAGTACTATAGAAACATCGTGAAGTAAATTTGGTTTTTTCAAGGAAAAAGAGTCACTTCATGGACACAGAAGGACTTGTGTTGGGCCACGTCATTTTCAAGTGAGGTATGGAAGTCGACCCAGCAAAGGTGGATGTTATAGCCAAACTTGATCCACCTTAGAATGTGAAGAATGTGAGGCCATTCCTGGGGCACATTAGTTTGTACAGAAGATTAATCAAGGACTTCAACAGACTTTCCTGGCCTCTCACAGAGCTTCTTTGCAAGAAGATCGAGTTCATTGTTGATCAAAAGGTTCTCCAACCATTTTATTATTTGAAAGAGATCGTCACTCATGCTCCCATCCTAAAACCACCGGATTGGTCTCTTCCCTTTGAAATCATGATGGATGCATTAGATTTTGTAGTTGGGGCTGTTTGAGGACAAAGAAGACACAAGTTGCCCTATGCCATTCACTAAGACAATAAGACACTCAATTAAGTACAAAGAAATTACAAAGAAAAAGTTGATGGCAGTAGTCTTTGCTTTAGAGAAGTTCAGATCCTATCTTCTATAATCAAAAGTAATTGTTTTCACTGGCCACTCCACTATTCGATACTTACAACAGAAGAAGGATGCCAAATCTTGTCTACTCAGATGGATCCTTCTCATCCAGGAATTTGACCTAGAAATCAGAGATAAACTTGGAGTCTGGAATGTAGTAGCAGATCATTTGTCCAGAATAGAATGCCAAGATACTCAGCTGAGTAGTGCACCGATCATAGAGACCTTCCCTGATGAATCCATCCTCAACGTTGGATCTCTTCCATGGTATGTCGATATTGTGAACTACCTCCTCTCTAGGGCAGTCCCACATGATTGGATAAGAATCAAGAAGGACAAATTCATGTCTGATATCCACTTTTACCAATGGGAAGACCCATACTTATTCAGGGAAGGAGCACATTACATTTGGCATTGGTGTATTCCTCAAGGAGGAGTACAAAAGTGTCCTCAAGTGTTGTTATAAGCTCGAATATGGTAGACACCATTCAGAAAGTCGGACGATAACAAAAATTCTGTAGTGTAGCCTTTCGTGGCCCATACTATTCAAGGATGCAAATGAATATGTCAAAGCCTATACTTATTGTTAGAAAATGGGAAAAAACTTGAGTTCCAAAGATAACGTATCCCTCAAATTCATTCAGATCTGTGATGTGTTTGATGCATGGGATATTGATTTCACGGACCTGTTTCCTAACAGTCAGGGCTACAAATACATTCTGGTAATTGTGGACTATGTGAGTCGTCGGGTTGAAGCTATCCCTGCTCGAGTTGTAGACAACATAACAATATGTAAATTTCTGAAAGATAACATCATTTCACAGTTCGGGATATCGAATACTTTGATATCAGATTAGGGGTAGCCACTTCATCAACAAAGAGGTTAAGAAATTAATGAAGGAGTACAACGTCAATCACTGAGTCACATCTCCTTATCATCCTCAGTCAAATGGCATGGCTGACTTATCAAATCGAGAAATCAAGATGATCCTACAAAAACTTGTGAGGACGGACAGAAAAAACTGGTCATAACTTATGGACTCAGTTCTCTAGGCATACAGAACCACCTACAAGTCTTCCTTAGGCATGCCACCCTATTTTCTTATCTGTGGAAAGCCATTCCATCTACCCGTGGAGGTAATTCACAAATCATTGTGGGCAGTTAACATATGTAACCTTGACTGACAAAAAGGTGGTCAGCATAGAAAGTTGGATCTAAATAAACTCATGGAATTCTGAGACTATGCGTATAACAACTTAATGTACAAAGAGAATGTTAAATGCTGACACAACAAGCACATTAAAAGAAAGACCTTCGAACCTAGATAGAAAGTGTGGTTGTTCTATTTAAAGTTGAAGATATTTCTAGGAAAATTAAAGAGCAAATGGACATGACCTTACATAGTCAGAACTGTGTGTGACAATGGAAGTGTTTTGATATCATAATTATCAGCTGACGCATAGCCTTTCATTGTCAACAGCCAGTTGCCGAAGCTATATTTAGAGCACAATACATTCCTGCCCATTCTCGACTCCGTTCAAGTAATTTTTGATGAAGAACTCACTACTTAACAACTTCAGTAGAGTCGGACAATGCTCCCAAAAATATTTTTGATTAGTTTTTTTCTTTTTTTAATTTATATTCTTCTAATTCTTTTTTCTGTATGACATTCATCCCATTCATCGGTGATATACTTAGGACATACTTCATCCTAAGTATAGGGGAGATGATTGCATCCGGGTTATTCGATATTCTTTCTCTCGTCTCTTATTTTTAACACTTTGTCTATACTTAGGGATATTTTACCGTAAGTATAGGAGGGACAGACCAAGCCCAATAATTTCATAAATTCTAGATCCTCGATTATCCCTATATTGCATACAATATGCTATCCTTAGGATTATTTGATCCTAAGTATAGGAGGGATGACCGATTTCTTATTCTTTAGTCGTTGTAGTATAGACTTTCCTATACTTAACATTAGTTATGTCTTCCTTTTTCTCTGACCTATCATGACACATACCTCAAGCTAAGTATAGGGGGTCGTATAAACGTTGTATATACTTTAGCCATAACTCGTACTTTTGTATTTTGAATAATATAACTAAAATACTATATAAGTATGTATATATAATAAATTAATTATTAAGAATGCAATAACTATGTACATAAGTTTTCTACAAATTATTTGTAAATATGATTAATAAATCGGTTTAAAAATATTTTGCATAATGATTTGAAAAATGGTTGTAAAATGACATGAAAATCTTTTGAAAATCGTTTGGAAAACTCTTTGTGAAATGTTTTCAAACCATTGTAAAAAACTTTTGTAAATTTTTTTGTAATCATTTGAATAGAAAAATCACTTTGCAAATGATTTGGAAAATGGTTGTAAAAATATATTGAAAAATCTATACATATTGTTTGAAAAATCTTTGCAAAATGATTTTCAAATTTTGCAAATATTTGCAAAATTGTTTGTAAAAATTATTTTCAAAATGTTTGTATTTGATTGTTTTGAAATTATTTTGAGAAATTGATACATAATTATAGCAAATAAAATTCTTTATAGATATGAATAAACCTCGTATATACAAAGAAAAAAATCGTTGTAAATAATAATTAACTTCTGTGTAAAACCTACAACATGTGCTTGTAAATATTGATGCACTCCCGTGTAAGTATCTGTATAAACTTCTTGCACTAACCTTTATTAGAAACCCCTAAAATATTCAAAAATTTTAAAATTACATAAAATTTGCAAAACTTTTCAAAAAATTTCAAAAAAAATAAAAATAAAAAATTTGTTTCACGAGAGTATTTTCTTGCATTATACATAGCATTTGCATTTTTCAGAATGGTCAAGACAATGAACGAGTCTGAAATAAAGATTGAAGATTGGAGCTTGGTCTTGACACTAATTCACTTAATTTCAGAGGAACCCATTAAGGATTGGAATTGAGATGCTTCAGGTCACCTCGACTTAATTATTTAGGTTCCATGAGACTATGTTCATGAGTCGATTCAATGTGTCTAACTAGAACCTTTCATGTCATCCGTATGACTCTTGAGACGATGGCTTGACTAAAAATCTTGCACTTAACACTTAGCTCAACCCAGATGGATTGTTGAATAATCGTGGGGTCTAAGTCAGGATGATACTAGGCCTCTTTGTCAAGGGTGGCTCAGGAGCCATTCTTGAAGACTGTTGAAAACGATACTTCAACCCACTCTGGTAGCAAGGATATCTAACGATCGGAGACTAGATTGAAATAATACTTCGGATGAGGAATGGTTTGCTAGCACAACTTTTTCCAAGGCCCCAAAATATGTGCGGACCAAAAGATTCTATATTTGGTGGGGGCAGAAACAAGAATGCAAAGTAAAGAAAAATCTAAAAATAAGCCTACACCAAAAACTCTACAAAAATATTGAGCTTCCAAAAAAGCATGCTTCTTGGTGAAGACTCAGTTACACTGACCCAGCTTCACAAGTGAATAAGACTACATTAGTTCATTCCCACTTCTTTTCCCATTCTTCTAGCCTCCCCCATTTTAGTTGTGAACTAGAATGCACCTGACCATAGAAAGGAATATCTGTCTCCATGAGGACGAGTTGCCAGAGGAGTAGACTCCTTAATAGTTCAGTAATTTATTTGGGAAGAGCTAGCAAATTCACATACACTAATCTATCATTTCAAGGTTACAAGAGTAAGTGACTGAGAGGATGGTGCTGACCAGACAATGGACTGAATTGGATAATCAGATTGTGGAACCTAAGGGATGTTATGTCACACTTCCTGACCTTAATACGATTCTGAACATACCAAGAATCCAAAGCTCTTCACTGAGATCCAAACTTTGATTTTATCAAAACAAGTTTAAAAGTAAAAAAATATTCCAAGTTCTTTCTTTTTCATTTCTTTATTTCCTTTTTTTTGCACTTATTAGCATAAGTATTTGCTAGGGACTAGCAAAAGCAAGAATAGGGGGTGATGAATCTCTATTTCATCAACTTTATTCTTTCATTTTTGGCTTTAAATCCCTAGCTAAATGCATGCATATAACATTAATTTGTGCAAAATAACACTCAATATTTCACATAAAATATTGTATAAAATACTGTATTTAATTCCAAAATAAAAGAAAAAAGGAAAGAAAAGAAAAAAGAATGAGGTGTCAAAAACACTGAGTGTCCCTAGACCCCAAGACCCAGTCATCATAATGACTTGGTCGACAAAGAATAAGTAGGGGGAGATAGGGCAAATCAACTGCACAAAAAACATTCTAAAACCCTACTTTTATAGCCCAATTATTGCATTTTGGGACCTATTTTATTCTTTATTATTTATACATAAAATCAATAAATCCTCAACACGAATATTGTACATAAAAATGCAAAGAAAAATACAAAATTGATTTCACTAAAAAATAATGCATAGTGTACCCGGGACACAAAATAAAAATCCGCAAAGAAAACTTTACAGACTTGTATCTTCTTCATACAAATTCAAAGTTAATCAAACTTACCTTTATTATTTATAAATTTAAATTATCTATTTAAGAAAAGTGATTTCATTAAATTTGAAGTTAAGATGCAAAAGTTGGCTTTTGGGCCCTTGTGTAATGTACATGTATATAATATGCATTATATTTATTCTTTATATTTTCACTATCTTGTATTTTTATATATTTGTCAATATTATTCAAAGTACATGTAAATAATAAAAATGGAATAAAACAATTCAAAACAATTAAAAAAATATAGCTATAAATTTTATATAGATAAAACATACCTATAATATACCCATATAATATGTATACATATTTATTTAAGTAACTAAAAAACTCAGAAAAATAACTAAAAATACACAAATATGTAACTAAATAAATTATAAATATAGAAATTATGTTTATAAAATAATAAAATACATATTACAAAGTAAACATAAAATATCAATTAGAGGTATAAATGCCTATACTTATACAAGTAAATATTAATATGTAACAAATTAACTTATATAAATAAATAAAAATCAGAATAAAATACTACATAAAATAATAAATATTTTTTTATTTTTTAACCAAAAATTTAAAAATCATTTATTATTTTAAAATGAATTAATAAAGGATTTTATTACCCCAATTTGTTGGTTGGCCCACATGGACCAATCAGGAGCCGAGGACCATTGACCCCAAGTCAGTTGTCCTCTCCCCAGCCGCCCTTGTGTCAGAACCCATGACTAACCCATCTTCTCCCAATTCTCCACGCCACCTCCATCCTTCTTCTCCCTCGAGACCTTCACCCCTCTTTATCCTTATCGTCCTTCTCCTTCACCCATACCCTAGCTCTCACTAACCACCGTCCTTCCTCCATTCATCTTCTTCCCCTTTTTGCCCTTCACCACGGCTATAAAGTTTGAGATTCGCTACCTTTTGCAATTTTAATCCTCGTTCTTAGATTGTAACCCCAATAGGATTCAAGGGTAGTAGGACATCAATGACCGCTTCATCCTCCCTTCCTTGACGACATGGAAAAGGGACATAATCGATGAGATCCGAGATTCACCGAACGTTCTTCGACCAAGCTTCTTCTTGATATAGATACGTCCTGTTCAGCTGTTAGATTTAGTCTTTCTTAATGTTTTTCATTTCAGTAGATTAGGTTTAGCTTTAGTTTCATCAATCCATCCATAAACTAGTTTAATTTATAAATTAAAATCATTAGAGCTCCATGCTCTAGCCCCAAATTTGCATGTGTTCGGTTGTGATCCGACTTGCATTTAGTCCATTTTCCTTCCCCATTGCCTACTTCAGCTTTCCCCTAGGATTCATCCTGAATTTCGCAAGAATCGAGGTTTGACAAGCTCCTTCTGCCACCTATCATCGAAGCTCTACAATTTCGTCCATCCCTTATGTGCATCAGCTTCATTCTGGGTCGAGGAGGTCTCCCTCGAGCCCGTGATCATTTTTGTGCAAGCAACAGCCCGAATAGGGCATCTTGAAGCTCGACCCAAGAACATATTAGACGCCCCAGGTTTTTTATGTTCTAGTGTCCCTTCGATGGACCCTGGAATCCATTGAGCCCTCATGTTGAAGTGGTAGACCACCAGGAGGTGGAGGAAGGCATCTACGAGGTGTTTGGTGGCTAGAGGACGAAGATTCAAGAGATTGAAGCTTGACAGTGCTTTATTCTTGGAATGTCCTTCCAAGACCTTCTAGAACCGTGCGATCAAGAACCACGACCCAGATCTAATATGGGTCGTCCAATCTAAAGGTGAACCGGTAACTCCAAAGCCACTCAATCAAACACGTGGAAGTTCCTCCGTCCTCTGATTGGTCGCAATGAAGGGTATATTATTAAGTAGCCCCTCAACTATTTTGTATTTAATGTCAAGTCATGTAAATATTAAATTAAGTAGAAACTTTTGTGTGAAAATTACACTGACCCCTAGAACCTTTTAAATATTGCATATTTGTTCAGTGCCACCTCACCTCAAGTGGTGGCCCATGTGAGGTGGGAAAATTACATGAAACATGATGAATCTCCATTTCATCACTTTATTCTATCATTTTGGCCTTAAAAAACCCTAGTAAATTCATGTAAAACTCTAATTTAAGCAAATCAACATGCATGCATTGTTGTACATATTGTGTCTAATTCTATTTTTAATGCCAAAATTATAGAATAAGAAAAGAAAAGAAAAAGAATAAAATATCGAAGATATTTTACGAACCTAAACCATGAGATCTAGGCATCTTGATGACTAGGTCGATAAGAAATAAAGTAGGGGGAGATAAGGGTCCAAAATACAATAAATTCCCTTTTATTTATTCATTTATTATTCATTTTTGAGACCTATTTTATTTTACACTTTTTATGCTTCAAATAAAAAAACTTTGAACATGAAAGTTGTAGATAATAAAATATAGAAAATATAAAATTTATTTCATACAAAAATAATATACAGAATAAAAATTACAGTCTAAATAAGATTCTCAAATCCTAACTTCTCGGACCCATATCTCTCCAAATAAAACTCAAAATATATCAAAACACATATAACTATTGATAAGCTATTTAATGAAGGTAGTTTCATATTTTTTGGAGTTAAGGTGTGAAAATTAGGTTTTGGACCCATATTGTATAGTTTACCCGATTAAAATATTCAATTTATTTATTACTCATCATTTTTTGTAACTTTATATTTTTTACAATTCGGTAAATATTATTTGTAATATATGTACATATTAAAACATGAATAAAACAATAAAGAAAACTCTAAAATAAAATATGTGTCTAAAATACATAGATGAAATGCTTATATCTATACCTATATAAATAATATACCTATTTATTTAAGTGTATATATAATATCCAAAAAATGTAATAAAATATTTTTTGTGTATAAAAATAAGATATAATTTTTATAAAGTAAAAAACTAAAATAATAAAATAAAAATAAAAAAAATAAAAGACACAAAAATATAGATAAATATACCTATATTATAACCCTAAAAAAGTAAACTTGTAATTATATACATCGAAAAAATAAATGAAATCATAATACAATACTACATAAAATAATAAGCATTTTTTTATTTTATAACCTAAAATTAATAAAATTATTTATTAGTTTTTATTGTTTTTTTAAATCAATTTTGGCAGGGTTTTTTCTGGTTGGTCCACGTGGACCAACCAGCTTCCTCGTCCTGTTGACCTTGGTCAACTCTCTGACCGAGGCTCCCATCATGTCAGAACTTCATTTCTTGCTATTTTATTTGCTTTTTATAGACCGCTCCTTATATCTTTATGGATCGATTCCTTAGTGACTTTTTGTCCTCGATATATGCTCTTACACACCCACTCATTATCTCGGGGATTTAATCGATGCTCTGCCTGATTCCCTTCGATCTTTGGAGCATCTAGGTCATCTGTACAAAACCTACCCCCGTCCTCCTCTTCGAGTTTGAAACCTTTTGGCTGGTCTTAGTCCTCCTCTTATGTGCTATAGATCGACACGGTGATGGGCGCGTCTCCAGCACCATGTAACGAGATCCAGCGAGCCATTAGGTGCTTCCACCACCATCTATGGCGGAGCTCCACCGTCGAGGTCTGCTTCCCGATCTTGTCCTGTGAGGTACTATTTTTTTATTGCATTTCTTATCTTATTTCAGGCCTTAGGTTCGATTGTTGCTTTTATTTTGTGATTTCATAACGTAGTTTACTCGTAAGCCACTTCCCTGACCATTTTGCTCATCATGTGACTCGCTAACTCCCCTCACTAGCCTCCCTTTCACCTTTGCTATGCCCACCACACCTCCATTCAACCAGATCCCTAGCGGATCTGGAGCTCGGACCTCAACTCCCTCGCTTCGTCAGAGGTCCACCGCCACACATCGCCATCCATTCACCTACGCCAAGAAGCCCCCCGGGACCCTCTTTTATTGAGTACTAACATATCTTGTAGGTCCCACGAAGCTTAAGACCCCGCGAGGGGTCGATTTTTGGTAATCTTCCCAGGTACCTAGAGTAGACTCTTCCCCTTGACCTCGCAGCGATGCACCGGGGCCCTCCTGGCCATTTTGGCACCGTCGGTCGGTCGAGGACACTTCAAGGAACATCGTAGGAGGCGGATTGTGCCTGGAGAAGTTCGTCCCCCCCCCAGTTCGTCCATGTTCTTCCAGAGGGCCTCTCTGTCGTTTGATCTCCACCATTCTTCCAGAGGTGGCAGGCGTCGTCAGATTCCATTACGCTTTAGCCGTTGATAGTCGCTGCACATTCTAATATGGACCCTCCATCGGCGAAGCAACTCAGATAGTATAGACGCGCCACGTGGCATAGTGAACAGATCCAGTCGTTGGATGTGCGTTTAGACTGGGTATATTGCTGATTCTCCCTCGGTCATTTTTGTATTTAATATTCTGGATGTAAACATTCCTCTGCATTTATTATAATTTTGTAAATTTTGCAAGTGAGCCCTCGTACTTTTGAATATTTATATTGGGGTCCACACCATGTCACCTCACGTGGCAGCCCATGTGGGGTGGCATTTTTGCTGGAGTGCCCCCTGTGGGTTTTGGAATTGGTTTTTTAGTCCAGAAAAATTTTGATTACATTATATTTTTTTTTTTGAAAATTACAATGAGCCCCTTGAACTTTCTATTATTTACATAAATGCCCGAAGTAGTAACGTAGTTTCTCTTTGTGTTCTCTATTTATTTAAAATAGCAATTAAACTCCAAAAATCCCAAACAATAAGTGTAGGCTCCTGGTTGCACACACTTCCACGCACATTTTATTTCGCAATTTTTAGGACTTTTTAATATTTATTAAAAATAAAAAATAGCCTATTTTCATCATGTTCACAATATAAAAATCCATAAAAAATTAAAAAGACCTTCGAAAAATTCCATAAAAAATGTATGTAGTATTTATTTAATTATTTTACAACTCCGACCAAAAAAATCCCTAAAAATTACGAAAGGAAAACTCTTAAAAGTTGAAAACACCTAAAACCTTAATAAAAAAATATAAAATCCCTAAAAATCCTAAAAAAAACTATTTTCTGTATCTGAATTTTCTTTATATTATTATTGATATATTAAAATTAATTTGGAGAAATTTTGATTCTGTTTGATTTTTATTCTCCATTTTAATTCTGAGTATTTAATTAAATCCTATTTTAGGGTATTTTTGACATCAAAAAGAAATTAGCAAAAAATTCCTAAAAAAATATAAAATAGTAAAAAACAATTAAAATCCAAAAAAAAATTATTTATTTTATTTTTGCTATTTTTATTAGTATTTATATCTATATTAGTCCATATTTTACGTATACTCTATATATAACTTTGTTATATATCTTAAAAAATATAAAAGAAAATATAAAATGAGAAAATCAAAAATTAAAATACAAAATCAAAAATAAAACAAAAAAAATTAAAATAAAAAAACCCACAAAAAATAGAAAAAGACTTCACAATCACATTTTGCATTCATTTGCCTGATCTAGCATGTTTGCTCCCTGTATTTAACACTATAGATACTTGCACTATACAAACATTTTGTAGAGTTAAATAAAATAAATTTTAACTCCACATTGCTTTTTGTTGCTTAATTATCATTGTGGGTTAGTGATGAATCCATGTTCATCACTCTTTATTCTTTTATTTTAGCTAATTATCTTGGCAAAGCATCATGTAAATAGGTATATAGAATAACTTTAGCAATATGCATGCATGTGTCAATATTACATAATTAGCATGTATTTGTGCAAAAATAAAATAATAAAGAATAAAAAGAAAAAGAAGGAAGTATTTAGAATAAATATTGAGTGACCCGAATCCCAAGAGAGGGCCAAGCATTGCCTGATCGCCAAGTAAAACATGTAGAGATAGATAGGGTCACTCTATATTGTATATACCATGTGTGTGTAAATAAATTATTTTTGCCAAAATAAAAATAAAATATATGCTTTTACCTCCTTGTACATATTTCTAAAAATAAAATAAAAATGAGAAAAAAATAAAAAAATAAAAATTCTCTCTCACTTGTACATAGTACATATATATATTCCCTACTCTATTTATTTTAGACATGTAAGTAAATAATCAAACCAAAACAAAAATTGTTTTATACTCAAAATATTTTTTTATAAATAAATAAATTATAAAATTGGGATATTATTGTTAAAATAATAAATTAAAAATAATTGTACAAAATACATAGGTATACTATACCTATATATAATACTCTATATTTTATATAGACAAATTTATTTTTCAAAAAAATAAATAAAAATCATAAAAAAATTCCTTGAAAAATAAAAAAATCGTTTTATTCATTTTTTAATTTAATTCATTTACTATTTTTAATTTATTTATCTTTTATTTTCATTGCTATTTTATCCTGTAGCTGCTTTTGTCCTCTTCATGCGCCGCTTCTGATTGGTCCACGTGTGCATGTTGACTCGGGTCAACCCTCTCTTCCAGGGCTTGACCCAACCCGACTGCATGGCCGGACCCATTTCTCACAATTCTACCCATCAGGTCGCACAGCTTTTCGCCCGGCTTTTTCACCTGCATCTCCCTTGTGGATCCAAGATCCTCGCGGATCCCTAGGGAGGCATGGATCCCTAGGGAGGCGTAGATCGTTCTCGGTTCACGCACCCTCTCCCATTCTTCCAGCCACCTAGGAGTGCTATAAAATCTATCATCCTCTTCCCCATATGCTTAGCTCGTGCCTCGCTCCCTCTCGATACCCTATCCACCTTCAGCATAGTGACAGCCGTCTGGAGTGTCGCTTGGCATTCGATTTGGTGCAGCGATGTCGTAGCTCAGCCATCGTGGTCGAAGTTCCATCGCAAACAACCTCCCCTACCTTCCGCAGCTCAGTCGATTGCTATTACCCCGACGACCCCCTTTGCTTGAAGCCCAGGAGTCGATCTAGATCTTCAGGTGAGCCTTTTGTTCTTCGCTTGAGTCTTTTGATCCATATTTTCTATTTCAGCTCCGCCACGCCTTAGTTTGCTCCGACCAGCCGGTCGAAGCTCAGTTCCCCATTCCCAGCCGCTCCGATACCATCGCACAATCACCCTCCATATAGCTCTTCATACTGATCACCCTCATCTTAGCCTATCTAGCCGAGATTAGGTCCGAGATCTCTTCCTTCGCCTTCGCCGGAGATCGACCAGCATCCCCCGTCGCTTCTTTCATTTTCAGTCCAAATAACCAGGACCGGTGTATAGCTCTGAGTCATAGTTATCCTTTGCAGGTCGTTCTGCGTGATTGGGAGCCCTCTTTCCATCCTCGCCAGGGCTCGTCGGAGCAGCTCCAGGTGCTCATCGCCGACACGCCCATCTAGCCGACGGAGCCTCCATCCGAGCCATCTAGTCGACACAGCATCACTGTCACGCCGGCGTCCTCCAATCTTTCCATCAGAGCTGGGGATCTCTTCCTTGGCTCCGACGAAGTTCGCCTGACGCTTGTTCTTCCAGACCCGTTCCGCAGCGTTGGATCGACCGGGCCCCTCTAGATTACATCTTGACCGTTCATCCAGCCGCCGTATCAGACCATTGGATGTTAGATCTGACGGTCACTTACGCCCACGTTCCCGACCATCCTGGCACCATCAGATCTGACGCCTGACATCATCAAAGCCGTACATCCATCCTAGGCTCCAGCGGGCGACCACGTGTCCACCCCACGTGCGCTTCACGTGCTTCCAGGGTATCTTCCCCCTTTTACCCGGCATTTCCTTTAGTTTACATTTTAATCTGTAAAATAAATTTGTAGTTGAACTTATTTGCATTTTGCCCCCATGTAGTTTCTATTATTTGCACTTTAGTCCCCCTTGTCTGGAGACACGTACATCGCCACGTGCCCTTTGGTGTATTTGTAGACTTAGTTATGAGCTTTCTTATGTTAATGATTGATGAATATGTTTTCTGAAGTTGCAAATATGCTCCTGTGAGTGTGTATTTGACGCATACGCGGAATTTATTGGTGTAATTGCACATTTGACCCCATATTTTTTATGTATGTTACTGTTTAGTACAGAAATATAAATAAATTGCATTTTAGTCCTACGAACTGTGTGTGGTGTTTTAATTAAATAAATATCAAAACTACTCCAAAAATTCCTAAAAAAATTACTTGTAGTTCATGCTATTGTGCAATATTTTTGATAATTTTTTAGATGCATTTTGATTTTATTTGCTATTTTCTAAAAATCAAAAAACCCTAAAAAGTGTCCTTATCTATTTTAGAAAACCCATAAATTGAAAAATACCTCTAAAAATTCCAAAAAAAAATTGTGAGTGTTTGTTTTTAACTTGCCTCTTCATCCAAGTTATACACTGTTTGCTATTTTTGTTTTTCTTTTATTTTTAGAAAATCCTATAAAAATTAGAAAATTCCCATAAAATATCCAAAACACTTGAATATTATAAAAACACAAAAATAATTTTATTTTAATTTTTTGAGCTTTTTATATCTTAATAAAAATTATTGTGTTGTGTTTGCTTTTATTTTCTTATTCATTTTCTGGATAGAAAATATAAAAAAATAAAAATTAAAAACCACCAAAATAATTTTTACTTCTTTTTGGAGTACTTGAATACTTCGTAGGATTTTTCCCGTGCTCCTCGTGTTCGACCTTGGTGGCTATACCAGGTAAAATAAATAGCAAGACTGCTTGCCTTGTTTTCACGATTGTTTGATTTTGTTGGTGGTCTCTAGTTTCTCGTTGAGCCTCATTCGAGTGGTTGAGGTTGCAACGACCTTTGATATCACTTAACTTTAGTCGCTCAGGCTGCTCGTCAGAATGGCACTGTTGCCGGGGAGCACTGCTTAGTACTCGGTTTTCTGTTTTTATTTTTGTTCTCTTTTTCTTTTCATTTTATTTCTCCTTTTCTTTATTTGCTTTTTAATTTTGTCTTATTTCTTTTCTACTTTATTTTTATTTTTATTTTTTGTTTTTGTTTTCAATTTTCATAATTGTGATCTGACCATCTTGTGTTTCTCCATTTCTTATGAGGTCCTGACGAGCGAGGGTGTCTTTCCTAGGAGCGCCGGAGCACCCGAGCGAAGCGGAGGCGGCTCGTTTCTGCATCAAGCCACAGGAGAGCGTAGGAGAGGAGGAGCAGAGGAGTTGGAGGACTTTTTTCATTTTATTTTATTTCCATTTTATTATTGTAATAATACAAGACTCAGAGACTCCTGGGCATTTGGCATTTATCGGGTCTGTTTCGCCGAGCACCGGTGTGCTCGGGGGACCTCACCGCGGTTTTCACTTGTTTTTATTTTTTAAAATTTTCTTTTATTTTGATTCACGCAAAATTTGGCCCATAGACTTAGGATTTTATTCTGATTGTGACGTAATTAATTAAGGTCCCAACCCTAATTATCTGCTTGCACCTATAGATCGATAATCGGACTTGATTAATTGAATCACAAAGAAAAAGCTAATCTAGGTCACTTGAGAGGTCACGTGCCGCTAGAGGCCATATATAGCGCATGCAGAATCTGTTGTGACGGACACCGATCGGCATTAGAGACCGAACTCCGACCTCTCTTGTTGACCTTTTAGCTATTGTTCTTCACGTGTAGAAATTTTTCGTCTAAGGTTGTTTTCTTCGTGCATCATATAGGTAGTTTCATTTCTGTCTTTATTTTACGCATAGATCACCCTGCATGTAGAGTGCTGGCGTCAGGTACGCATCTCTGACTTTGCATGCATCATTGTGTTTGACCGCGCATCGGCGTTTTCGACTTCTCTCCCTATTTTTGGACTAAAAATAACAAGGAGATCGAAAAATTCATTAGGAGTTGTTTGTTATTGAAAAATACATAAAAAGGAAAACCATAAAATTGGGACTGCTAAACATACTTGACCATAAAAGACATTCACTGAAAAATCTGTCTTGGGAGAGCAATCCCCTCCTTATTTCGTTTGGATGAGCGAGAGAGTGACCCACACACTAGGATAGAGCCATGCCTGACCTTTCTTCAGACTATTGATTTCAGGGTTAGTCGGTCCCCAGTGTGGATCGCTTCGTTTTCTAGTAAAGTGGGTCGTGATATCCTTTGCAGAGTGAGTTGGTCGGGTAGCCGGTAGACGGTCCGTAACTTGTAATGGCTGGGAAAGATCTAGCTTCGGGATCGGGACAGTCTCCTGAGAATGTCATGTTCCTACCAGCTTGCTTAATCACTCTGATAGACTGAATTATCACCTAATAAAATTGACAAGATAAAAGACCGAACCTTCACGGTTATCAGCTTAGCGTTGAGTAGGTGAATTGGGGGTTTGTTTTCTTGATCTTGTGTGTTTCCAGACTCATCTGGCTTTCTCTCCATATCACGTTGATGGGCTGGAGGTCCCTTAGGCAGTCTTTGGTTGCACCTCTTTCGAGCACTCCGTCCCATTTATCTAGGTTGGTTCGTGAGAGCCCAGACCCGCTCTCCGAACTCGAGTTTGACTCCGCCCTATTCCCCCTCGACCACCCTTCTACCAGTCCTGAGGTACCCGAGCAGAGATCGCAACATATGTATATTCATTTGACGACACCTAAGTTCGGGTCTTTTGCCTTTTCAGAGACCATGTCCAGCAGCGAGGAGTGCACTGATGGACCCAACCAGACTCACACGTACGTTCTTGATCAGGGTGCCATCAACAATACCATGTTAGCTTCCTTGGAGACTATGCATCGCCAGATCAGAGACCAAGGAGCTTTCATGGCTGACATGTGCAGGGAGATGGATCAGATGCGAGAGGACAGAGCAGAGCAGAACAGAGCCGGTGGAGGAGGAAACATTCCAAATCTAGGAGGAGGATAGGGACGAGATCTGGATGAGCTAGTAGAGCCAGTCCGACCAGCACGCCCCATGAAAGAGTTGCACAACCCTGGTGCAACTCTGATGCACCGTTGGATCCAGCTGCCTGCTATTCTGGGAGATTTCAAGCTCCCTCCTAAAACTATTCAGTTACTGCCCAGATTTCACGGGCAAGCCATCGAGGAGCTGCACCTCTATCTCTAGGAGTTTGAGATGATCTGCAACACAGTCCATGATAGATTCTTGGATGAGGACACAATAAAGATGATGGCCTTTCTGTTTTCTCTCATCGACAGAGCAACCTATTGGTTGAAGCACTTAGGGATATACGTGACTTCATGGGAATATCTCCAGAACAAGTACTTGAATATGTACTATCCAGTCGACCGGACGAACCCAGCGCGAGCCCTCATCAACAACTTCTCCATGCTTCCCAACGAGCAGTTTCATGAGGTATGAGACCGATTCAGAGAGCTTATCGATCGATGTCCACATCATGATATAAACAAGCCCAACCTCGTGACACTGGAGCTGCAGGGGCTAGTGAATGCATCCTGTGGAGGATCATACTTTGCCAAGGATGAGGATCAGGTCTGGGCGATCTATGAGGAGATGGTAGAGAATTACACTATCATGTCCCAGACCCGACTCTACACACAGGGAAAGCCCCCACCACAGGCAGTGTCCTATTAGAGGATAGCACGGATTGATGCAGGTCCATCCACATCCTCAGTAGCTGCAGCACTGGCAGAGTCATCGGCCACTAATATGGGTATTATCAGCAAGAAGTTGGACCGCATCAAGATCATCGAGAAGAAGCAGTGCCAGGGTATGTCGCAGATCGATCAGATGGCACAGACGCATAGTGACCTGAAGACCTAGATCATGTTTCTCTAGGAGGCACAGACAACCTCTCAGCCCCATCTCAGGTCGCGGGCTGACCCCAGTAGCAGCAGCTCGCCCCAGCCCTCTGCCCACTACAGATAGGTTCACCACATTCATGCGGAGCTATTCCAGTAGCCGCAGCAGTAGTACGTCCATCTACCACCATCTCAGGACACTCAAATGGTGGTATACCAGCCAGATTAGCCCTTGGCAGTCCTACCCCCACTCCCTTTAGAGCAGGAGCCGTTGATGGAAGTCAACGTGATTTGGTACGACCAACCTCAGCCTGAGATCTGCCGAGACCATCCCAGATTACGATGGTCGATCAGAGGTGCCTCATCCCAGCAACAGCCTTTAGTTCATGGTGGGGAGTGCAGCCAGCAGCACCAGCAAAAACCCCAGTTCCCACAGCCACAACTGCATTACCAGCAGGGTCCTCATCCCTATCACCAGGGACAACCGTGGAGGCAGCACCAATAGCAACCTTAGCAGTATTCTTAGTAGTATCCCCCTCATCCTTCCCAACAGTAGCAACCTCACTTCCAGTGAGGCAACCCGTCCGGTTCTCATAGGCCAGCCTATGAGAACCCATCACTTGATGACTTAGCCCACCTTATTTCCGAGCAGCAGGCTACTTTTAAGTGGGAGATGGACGAGTTCCATCAGGAGATGAGGGAGATCGTCAAGGGCAAGGCCGCCATACCCACTTAGATCGAGCCGAATCTGAACAACTTGAAGAGGAAGTCTGAGCAGGTAAAGTTTACAGAGGTTACCACTCCTAGTGACTCATTAGGTGATATTATTGCATATACATTTGATGCTGACTCTGCAGCAAGGGCTTCAGCTCTGAGAAACTGAGAGTTGGAAAATCTGGCCTCTGAAAAGTCTGAGTGAAAGAAACAAAATCTACATGGGAGAACTCTCGCTGATCATGGAAACTGGAGTAGACTGCTCTACTAGTGTATCTGTACTCTGTATCGGATCAGTCTCCATCCTAGATGCTGGCTCTGTAGGAATCAAACACGGTATCAACTCATCAAACTCTGCCCAATTGATATCTGATTATGAGGGATCTGGATCATAAGGAAAAGAAACTGCCTCACTATCCAGAACGCGGTTTACAGCCTCGAATGTGTCCTCTGCCAAGAGTATGCTCTCCAAGCTCTCCTTTGCTGGAATCTGGGAATCTGTGCATATGAATGTGAGAGGATGGCTCGTGAAACAGGATCAGTCCAAGTGGATTCATCATCTGTAATCACAAAATTGCACTCCTAGTGGATGTCTCGCTCTGCCTCTGTCATCTGCTCTGAATCGCTGAGCTGCTCTGAGCAGGCTGAATCTCACTCTCTAGTCTCATCGATAGTCTCTATTTGTATACTCTCTCCCTCGACGTGAAAGTATACCTTCCCGCTATCATGATCGGATACCGCCTTAGTTGTGGCCAAGAACCGGTGTCCTAGAAGATGGGGGTATCAGTCACAGACTCAGGGATATCCATGTCCAACACAATGAAGTCCACGGGGAATTTCAGGCCTTGAATTGTGATGACCACGTCCTTCAACAACCCCTTCGGCCTCTTGACAGTATCAGCAAACTGAAGGACTTTCCTGCTCTGTCGAAGAGGGCGAAACTCGTATCGGTCGAGTAAGGCTGCCAGAAGGAGGTTGAAGGAAGAGTCGCTGTCTAATAGAGTCTGATCGAACCTCTGCTCATGTATGTTACATCTGACATAGGGAGCTCCTGCATCAGGCCTCTTGGCTGGCAGACGGTTCTGGATGGTGAAGCATGTGGCACGAGTGAGCACATGGCTCTCTGCATGATGGTTCCTCTTCCTCCTGCGAATGGTAGTCTTTTCTCTCAAGTTCCTCTGTAAGATAGGGATGTGCTCAAGTGCCTCTTGTAGATCATCTGTTGTCTGAACTCTAACTGCTGGCTTTTTTTGGGGTTTTCTTTTTTATTCCCCTTAGCTAAGCGGAGTGCTTGAGGGAAGGGGATGGCTGGGCCCTCCTCAGATAGAGGGCTAGGAATGGGTTCCTGCTGTTGAGACGAAATAGAATCCATACAAACATCTCCATGCATCACAGATGGACTCAAAAATAAAGAACCCGTTCCTTTATTAATTTTTTGGATTTTTTCTGAATAGTCTCAAGATACAGAAATAGAAGAGAATGCAACAGGAATAGAAGGGGTGGCCTCAGTACGACCTACAACATCATGAACTGTGGCATCAGCACAGCTCTCTGGCTCAGCATCTGAATGGCTGGTGGCATCAGCACCACCTCCTGCAACTGGTGAAGCGACGGCCTTAGTACTTTCGGCTGGATCTACATCCTTGGTGGCTTCAACACCACCGTCATCATCATCATCATGAGCAGCATCAGCATCATCTCTCCTCCTCGTCCAGCGCTCCTGAGTCCTCGTGGTGTTGTCGCTCAGATGAGGCGCAACCGGATGGCATCCTACCGCTCCTAGGTGTAACGTATAGATTCCTTGCAGGCGAGCATGAGATGCACCCAGTCATTATCTCACCAGATTTTACCAGAGAGCAAGAATCTCATTTGATGGAGGTTCTTGAATTAACCGCAAGGTGATAGTATGGAGCGTAGCTGATCTCCAAGGGATAAGTCCAGCCCTGTGCTCCCACCATATCTATCTCGAAGAGGACGTTAGGCAATCGCGTGAGTTCTAGCGATGGCTGAACCCATACGTTCAAGAGGTTATCATGAAGGAAATTTTGAAATGGTGAAGCACCGATTTTATCTACCCAATCTCCGACTCCAAGTGGGTTAGTCCATTACATGTGGTGCCCAAGAAAACGGGCATCACTACATTCATGAGCGAGTCTGGAGAGGAGATAGCTACCCGGGTACCCACTTCTTGGAGGGTCTGTGTGGACTACAGACGATTGAACTAGGCCACCAAGAAGGATCATTTCCTGTTGCCTTTTATCAATCAGATTATAGAGAGGCTAGCTGGGAAGAGTCATTACTGTTTCCTTGACGAGTACTCCGGCTACAATCAGGTGGCCATTGCGCCCGAAGATCAGGACAAGACTACATTCGCCTGTCCATTTGGGACATATGCTTTCGGACAAATGCCCTTTGGTCTATGTAACACTCTGGCAACATTCCAAAGGTGCATGTTGTCCATCTTCTCGGACATGGTGGGTGATTGCTTAGAGGTCTTCATGGACGACTTCTCGGTGTATGGCGATGGGTTTAATGCTTGTCTTGACTGCCTAGATTGCGTCCTTCAATGATGCATCGAGGTCCATCTTGTTTTATCTTGGGAGAAGAGTCACTTCATGCTGACTCAAGGGACGGTGCTTGATCATATCATCTCCAAAAGGGGATGGAGGTTGATCCGGCCAAGGTGGATATCATCAGGAAACTCAATCCACCGTCCAACCTGCGATAGTTACGGTCCTTTCTAGGGCACGTCGATTTCTACCGATGATTCATTCATGATTTTAGTAGGATTGCCCAACCGTTGACTGATTTACTGACCAAAGACACCGAGTTTATTGTAGATGATAAGTGTCTTGCATCATTTGAGACTCTCAAGAGTCTAGTTGTTGAGGCTCTTGTCCTTTAACCGCCTGATTGGTCTCTCCCATTCGAGATAATGACGGATGCCTATGATTTTGCCGTAGGGGTTGTGCTGGGATAGAGGAGGTATGGAGTGCCTTTTGCCATTCACTACACTAGCCGTATATTAGATGCCACGCAGCGGAACTACACTGTCACTAAGAAGGAGATGCTAGCCGTAGTTTTTTCCTTGGATAAGTTTCGGTCTTACATCATTCGATCGAAAGTGACTATCTTTACCAATCATACCACCATCAGGTACCTCATAGCAAAGAAGGATGCCAAAGCGAGATTGACTAGATGGTACCTTTTACTCCAGGAGTTTGATATTGAGATTAAGGATAAACCTGGAGTCAAGAATGTGGTGGTGGATCATATCTCCCGATTAGAGCATCTTGAGGAATCTGAGCAGACTGACCCCATTTCTGAGACCTTCCCAGATGAGGCGATCCTTGCTATCGCCTCACTCCTGTGGTACGCCGACATTGTGAACTTTCTTGTTGCCAAGAAAGTTACACAAGGTTGGCCCTAGGAAACGACTTGAGACCTTCCTTGCGAAGGCAAAGTTCTACCACTGGGAGGATCCCATCCTTTATCATGAAGGAGGGGATAGTGTCTGGCATCGATGTATTCCTCAGGAGGAGCACCATAGAGTCCTCACATACTGCCACAAGCTTGAGGCAGGAGGACATCACTCTGGGAGGAGAACGTCAAAGAAAGTGCTCCAACCCGTCCTATGGTGGCCTACCCTTTTCAAGGATTCTGATGAATTCGTGAAGAGGTGTACTGACTGTCAAAGGATGGGCACTTGTGGACAGCATGATATGATGCTGATGCAGCTCATTCACTTCTGTGAGATTTTTGACGTATGGGGCATCGATTTCGTGGGTCCATTCCCTAAGAGTCAGGGATTCGAGTACATTCTGTTGACCATGGATTATGTTAGTCGTTGGGTTGAGGCATCCCCGTCCAAACCACAGATGCTAGGACTATTTTGCAAATTTTTGTGGAAGAATATCTTCACGGTTCGGGGTGCCTAGAGTTTTGATCTCTGAAGGGGGTCTCATTTCGTCAACAATAAGGTAAAGGCCCTTGCTAGTGAGTTTAGCATAGACCATCGAGTAGCCACTCCATATCATCTTCAGACCAAGTGGTCTTGCTGAAGTGTCGAACGGGGAGATCAAGATGATATTGCATAAGGTAGTTCCGCCCAGACCGAAAGGATTGGTCACAACTTTTGGACTCGGTCTTGCGGGCCTATCGAACTTCCTTCAAGAATTTTTTGGGTACATCTCCCTTTCGCCTCGTTTATGACAAGCCCTGCCATTTACGTGTTGAGATGAGGCACAAGTCATTTTGGGTTGTCACATACATACTATTGTATCCAGTAAGTGTAGGAGATCAAAGGAAGGCAGAATTGGCAGCCCTGGAGGAGCTTAGAGACAACAACCTTTTCAAGCATCCTACAATAACAAGAGCGAGTAAAGGAATGGCATGATTCTCATATCAGCCATAAGCAGTTTGAGACCGATCAGAGAGTATGGTTGTTTGATGCTAGGCTTAGATTATTTCTAGGGAAGTTGCAGAGCAAGTAGAAGGGACCATACTCTGGTCTGAAAGGTGCATGACAACGAGAGTGTAGACATATATAAGATGTCACCTGAGTCCACCTTTCGTGTTAACGGTCAGCGGCACAAACCATATCTAGATCATAAGTCGTTGACGTCGCCCCGATTAATTTTGCATGAGGTGTTGTCTTCGACTCACATCTACTGCACCTCATGCCTGATTATCACTGTCTTCCGCCTTGTATAGATCCAGATGTCCATATCATCTCATTCTTTAGTCTAACACCTCATATGCATCTTGTGATTATGCTATAACTTAGGGTGTACTTTACCCTAAGTATAGGGGGTGTCAGACTCTTGATTTTTCTTTTAATTCTTTTTACCTTTGTTTTGCTGCATGTACTAAGGGACATATTACCCTAAGTATAGGGGAGGTAGACCCTGTACATTCGATCACTCGGATTTCTCTTTATGTACAGTCTGTCATACTTAGGATCACTTGATCCTAAGTATAGGGGGAAACTCCGAGTCCTCCATTCTATTCTTTGATTCGTCGTTACACTATAGCTTTCCTTTTCACTACCCTATACTAAGCACGAGTTATGTCTTCTTCATCACTCTTGATCCACTCTGAGGACATCATTCGAGCTAAGTATAGGGGGCGTCATATATATTACATATATACTTTAGCCATAACTCGTACTTTGTGGAGTTTGTTAATAAATAAAATGGATAAAATCCTTTATTCGAAAAACCATAAAAATTTAAAATTTTTCTTGTTCATAAAATTCTTTCTTACACATACATAGCTATTTATAAAAATTATTTGTGTACAAATGTTTTTAAACACTTTTTGTTTGTAAAAATTCTGCAAATATTTTAATATAAAATTATGTATATGGTACAAATTTTTTGTTAAATGTTTAAAAAACAAAGTTTGCAAAACCTTTGTGTAAATGTGTGTAAATAGTTTGCAAAACTTCTGCATCCATGCATAAATTCAAACATTTTTCAAAAATTTTGCACATTTTCAAAATTTTGCATAAAAAGTTTTTTGTATATGTTTGTTTATTCTTCTGAATCATAGATTGGCATTTAAACTAGCATGGAATTAAATTGGAAAATGGAGCTTGGTTAAGATCTTAATCCACCTAATTCTAAGAGGAACCTTATAGGGCTTAGGGTTAAAACTCTTCTGATCCATTGGTGACTTAATTCTTTAAGTCCACTAGGATATGATCACATGTCATCTTTATGAGCCTAAGTAGACATTTAACAACGCACACATGACTCTCACAGACAATGGCTTTACTTGCACCAGCACCTTACACTTAGCTCTCTACGGATGAGGTGGTGAGGGAGGCAGTTTCCTTTGGCTTGGGGTATCATACAAGGGTAGTACTTCTAGGCGGAACCTCCCGTCTTCTTTTAGTGAAGGAAGTGCATCTCAACTTGGTCTGGTAGCAGTGAGGTCTAAAGACAAGAGTTGTGGATTGCAATAATGCTTCAAAAGAGGGATAGTCTATTGTCTCAAGAGAAAACAAACTCCTTATGTATATATGCTACACCATGTAGATTTGTTGTACATATGCACATCAAAAAAATGTGCAAAGAAAAGAAAAACTCCAAAAAAGCGGTGGGTCTGATAGAAATGAAATACCCACCGGAGTGTATATAGCCAAATAAAGCAAAGCTTATGTTACCCATTCTCATCTCATGAATCTTGCAGCAGGGAGACATAGCTACACTGGTTGGGCTCCCAAGGATACATGACTACACCGGTCAGGTCCATTCTCTTCTTCTCCCTCTTCTTGAGTCGTTGAACTTGAACTTAGAAGGGAATACCCCGCTCCTCGAGGAAAGAGCAGTCAGACTAGGTCATTAGAGTTACCTTGTTGAGGGGGGTTGTTACTTTGCCGGTTCTGAGGGGGGAGCTACATATCACTTACAGAGTACAAGAAAATTTTCATGGTCATTAGAGTTTGTGTATGTAGATTTATTCTGATCTGGATTATTGAGGGAGTCTTGACCATAGATTGGTGGAACTTAGAGGCCGTTGAGTCTTGAACCTAGGTCCTAATAAGGTTCCGACAAACTCCTAATCCAAAGGTCTGACTGAGTTCCATACTCCAATTTAATGGAGACAAGTTTAATAATCAACCTCGATTCTGCTTCTTTTTCTTTTCTTTCTCTTTTCACTTCCTTTTTCAAATAAGTGTTTGCTAAGGGACTAGCAAAGGTAAAGTATAGGGGGTGATGAATCCATGTTCATCACTCTTTATTCTTTTATTTTAGCTAATTATCTTGCCAAAGAATCAGGTAAATAGGTGTAAAACGAATAACGTAGCAATATGCATGCATGTGTCAATATTGCATAATTAGCATGTATTTGTGCAAAAATAAAAGAATAAAGAATAAAAAGAAAAAGAAGGAAGTATTTAGAATAAATACTGAGTGACCCGAACCCCAAGAGAGGGCCAAGCATTGGCCTGATCACCAAGTAAAACAAGTAGAGAAAGACAGGGCCACTCTATATTGTATATACCATGTGTGTAAATAAATTATTTTTGCCAAAATAAAAATAAAATAAATGTTTTTACCTCCCTGTACATATTTCTAAAAATAAAAATAAAAATGAGAAAAATAAAAATAAAAAGAAAATAAAAATAAAAATTCTCTCTCACTTGTACATAGTACATATATATATATTCCCTTCTTTATTTATTTTATACCTGTAAGTAAATAATAAAAAGAAACCAAAAATTGTTTTATACTCCAAAAAATAATTTTATAAATAAATAAAATATAAAATTGAGGTATTATTGTGAAAATAATAAATTAAAAATAATTATACAAAATACATAGGTATACTATACATGTATATAATACTCTATATTGTATATAGACTAATTTATTTTTCAAAAAAATAAATAAATATTCACATAAAAATTCCTTGAAAAATAATAAACATTTTTCAGTTTATTCATTTTTAATTAAATTCATTTATTATTTTTAATTTATTTATCTTTTATTTTCATTATTATTTTGTCCTGTAGCGGCTTTGTCCTCTTCCTGCACTGCTTCTGATTGGTCCACGTGCGCATGTTGACTCGGGTCAACCCTCTCTTATAGGACTTGACCCGACCCGACTGCGTGGCCGGGCCCATTTCTCACAATTCTCCCCATCGGATCGCACGAACTTCGCCCGGATTTTCGCTCGCATCTCCCTTGTGGATCCAAGATCCTCACGGATCCCTAGGGAGGCGCGAATCCTTCTCGGTTCAAGCCCTCTCGCCCGTTCTTTCCAGCCACCTATGAGTTGCTATAAAATCTCATCCTCTTCCACAGACGCTCAGCTCGTTCCTCGCTCCCTCTTGATACCCTAGCTACCTTCAGTAGAGTAACAGACGTCTGGAGCGCCGCCTGGCGTTCGATTTGGTGCAGCGACGCCGTAGCTCAGCCATCGTGGCCGGAATTCCATCGCGAACAACCTCCCCTACCTTCTGTCGCTCGGTCGAGGCTATTACCCCAACGACCCCCTTTGCCTGAAGCCGGGAGTCGATCCAGATCTTCAGGTGAGCCTTTTATCCTTCGCTTGAGTCATTTGGTCCAGATTTTCCATTTCAACTATGTCGTGCCTTAGTTTGCTCCGATCAGCCGGTCAGAGCTCAGTTCCCCCATTCTAGCCGCTTGGATACCATCGCACAATCACCCTACATCTAGCTCCGCATCCTGATCACCCTAATCTTAGCCTATCTAGTCGAGATTAGGTCCGAGATCTCTTCCTTCGTCTTTACCGGAGATCGACCAGCATCCCCTGTCGCTTCTTTCATTTTCAATCCAAATAATTAGGACCGGAGCATAGCTCTGAGTGATAGGTATCCTTTGCAAGTCGTTCAGCGTGATTGGGAGCCCTCTTTCCATCCTCGCCAAGGCTAGCCGGAGCAGCTCCAGGTGCTCATCACCGACATGCCCATCTAGCCGACGGAGCCTCCATCCGAGTCGTCTAGTCGACGCTGAATCGCATCACCATCACGTCGGCGTCCTCTGATCTTCCATCGGAGCTAGTGATCTCTTCCTTGGCTCTGGTGAAGTTCGCATGACGCTTGTTCTTCCAGACCCGTTTGCAGCGATGGATCGACTGGGCCCCTCTAGATTACATCATGACCGTTCATCAAGCCGTCGTGTCAGACCGTTGGATGTCAGATCTGACGGTCACGTACGCCCCACGTTCCCGACCGTCCTGGCATTGTCAGATCTGACGCCTGACAGCATCAGAGTCGCACGTCCATCCAGGCTCTAGCGGGTGATACACGTCCACCCTACGTGTGCTTCACGTGCTTCGAGTGTATCTTCACCTTTTTACCTTGCATTTCCTTTAGTTTACATTTTAGTCAGTAAAATAAATTCGTAGTTGAACTTATTTGCATTTTGCCTCATGTAGTTTCTGTTATTTGCACTTTAGTCCCCCTTGTCTGGAGATACGTGTGTCATCACGTGCCCTTTGGTGTATTTGCAGACTTAGTCCCAAGCTTTCTTATGTTACTGATTGATGAATATGTTTTCTGAAATTGCAAATAACCCCTGTGAGTGTGTATTTGACGCATGTGCGGAATTTATTGGTGAAATTGCAAATTTGACCCTAGATTTTTATGCATGTTACTGTTTTAGTGCATAAACTTAAATAAATTACATTTTAGTCCCTACGAACTGTGTGTGGCATTTTAAATTAAATAAATATCAGAACTATTCTGTAAATTCCTAAAAAAATTACCAGTAGCTCCTGCTAATGTGTAATATTTTTGTTAATTTTTAAGATGCATTTTGATTTTATTTGCTATTTTCTAAAAATAAAAAATCCAAAAAAGTGCCCTTGTCTATTTTAGAAAACCCATAAAAATAGAAAAATACCTTTAAAAAATCCAAAAAAATTGTGAGTGTTGTTTTGTGTTGTTTTAATTTCTATACCATTTTCATTTTATTATCTTTTATAAAACACCAAAAATTGCAAAAGACTAAAAACCTTATAAAAATCATTAAAAATTCTCTAAAAATCAAAAAAATGTGCTTTCGTTTCTGTAGGTTGGTTTTTATTTTATAATTTCACGTAAAATTACCAGGATTTTAGAGGCATTTTAGATATTTTTAATTTGTCTCTTCATCCAAGCTGTACACTGTTTGCTATTTTTGTTTTTCTTTTATTAGAAAATCCTATAAAAATCAGAAAAATCCATAAAGTACCCAAAAACACTTGAATATTCTAAAAACATAAAAATAATTTTACTTTAATTTTTTGAGCTTTTTTATATCTTAATAAAAATTGTTGTGTTGTGTTTGCTTTTTATTTTCTTATTCATTTTCTTGATAGAAAATATAAAAAATTAAAAACCACAAAAATAGTTTTTACTTCTTTTTGGAGTACTTGACTACTTCGTAGGATTTTTCCCGTACTTCTTGTGTTCGACCTTGGTGGCTATACCAGGTAAAATAAATAGCAAGATTGCTTGCCTTGTTTTCATGCTTGTTTGATTTTGTTGGTGGTCTCTAGTTTCTCGTTGATCCAGGTTCGAGTACTTAAGGTCGCAACGACCTTTGATATCACTTAACCTTAGTCGCTCGGTCCGCTCATCAGTTAGTTGTTGACTAATTGGGATTTCATGAGTGTTCTCCACAGCGACTGTGTCTCCCGCCCTATGTGAGACAATTTAGACCCTCTTCAACAAATGGCACCGTTGCAGGGGAGCAACTGCACTAAGATTGGCACTATTTTGATTGTGATTTATTTGTCTATCTTTTTACTTTATTTATTTTATTTTTTGTTTGATATAATTGCTTGAGCTGTCAAACCTCTCTTTGTTGACTTTTCTGCGAGGTACCATGGATCAAGAGAGGTTCTCTAATCAAGGCACCTGTACACCCACGTGAAGCCAGGTTCAGACTCCTAACCTAGACCAAAGGAGGCGGAGAGAAAATTTGAAGACAGAGTTCCACTTGCACTTTTTATTTTATTTATTTACTTGTTGTAATTTGAAGTGAGAGAGAGACCTTATAACTTGTAATAATTTAGAACTCTGCCACACTTCGCACTTCACGAGCCTAGTGCCCGAGAGATTGTTCCCTTCAAGGCCTTGTCGACTTTTTTGCAGTTTTTCATCGCCTTTTTTACTTTGTTTTCTGATTTTTGTTTTCATTATTTTGTGTGATTGAGCCCTAGTTGTAGGATCCGTTTGTCGATAGATTAAGGCCAAACACATAATACCATTGCATGTACCTATAGACTCATTTGGACTTAGTCAAATCTATAAATTATTATCTATTTGTATTTGAGATCGAGCACTGAGAGAAGTGCTACACAACGTTTGCAGGATCCACTGTAGCGGATACCGATGCACTATAGAGATCAGACTTTTGGATCTCACTTTTAGATATTTAGTATATTGTTCTTCATGCTAATATCAGTTCTCAACTAGAGCGATTTCATCATCTTGCATTGCATATAGTGTAGGTTTCACTTCTGCTGAGCATCTTTGCATGTAGAGTGCTGGAGGCAAGGTGAGCATTTCTCTTTAGCATACATCAGTGTTTTCACCTTGCATTACTTTTCCGACTTTACCTCTGATTTTGACGACCTAGGTGCTAAGTAAAATTGACTCCTCGATAGGCCTGTGCATTCTAATTAAAAATCCAAAAAGTGATAATCAATAAGATTGGGACTGTTAATATTACTTGATCCTAAAAAATTACCAAAAAGAAAATCCTTGTCTTGGGGCGAGTAATCCCCTCATTATCTTCATTTTAATTGCTTGCGTACACACTAAAGTTAGTGCCCTAATCCCACAAGACAAACCTAAGTGTTTTTTACAATTTGACTTCTCACCTAACTCTAAAACAGACAAGATTAAAAGACCGAACTTTCACGGTCTTCACCGAGTGGAGTGGTTGAACTGAGGGGTGCATTTTGTTGTGTGAGTTTGTTTGTGTCTATTTGTGTGCATAATAGATCTCTCTGCTTATTTGCCCCTTTCTCTCATTTCTACTTGACCATCGTGCTCTCCCGATTATTTTCCTTTTGTTTCGGAGATGGCTGACTGGAGCGCATTTTATCCAGACTTTGTGGATCCCTCATACCCTCCGGTCGGTCCACCTCCCTTTTTCCAGGAGGACCTTCATCGTACTTTTTGTACATATCCACCTCAGCCACAATTTCAGGCTCAGACTTTTATCCACATCCACCTCCATATTTTCCACCTTCACATCCACCCGAGACTGATCTGTTGGAGTCACCTCTCATGATTTCCATACTTGAGACCTTGAACAAGTTCATGGAGCATATGAATTCGAGGATTTACGACCTCACTTTCCTAAATAAGAACCATATTGATGATTCACGATCTAACGATATGGATTCGCTTGAGGATTACCATGAGAGCTTTCAATCACCCAAAATACAAGAAAAAAAATTAAAAATACAAAAAGAGTTTGGGAGACACTTGGTTGATTCTGACTGTGAGGACAAAGCCCTGATGTCTGATCATTTACTCATACATGCATTCACAACTTGTCCCATCCTTGACCCCGAGGATGACACTGTACAGACAGCTCTTTATCGTCTTCGTGTAGATGATGATTCTGATCTCCTCCCTTGTATGGAGGAGGTCCAAAAATTTAAAAAATTGTTGACTGAACCCGAAGTGGTAACTACCATTCATGCGATCATTAAGGTCCCACTTCGGCATGCCATGACCTCTTTGTCTTCTCCTCAACCAAAGAAGAGAAAGCGGAGGAGCTTAAAAACCCTAGTAAATGCACGTAAATACCTGTAATTTAGGCAAATTAACATTCATGAATTGTTGTACAAATTGCGTATAAAATACTATTTTAATGCAAAAATTATAGAATAAAGAAAAGAAGATAAAAATAATAAAAAATTGAATATATTTTATGATCATAAACTCTGAGAACTAAGCATCTCAATGACTAGGTCGACAAGGAATAAAGTAGGGAGAGATAAGGGTCCAAAATACAATAAAATTCCCTTTTATTTATTCATTTATTATTCATTTTTGGGACCTATTTTATTTTCTACTTTTTATACTTCAAATAAAGAAACTTTTAACTTGAAAGTTGTAGATAATAAAATATAGAAAAATACAAAATTTATTTCAAACAAAAATAATATACAGAATAAAAGTTACAGTCTAAATACAATTCCAAAATCCCAACTTCCCATACCCATATCTCTCAAATAAAAACTCAAAATATATCAAAATCACTTTTAATTATATATAACTTTTAATAATCTATTTAATGAAGGTAGTGTCATATTTTTTGGAGTTAAGGTGAGAAAGTTAGATTTTAGACCCTTATTGTATAGTTTACCCGATTAAAATATTCAATTTATTTATTATTCATTATTTTGTAATTTTATATTTTATAATTTTGAAAATATTATTTATAATAGATGTACATATTAAAATAAGAATAAAAAATAAATAAAACATTAAAATAAAATATGTGTCTAAAATACATAGATGAAATACCTATATCTATACATATATAAATAGCACACCTATTTATTTAAGTATATATATTATATCAGAAAAATATAATAAAAATATATTTATGTATATAAAAATAAGTTATAATTTTATAAAATAATAAGCTAAAATAATAAAATACAAAATACAAAATAAAAATAAAAGACATAAAAATATAGAAAAATTCACCTATATTATAACCCTAAAATGTAACTTGTAATTATATACCTCGAAAAAATAAATAAAAATCATAATAAATTACTACATAAAATAATAAGCATTTTTTATTTTATAACCTTAAATTAATAAATCATTTCTTATTTTTTCGATTTTTTAAATCAATTTTGGCAGGATTTTTTCAAGTTGGTCCACATGGACAAACCAGCTTCCTCGGCCCGTTGACCTTGGTCAACTCTCTGACCGAGGCTCCCATCTTGTCAAAACCTCGTTTCTTGCTATTTTCTTCGATTTTTGTAGACCTCTCCTTACATCTTTATGGATAGATACCTTCGTGACTTTTTATCATCGATATATGCTCTTACACGCCCACTCATTATCTCAGGGATTGAATAGATGCTCTGTCTGATTTGCTTAGATCTTTGGAGCATCTGGGCCAGCTGTAAAAAACCTACCCTGGTCCTCCTCTTCCACTTTGAATCCTTTTGGCTGGTCTTAGTCCTCCTCTCGCGTGCTCTGGATCGACACGGGTGACAGGCGCGTCTCCAGCACCCTGTAGCGAGCTCCGGTGAGCCTTTAGGTGTTTCCACCACCATCTCCGGTAGAGCTCCGCCGTTGAGGTCTGCTTCCCGATCTTGGCCGGTGATGTACTAATTTTTATTGCCTTTCTTCTTTTAGTTCAACCCTTAGGTTTGATTGTTGCTTTTATTTTGTGATTTCATAACGTAGTTTAGCTCGTAAACCACTTCCTCTTAGTTCGCCGGAGCTAAGCTCGGGCGAACCACCCATGGCCATTTTGCCCATCCTTCAACTCACTAACCCTCCTCTCTAGCCTCCCCTTCACCTCTGCTACGCGCATCGTACCTCCATTCAACCAAATCCCTAGCGGATCTCGAGCTCGAACCTCAACTCCCTCGTTTCGCCGGAGGTCCACCGCTACACGTCACAATCCATTCACCTACACCAAAAAGCCCTCCGGGAACCTCTTTTCTTGAGTACTAATGTATCTTGCAGGTCAGGAGGCTTAAGACCCCACGAGGGGTCGATTTTTGGTAACCTTGCAGGTATCTGGAGCAGCCTCTTCTGCTTGACCTCGCGGTGGTGCATCAGGGCCCTCCTGGCCATTTTGGTATCGTCGGTTGGTCGAGGACCCATCAAGGAACATCAAAGGAGGTGGATTGTGCCCGGAGAAGTTCGCACCCGTGCTAGTTCATCCCTGTTCTTCCATAGGGCCTCTCCATCGTTCGATCTCCGTCATTCTTCCAGAGGTGGCAAGCGTCGTCGGATTCCATTGCGCTTCAGCCATTGATGTCATTGCACGTTCTCATCTAGACCCTCCATCGGCGAAGTGGCATCGCACAGTACAGGTGTGCCATGTAGCAAAGTGAATAGATCCAGCCGTTTGATGCACATTTAGACTAGGTATTTTACAGATTCTCCTCCGGTCATTTTTGTATTTAATATTCAGGACGCAAACATTCCTTTGCTTTTATTATAAGTTTGTTAACTTTACAAGTGAGCCCTTGTACTTTTGAATATTTACATCGGAGTCCACGCCACGTCACCTCACGTGGCAGCTCACATGAGGTGGTATTTTTGCAGGCGTGCCCCCACCGGTTTTGGAATTGGTTTTTAGTCCAGAAATATTATGATTACGTTATATATTTTTGAGAAAATTGTAGTGATGCCCTTGAACATTATGTTATTTACATAAATGCCCCTACTAGTAATGTAGTTTCTCTTTATGTTCTCTATTTATTAAAAATAGCAATTAAACTCCGAAAAATCCCAAAAAATATGTGTAGGTTCCTGGTTGACACACTTTCACGCACATATTTTATTTCACAATTTTAGGACTTTTCAATATGTATTAAAAATAAAAATAACATATTTTCTCCCTTTTTATAATATAAAATCCATAAGAAATAAAAGACTTTTGAAAATTTCCAAAAAATGTATTAAGTATTTATTTATTATTTTACAACTCCAGACCAAAAATACCTAAAATTTACAAAAAGGAAACTCTTAAAATTGAAAAACCCATAAAACCTTTATTAAAATATAAAAAATCCCTAAAAATTCCAAAAATATATATTTTCTATCTCTTAATTTTCTTTATATTTTTATTTGTTTGATATTTTTTATCTCTATTTTAATTTTAGGTATTTAATTAAACCTTGTTTTAAGGTATTTTTGACTTTAAAAATATATAAAAATAAGAAACAATTCCTAAAAAATAGTAAAAAATAATAAAATCCAAAAATTTTCTTTCTTTCATTTTATCTATTTTTATAAGTATTTATATCTAATTAGTCCATATTGTACTTATACTCTATATATAGCTTTATTGTTTATCTAAGAAAAATATAAATTTATAAAAAGAAAATATAAAAACAGAAATCAAAAATCAAAATACAAAAATATAAAATCTAAATAAAACAAAAAAATTAAAAATAAAAACCCACAAAAAAGGAAAATAGACAAAGACTTCGCAATCACATTTTGCATTCATTTGTCTGATCTAGCCTCTTTGTTCCCTGTGTTCGACACTCTACATACTTGCACTATACACACATTTTGTAGAGTTAAATAAAATAAATTTGAAGTCCACATTTATTTTTATTTCTTAAGTATCATTGCAGGTTAATTGTTGACTAATTGGGACTTCGTGAATGGTTGCCACAGTGACTGTGTCTCTGCCTTGTGTGAGACATAGTTAGACCCTTGCAAATCTCGATAATCGAGGCCCCTCCTGACGACACGAAAATCACACTAACAACTGAGGTAGAAAATATATCACAATGTCGTTGTCCTCAATCGCTCAGAATGTGTCAATCAAGAAAAATGAACCACAGATGAAGATAAATCAATAAAATACAGAGAAGTGGTTCTGCTATAGGATTAACCTGGTATAGCTCCCAGGGTCGAACACAAGGAGCACAGATTGGCCTTGCGGCCTACGATGTAGTCAAATTGAACTAAAACACAGAGAACATATTTTTGTGGTTTTTATTTGTTTTTATAATTTTTTTTTAGATTTTTTAAATGATGAGAAAATTAAAGAAGGTAAATACAAGGGAACTTCAACAATTTATTACACACACCAAAAATGATGCAAAAATTCCAGAAAATTGATTTTTAGGTTTTTTAAGTTTTTTACTGTTTTTGGTGAATTTTTGGGATTTTTCTAATGGGCAAATTATTTATTAAAAATCAAACAATGCGAAAAACAAAGGGGACTGTCCAGCAAGGCTTAAGACCCAAAAATAAAATACTCTTGGATCTCAAAAAGCCCTAAAGGTAATTTTCCTATAATCTAGAAAGAATAAGGAAAATTTAGGCACCCTAATTATTGTTTTTGGATTTTTAATTTATTTATTATAATTTTTATGGGTTTTTAGGAGTTTTTCAATTTTTAGGGTTTTTAAATGATGAAAAATAGCCAAAATTGGCTAGAAAATCAAACAACAAGTAAACTACAGTATCTAATTTTTTTAGAATTTTTGGAAGTGATTTTATATTTTTTTGGTATTTTTAAAGTCAAACAGTGGCAAAAATAGGGGTTTTTGAATTTTTAAAAATAATAAATGAAATCAAAAAATGTCCCCAAAAATCATAGAAATTCCTACACCATGGCAGGAGCCATGTGTCAAAATCTCATTGGATTTGGAGGTCGTTTGATATTTTATTCAAAAATAAAGGTGGGGCACTGTGCACAGGGACCTTTGTGCAAATACCCAAAAGTTCTGGGGTCCTGGTGCAAAATACCCAAGAAGTAACGTGCCAAGCACGTGCCTGGGGCACTCAAGGACCTAAATGTAATAAAAATAAGTTCCAAGGACCTATTGATAACTCGTATCAAAAGTCCAGGGGCTTATATGCAATTTACCCAAAATAAAACGCACATGCGCATAATCAATACTCACAGGGGTATATATGCAAATAAACAAAACTTTTTATTCAATGAATAACATCCAGAACTACAAGGCATATATTGCAAATAACCCAGAATAACATGTGACGACGCACGTGGCTCACAACGGGCGGGGGTATAAGTGCAAATAAAATAAGTACCAGGGTCCCAAATGCAAATAACCCTACGCTAATAAAGTTTTAAAAATAATTACAGTACTAAAAAGGAAATGACAAACTACGAGGGGGCCCTACGATATTTACCCCTTTATTAACCGACGGTCGGATAGGCGCCACGTGGGTGATCTGACGGCTGGGATGGCGGCGCGACTCCTCTCTTCGTCCCTTCGGCTTGATCGACGGTGGGGAGAGGCCCACGTGGAGGATCTGACGTCTGAAACGCTGGCGCCTCTCTCCTCTGCTATCAATGGTCCAGATGCGCTCCTCGGATGGATCGACGGCTGCTGCTCCTCGAAGAATGGACGGACGCGATCAGAACTGGAGCGAGGGCTTCATCGGACGGCTCTGGAAGATGGAGGAAGAACTGATGGCCGGCGAACTTCGCCGGCCTCGTGCGTGGACTCCGGTCCTCCTCAGCTGCTGCTACTGATCGGAACACGTTCCTGGTGACTTCCCGCAGCTGATGGTGATGGCCGATGGCCCAACCGAGCCCTGGAGGGGCTCCGGCGAGGCCTGGCGGCGCGAAGCTCCGGTCTGAACTGTAGGGGGGCTCAGATGCCTCCCTTTGGACCTGCAAAGTAGACACGAAGGTTCGCGGGTCGAGGGCAAAATGCCTCGACCCAAGAAGGCGGGGTGAAGGTGGACGGTGCTGTGGGGCGGACGAGATCCGGCGAGGCGGCGGCGATGGAACTCGAATCCCAGCTCCGGGGCGAGCTGGGGTGAATGAGCGGGCGTAGAAGGTGCGCGGGGATACGGCGGAGGTGATGAGATGGTCAGATGGTCGAGATGTAACGCGAGATGGTCGGGATCGGAGAAATGCATCGGAGATATGAATTGGGCGAAATCGGAAATTGGAAGAAACTAGAAGGAGCTAAGGTTACCTGGTGGATGCTGGAGACTATGCTGGAGCTGCTCTTGCTCCTGGTCGTAGCTTCGAAGGGCGTCAAGGCCTGAAGCTCGATGCTCAACGCTGGCGGCGGAGCAAGGACGGCGAGAATCGCCGGATCGATGGTAGGGGCACCCTCACCTCACTGCAACAGGGGCTAACTCGAGCTGTCACCTCGGGCTGTGCTCTGGAGGTCACGGGAAGAAGGATGGCGATCCAAAGATGGGGCGCGGAGGCGGCGGAGGGAAGAATATATAAGGTGACAGGGGCGATTAGGGTTGAGGCTCGACGGCGATGGAAAGCGTGGATTTGATGGCGGAAGATCCGGCGAGGAAGAGGGATGAACGGCGAAGAATCCGAGCACGGGGGTTGAGTGGGTGACAGCCTGGAGATGCGTGGATAAATCGGCGAAGGAGGCGCGGCACGCATCTTCCAGAAAAGGAAGGAGTCCGCGGGGGAGTTGACCGGGGTCAACATTCCCCCGTGGACCAGTCAGACGCTGCCACGTGGACCTGATTTTTGTTTATTTATTTTAGGGCAGAAATAGGCCGAATTAAAGAAAACTCAAAACATGAAATATTTTTCTTTTATTTTTTTCTATTTTTTGGTGATTTTTAATTAATTTTTGGAAATAAAAATAGGGTAGCTCTATATATAGGTATATGTACACTATATGGATTTTTATTTTTGATTTTTTATTTGTTATTTTTATGTATTTTTATGCTCATTTTGTATTTTATTTATTTACAAGATAAAATGAGGAATAAAAGAATATTTTTATTTTATTTTTATCACTTATATACAAGGGTGAAATAAATGGTTGTATACATGGTATTTATACAATGTATTTTTGTATTTTTCATTTTGTAATTTTTATTTGATTTTTGTTTTGTTTCTTTTTATTTATTTTATTTACAAAATATGCCATAGAATATTCACAAAAAGTTCTGAAAATAATTTCATTTATTTATAGGGTTAAATAAATTCATGGGTGAAGGTCTATGCACCTGGTGAAGGTATATTTTTGAATTTTTGATTTTTGATTTTTTTTATTTTGTTTTTAATAAGATATATACAAATACTTACAACATATTTTTGGGTGAGGAAAATATAATTTATTGTATTTACAGAAGTATATACACATGAGCTCCTATCTCCCTCTACTTTGGCTTTTATGCGGTTAGGCCCATGCTGAGCCCTCCCTTGGGTTAGGTTGCTCAATATTTATTCTAAATATTTCCCTCTTTTTCTTTTTGCTCTTTATTCTTTTTATTTTTGCACAAAAACATGCTAATTATAGGTTTTTACACAATGCATGCTTTTGGTAATTATTGGTATTTACACATATCTACATGTATTTGCAAAGGTTTTTGTAGCTAAAATAATAGAATAAAGAGTGATGAATGGGTATTCATCACCCCCTATGCTTTAACTTTGCTAGTCCCTTAGCAAACACTTATTTGAAAAAGAAGTGAAAAAGAAAGAAAAAGAAAAAGAAAAAGAGGATGTACATGGATCAAGGTTGACTTATTAAATTTTCCTTCATTAAATTGAAATATGGAGCTCGATCAGATCTTTGGATTATTAATGTGTCGGAACCTTATTTGGACTTAAGCCTAAAACTCAACAGCCTCTAAGTTCCACCAGTCTATGGACAAGACTCCTCAATAAACCAGATCAGAACAAGTCTACATACACAAACTCTAATGACCATGAATCTTTCCATGCAGTGTAAGTGATATGTGGCTCCCCACCTCAGAAGTAACAAAGAAACAACCTCCCTCAACCTGGTAACTCTAATGCCTCAGTCTAGCAACTCTTTCCTCGAGAAGCGGGGTATTCCCTTCTAAGTTCAAGTGCAACCGGCTCAAGAAGAGGGGGTAGAAGTATAGAGTTTTGGAAGCTTAGCCAGTGTAGCTAAGTCTCCCGCTGCAAGCTTCATGAGATGTAACATGATACCATAAGCTTTTGCTTTTCACTCCGGTGGGGTTATTAAATTTTCAATCCGACCCACCACTTTTTTTTTTTTTTTTTTTGAAGTTCTTTTTGCATTTTTGCAATTTTTTTTTTCTAGAACTTCTGTACAACATATCTACATGGTGCAGCATATAAGAAATTTCCCCTTGAGCCAGTAGACTATCCCTCTTTTGAAGCTTTATTGCAACCCACAACTTCTGTCTTTAGCTTTCAACACCACTAGACCAAGTTGAGGTGCACTTCCTTCACTATAAGAAGAAGAGAGGTTCCGCCTAGAAGTACTACCCTCATATGCTACCCCAAGCCAAAGGAAACTGCCTCCTCACCACCTCATCCGTGGAGAGCCATGTGTAAAGTGCAGGTGCAAGTTAAGCCATTGTCTCTGAGAGTCATGCGTGTGTTGTTAAGTGCTCTACTTAGGCTCATCAAGATGACATATGCTCATAGCCTAGTGGACTCAAAGAATTAAGTCCTTATGGACCTGAAAAGCCTTAACCCTAAGTCCTATAAGGTTCCTCTTGAAGTTAAGTGGATTAAGATCTTATTCAAGCTCCATTTCTCAATTTAATTTCAGGCTTAGTTTAAATGTCAACTCTCATCCAGGAAAAACTATATACAAATATGTACAAAAGATGCTATTTACAAATATTTTATAATCATGCAAAAATTTTTGAAAAATGTTTTGAAATCATGAATGATGCATGAGGTGCAAGTTTTGCAAAATGATATTTACACACATTTACACAAGATTTTTGCAAACTTTTGATTTTCAAAACATTTTTGAAAAAAATTTTGTACTATATACATAATTTTGATACAAAATATTTACACAAGCTTTACACAAAAGATTTTTGAAATCATTTTTACAAAAATACTTTGTACACTAGCTATGTATGTGCAAGAATAAAAGAGGTTTATGTTCATGAAAAAAAAATTTTTAATTTTTGTTATTTTTAGCCATTTTATTTATTAACACACTCACACAAAGTATGAGTTATGGCTAAAGTATATATGAAATATATACACACCCCCCCTATACTTAGCTCGAACGATGTCCTCAGAGTGATCAAGAGCGATGAAGAAGACATAACTCGTGCTTAGTAAAAGGGAAGTGAAAAGGAATGTCTAAGTACAGGAATGAATAAATGAATAAAATGAGAGGAACTCGGTGGTTTCCCCCTATACTTAGGATTAACTAATCCTAAGTATAGAAAGCTGTGCATGAAGGGAAAGCCGAGTGAAGAAGAATATACAGAATCTGCCCCCCCTATACTTAGGGTGAAATATCCCTAAGTATAGGCAGCAAAAACAGGAGCAGAAAGAATGAAAAGAATACTCACAGGTCTGACATCCCCCCTATACTTAGGGTAAAGTACACCCTAAGTATAGCATAATCATAAGATGAGAGACGGGATGTGGGACTAAAGAATAGAATGATATGGACAACTGGATCTATACAGGCGGAAGAACAGTGAAAATCAGGCGTGAGATGTAAAAGATGTGAGTCAAAAGACCACATCTCACGCAAAATGAATAGCGGCAATAATAGCGTCCCGCGGCTCATGATCTAGAAATGGTTTGAGCCGCTGGCCGTTCACTCGGAAGGTACTCTCAGAAGATAACTCAGATATATCAATGCTACCGTTATCGTGTACCTTTCTGACCAAGTAGGGTCCTTTCCATTTGCTCTGTAGCTTCCCTAGAAATAATCTAAGCCTTGCATCAAACAGCCATACTTTCTGTCCAATCTCAAAATGCTTGTGGCTGATATGAGAATCATGCCACTCTTTGACTTTCTCCTTATAATGTAGGCTGCTTGAGAAAGCTGCATCTCTAAGCTCTTCCAAGGCGGCTAACTCTGCCCTCCTCTGGTCTCCTATACCATTTGGATCCATAAGGATATCTGTGACTGCCCAAAGTGACTTGTGCCTCAGCTCAACTGGTAGGTGACAGGGTTTGCCATACACGAGGCGAAAGGGAGATGTACCCAATGGAGTCTTGAAAGACGTCCGATATGCCCATAAGACCGAGTCCAAAAGCTGTGACCAATTCTTTCGGTCAGGGCGGACGACTTTCTGCAAAATATTCTTGATCTCCCTATTCGACACCTCAGCTAGACCATTTGTCTGTGGATGGTATGGTGTAGCAACACGATGGTCTATACTGAACTCGCTAGCAAGTGCCTTCACCTGGTCGTTGACAAAATGTTCGGGCTGGCGATCGTCTGAACTACCGGCTCCGGCCATAGTGACGTCTGCAAAATCAGATGAGCCCAACTCAGGTTCTGTTAAATCAATTCGTCTTTCCTCGGGCTCATGTCTCTCAGTAGGTAAAGAAAGGGGATCGAGGGGGAACAGGGTGGAATCGAACTCGGGCCCGGAGAGCTGGTCTCGACTCTCACGGGCCAACCTAGATGATGGAGTCGCCGCGCCTGAAAGCGGTGCAGCCAGAGGCTGCCTAAGAGATCGTCTACCCATCATCTTGATCTGGCGAGTAAGGCGGATGGGATCTGGAGAAAATATGATCGCAAAGCAAACCCCTTGTTCACCAACTCCACACAATCTGAAGACCGTGAAAGCTCGGTCAATTTATCTTGTCAATTTTATTTGGTGAACACACAAGATATCAGAGCGATTACGTGACCTGCTGGGATACCCGATACTCTCTCAACCGACTGTCCCGCACAGAAGAGTCGGTAATCAGTCGAGATGAGCACCGGAGGGCTTTACCTAGTGTTCGGGTCACTCTCTCGCACAATCAAACCAAACAATGAGGGGTTGCTCTCCCCAAGACAAAATTTTTAATGTGAGTGTCTTTTAGGGTCAATAGTGTTATCCAGTCCCAATTTTTATTGTTTTTCTTTTTAATTTTTTTCAAAATAAATACAAGCGGCCTAACGATTTTTCCGATTCTCCTGATGATTAAGCCAAACACAGGGGGAGAAGACGAAAAAGCCGATGCGCGAAGAAATCAATGATGCATGCAGAGAAAGAAATGCGTACCTTGTCTCCAGCACTCTACATGCAAGTGATCCGCGCAGAATTTAAATACAAAATTAAACTACCTAAATGATGCAACGAGGAAAAACCGAGTCCTAGCTGAGCAATTTCTATTGATCGTGAAGAACAATAGTTAGCCAACGGAATCGAGTCCGGAGTCCGATCTTGGGAGTCACTCGGTGCCCGCCACAACGGGTCCTGCCAGCGCTGTATGTGACTCCTCACGGCACGTGGTCTCAAATCCAATTAAACTAACTTTTTCAGTGAATTTTATCAAGGTCCAATTACGTTCTATAGGAACAGATATTCTATTAAGTGTTGGGCCTTAGATATTTACGTCACAATCAACAGAAATTCCTAAATCTAGGGGCTCGAGAAAAACCGCGTAAACACCGGAAAAGGCAGCTAGCTATCAAAACCACGATAAAAGCCGCGAAAATCCAAATGGGTCCCCCGAGCACACCGGTGCTCGGCGAAACAGACCCGCTAAGTCACAAGTGTCCACAGTTCAAAGTTTGAGTCCTAAATTATTACAACAGTATTGTTCTCTCTCTCTCTCAGAAATGAAAACTCCTTCTTCTCTCTCTTCCTCCTGCTCTTCTTCCCGTGCGGGTCCTCAAAAAGTGTACTCCAAGTTCTCCACGCAGTACCTCGCACAAAAATTAGAAAGAGAGAGTGTCAGAAAACAGTTATAATTTAAGAGAGACAATATGGAAAAAATGATTACAAAGCCGTGCTCCCCGGCAACGGCGCCATTCTGACGACACGAAAATCACACTAACAACTGAGGTAGAAAATATATCACAATGTCGTTGTCCTCAATCGCTCAGAATGTGTCAATCAAGAAAAATGAACCACAGATGAAGATAAATCAATAAAATACAGAGAAGTGGTTCTGCTATAGGATTAACCTGGTATAGCTCCCAGGGTCGAACACAAGGAGCACAGATTGGCCTTGCGGCCTACGATGTAGTCAAATTGAACTAAAACACAGAGAACATATTTTTGTGGTTTTTATTTGTTTTTATAATTTTTTTTTTAGATTTTTTAAATGATGAGAAAATTAAAGAAGGTAAATACAAGGGAACTTCAACAATTTATTACACACACCAAAAATGATGCAAAAATTCCAGAAAATTGATTTTTAGGTTTTTTAAGTTTTTTACTGTTTTTGGTGAATTTTTGGGATTTTTCTAATGGGCAAATTATTTATTAAAAATCAAACAATGCGAAAAACAAAGGGGACTGTCCAGCAAGGCTTAAGACCCAAAAATAAAATACTCTTGGATCTCAAAAAGCCCTAAAGGTAATTTTCCTATAATCTAGAAAGAATAAGGAAAATTTAGGCAACCTAATTATTGTTTTTGGATTTTTAATTTATTTATTATAATTTTTATGGGTTTTTAGGAGTTTTTCAATTTTTAGGGTTTTTAAATGATGAAAAATAGCCAAAATTGGCTAGAAAATCAAACAACAAGTAAACTACAGTATCTAGTTTTTTTAGAATTTTTGGAAGTGATTTTATATTTTTTTGGTATTTTTAAAGTCAAACAGTGGCAAAAATAGGGGTTTTTGAATTTTTAAAAATAATAAATGAAATCAAAAATGTCCCCAAAAATCATAGAAATTCCTACACCATGGCAGGAGCCATGTGTCAAAATCTCATTGGATTTGGAGGTCGTTTGATATTTTATTCAAAAATAAAGGTGGGGCACTGTGCACAGGGACCTTTGTGCAAATACCCAAAAGTTCTGGGGTCCTGGTGCAAAATACCCAAGAAGTCACGTGCCAAGCACGTGCCTGGGGCACTCAAGGACCTAAATGTAATAAAAATAAGTTCCAAGGACCTATTGATAACTCGTATCAAAAGTCCAGGGGCTTATATGCAATTTACCCAAAATAAAACGCACATGCGCATAATCAATACTCACAGGGGTATATATGCAAATAAACAAAACTTTTTATTCAATGAATAACATCCAGAACTACAAGGCATATATTGCAAATAACCCAGAATAACACGTGACGACGCACGTGGCTCACAACGGGCGGGGGTATAAGTGCAAATAAAATAAGTACCAGGGTCCCAAATGCAAATAACCCTACGCTAATAAAGTTTTAAAAATAATTACAGTACTAAAAAGGAAATGACAAACTACGAGGGGGCCCTACGATATTTACCCCTTTATTAACCGACGGTCGGATAGGCGCCACGTGGGTGATCTGACGGCTGGGATGGCGGCGCGACTCCTCTCTTCGTCCCTTCGGCTTGATCGACGGTGGGGAGAGGCCCACGTGGAGGATCTGACGTCTGAAACGCTGGCGCCTCTCTCCTCTGCTATCAATGGTCCAGATGCGCTCCTCGGATGGATCGACGGCTGCTGCTCCTCGAAGAATGGACGGACGCGATCAGAACTGGAGCGAGGGCTTCATCGGACGGCTCTGGAAGATGGAGGAAGAACTGATGGCCGGCGAACTTCGCCGGCCTCGTGCGTGGACTCCGGTCCTCCTCAGCTGCTGCTACTGATCGGAACACGTTCCTGGTGACTTCCCGCAGCTGATGGTGATGGCCGATGGCCCAACCGAGCCCTGGAGGGGCTCCGGCGAGGCCTGGCGGCGCGAAGCTCCGGTCTGAACTGTAGGGGGGCTCAGATGCCTCCCTTTGGACCTGCAAAGTAGACACGAAGGTTCGCGGGTCGAGGGCAAAATGCCTCGACCCAAGAAGGCGGGGTGAAGGTGGACGGTGCTGTGGGGCGGACGAGATCCGGCGAGGCGGCGGCGATGGAACTCGAATCCCAGCTCCGGGGCGAGCTGGGGTGAATGAGCGGGCGTAGAAGGTGCGCGGGGATACGGCGGAGGTGATGAGATGGTCAGATGGTCGAGATGTAACGCGAGATGGTCGGGATCGGAGAAATGCGTCGGAGATATGAATTGGGCGAAATCGGAAATTGGAAGAAACTAGAAGGAGCTAAGGTTACCTGGTGGATGCTGGAGACTATGCTGGAGCTGCTCTTGCTCCTGGTCGTAGCTTCGAAGGGCGTCAAGGCCTGAAGCTCGATGCTCAACGCTGGCGGCGGAGCAAGGACGGCGAGAATCGCCGGATCGATGGTAGGGGCACCCTCACCTCACTGCAACAGGGGCTAACTCGAGCTGTCACCTCGGGCTGTGCTCTGGAGGTCACGGGAAGAAGGATGGCGATCCAAAGATGGGGCGCGGAGGCGGCGGAGGGAAGAATATATAAGGTGACAGGGGCGATTAGGGTTGAGGCTCGACGGCGATGGAAAGCGTGGATTTGATGGCGGAAGATCCGGCGAGGAAGAGGGATGAACGGCGAAGAATCCGAGCACGGGGGTTGAGTGGGTGACAGCCTGGAGATGCGTGGATAAATCGGCGAAGGAGGCGCGGCACGCATCTTCCAGAAAAGGAAGGAGTCCGCGGGGGAGTTGACCGGGGTCAACATTCCCCCGTGGACCAGTCAGACGCTGCCACGTGGACCTGATTTTTGTTTATTTATTTTAGGGCAGAAATAGGCCGAATTAAAGAAAACTCAAAACATGAAATATTTTTCTTTTATTTTTTTCTATTTTTTGGTGATTTTTAATTAATTTTTGGAAATAAAAATAGGGTAGCTCTATATATAGGTATATGTACACTATATGGATTTTTATTTTTGATTTTTTATTTGTTATTTTTATGTATTTTTATGCTCATTTTGTATTTTATTTATTTACAAGATAAAATGAGGAATAAAAGAATATTTTTATTTTATTTTTATCACTTATATACAAGGGTGAAATAAATGGTTGTATACATGGTATTTATACAATGTATTTTTGTATTTTTCATTTTGTAATTTTTATTTGATTTTTGTTTTGTTTCTTTTTATTTATTTTATTTACAAAATATGCCATAGAATATTCACAAAAAGTTCTGAAAATAATTTCATTTATTTATAGGGTTAAATAAATACATGGGTGAAGGTCTATGCACCTGGTGAAGGTATATTTTTGAATTTTTGATTTTTGATTTTTTTTATTTTGTTTTTAATAAGATATATACAAATACTTACAACATATTTTTGGGTGAGGAAAATATAATTTATTGTATTTACAGAAGTATATACACATGAGCTCCTATCTCCCTCTACTTTGGCTTTTATGCGGTTAGGCCCATGCTGAGCCCTCCCTTGGGTTAGGTTGCTCAATATTTATTCTAAATATTTCCCTCTTTTTCTTTTTGCTCTTTATTCTTTTTATTTTTGCACAAAAACATGCTAATTATAGGTTTTTACACAATGCATGCTTTTGGTAATTATTGGTATTTACACATATCTACATGTATTTGCGAAGGTTTTTGTAGCTAAAATAATAGAATAAAGAGTGATGAATGGGTATTCATCACCTCCTAGTTTCCTATATTTATACTTAGTATTTAAATTAGTAATTTTAGTATTAAACTTTTGAGTATAATTGCATGTAAACCCTCGCACTTTATTTTTATTACAGTCAACCCTTGCTAGTATTGTAAATTAATTTGTTATCTTTTTATTTTTATTAAAATCTTGGTAAAACTATAGTCAATGCTAAATATTATGCTCATTCACGTTGCATTTTAATTTTAATATTTTCACATATTTTTCCATTTATTAAAAATCAAAAGGAACCTATTTATTCCTTGTCCTACTTTAAAAATACAAAAAATTATAAAATCACTTTTAAAAATTCTAACAAAATTAGAGTATAATTATTATTATATTTTATAACTATAGACCAAATGTTACAAAAAATACAAAAGAAAAAACTTAAAATTGAAAAGCCCTCCTAAATCTATACAAAATTTCAAAAATTCTTCAAAAACCAAAAAAAGTTTTCTATTGTATAATTTTCTATATATTATATAGCATATATTAAATATAGCTTTGGAAATTTTTAAGCTATTTATCTATTTTTAAAACCTAAAACAATATGACCTATTATTATATTCCCTATTTGTTATATTAAATCAATTTAAAAACCTAAAAATTAGCAAAAAATACAAGAAACATCAAAAAAAATAGAGAAAAATGTAAAAACAAAAAAACATTTTATTTTATAAATTTTAGTATATATAGATATATCTGTAAATATAAAACCCTATATATATTAAAAACTTTAAAAAATAAAATATAATATACTTATTTATTTTTTCAGAATTTTTATATTATATATATCGTAAATAATACTTATATTATACATAATATTATATATAGATATACGTACTTATTATATCTTTAAAAATAAAAAGAAATTAAAAATCAAAAAATATAAATAGAAAATATAAAATATAAAATTCAAAATATAAAAACATATAAAATTGAAAATCCATAAAAATTAAATATAAACCTACAATAATATAAAATAATCAAAAAGTAAAATAATCTATTATTTACCTATCCTCGTAACCCTTAGTGGTTTGACCCATGCACTTGCTTGCTATACACATTTATTTGCAGGGTATATTAAATTTCACCCCCACACAATTTTCATTGATTTATCATTATTATGGGTTGATTGTTTACTTGATTTGAGTGGTGATGTTTTGAGCGCCACAAGAGCGGTCGACATAGTGATTACTAGTCCGAACTTGTCCGGCACTACAAACCCTCCAAGAACGGACGTTAGGAACCCCTCACCGATTGATCAACACCCTCACATACTTGCTTGTCTGTGCATGGGAAAGAAGGTTAGATAGGTACAAAATAGGCATTCCAATGAAGGAGAATGTGCACAGAGGGAAATCAGAGTGCGTTGAGTCAGGGGATGGTGCAAGGTCTAGTCGACTGAAAATAACTTGAAAAGCTAGACAGACATATTGAGGTAGAAAAAGTCAAGACAGGTAATCATGAGTACACTACAAGCAGATGTACCTTTTGATATGGTCAACAACAGTCTCATATGCTAAGAAAACCATCTCCTTTGATCATAGGAGATGGTTGACAAAGTGTCCCTGATAATTACATCTCATTGGACCAAAGAGGATGAAAAAAAGAAGCGTTCCCTATTCATAGATGGAAGGGTCGGTCGTAATTAGCCATTTTATTCATGCTTGAAGAGACAATTAACAAACATCCCTATTAGTCACTCGTAGGTGATGGTCGCAAACCTTCTCCTATTTGGAGATGGAAGGGATGGTCGAAATCGTCCCTTCCTTTCATACTAGAAGAGATGGTCAATGAACACCCCTGTTAGTTACCGTAAGGGGATGATAACAAACCATTCCCTATGGTTATTAGATGGTACAATTAGTGACCGTCCACCTAGTTCTCTCCAAGTATCGGGGCTGTAGAGACGGGCACAGAAGCACTATGGGGACAACTAAGATTGTCCCCCGCCAAATGGACCAGTTAGCCCACCTCAACCAGAGGGGAAGATCGTGACTGTTACCTGTAAGAATTAAAGGAAATAGTTACTGTGTGTCCCCTCTAGTTTTCCTCAGGTAACAGGTTGCAGGGACGAGCACAGAAGCACTATGGGGATGGTTAAGACCATCCCCTCTTGTCCCTGCCCTCCAAAAAAATGGAACAGTTAGCCAACCTCAACTGGAGGGGATGGTCGAGACTGTCCCCTATAAGAATTAAAAGGGACGATTATTTCTCATCCCCTCCAGTTCTCTCCATGTCTCAGGTTGTAGAGATGATCATAGAAGCTCTATGGGGACGGCTAAGATTGTCCCCTCCTGTCCCTGCCCCCAAAAAATTGACCAGTTATCCCATCTCAACTGGAGGGGACAATCAAAATCGTACCTTATAATAATTTTAGGGGGCAGTTGTTGATTGTCTCCTCTAGTTCTCCTCATCTATCAGTTTGCAGGGATGAGTACAAAAGCACTATGGAGATAGTTTAGACCATTCCCTCCTGTCCCCACCCCCAAAAAATCGGACCGGTTAGCCCACCTCCTTGGGAGGGGGCGGTCATGACAATCCCCTCTTGTTCTTTTAGGAAACGGTTGTTGACCATCTCCTCTGAACTTCATAAAGAAAAAAAGATTTGTTGCAATGGATTCGGTGCCCAGTTGCTGCAACAAATTCACAACAAAAATAATCTACAACAAAAACTATCTCATCTCAACTATATATCACAGCACTTCATGCATAAGTTTAAAGATATTCTACAGACAATCTAAACTGCAAATATTAGATTAAAGTGTTCAGGTTAAGTCTATATACAAACAAACATTCTAAAACCTTATCTACTCCTCCTCAGTAACCTCACTCTCGTCGCTCTCCTCATAGTTGTCCTCCTCATCGTCACCGAGCCATGCATATATTATTGGTCGGTCATCCTCGCTCTGGAGATTATTAATGTAAGCCAAGACATTCATCACGTCATAATGTATCTTGACCATCTCCTCATATTGCACAGACATCTTCGCCTTGATGTCTTGCAGCTCTCTCTCCATCTTTCTCTTCCTCTTGCTTCATTGTGACAATGATCTCGACCCACTAGCGCCAGTTCCGTAACATGTATGGATTGTCGCTCCCCGTCCACCACATCGTATACGTACAAAATGTTCTGGACCTGTAGCTTGGATGAACGCCTTTTCAGTAGATAGTGCTAAGGTGCTTATCCATGTGCTCTCTAAGGAGCCAGTCGTAGTGAGTTTAATCATGTCCTCTGCATATTTGGTTTAAAAGTAAATAAAGGAAAAATTTATATGTACACTTACTGCATATCGTAATTAACTGACATGAATCGGTGCATATGTGTCATCGATCCATTGAACTTCTCTGCCGAGATCTCAACTCTTTTACCCCACAAAAACCTCTATCTGAGTAGCCTCTCAATTATTTTCCTTTAATTAAAAAAAATGAGAATCATATATTAAATATTTTTTGTATTATTTATCTATAACCAATTAAACAAACTTAAAAAATGTGCTTGAATTGATTTGTATCCTTCCTCCCCATCTTATGGGTCAACTTTAATCCCTTCACATGATTTACGGTATTTTTCATCGATACCATCTGATATTATTATAAATGAGTAAAATTAAGTTATAAATAAAACAAAGTACATTACATACTGCAAACTCCTCACTAGAAAAGAAGTTGATGAGCTCCCTCCGCTATTCTAGAGCCAAACCTGAAGGAACATTCTGAACTAATTGCTCGTAACGAATCTGATGGTTATAATACTACAGAAAAGAAGATATTATCATAAAAGATGTCATTGAATCACTGATATATATCATGTAAAGATTTTACCTTTTACTTAATGCGCCTTTTATGATGGTGCAACATCTCCACAACACGACTAAGGATCTGTCCATCAACGATAGGATCATGATCCCGAGAAAAATGCAGCATACAATGAAGGCATAAAAATCCCAATATCAACCTTAAAATATTTATTTATTATGTTAAGGTTTTACCTCCAAGTATGATAAAATAAAAACTTTCACAGACTGAAGAAGCTGTCGGAAGTCATGAGTAGTGATGGGAATCTGAGCACATGCCACTTGTCCGAGGTAGCTCTGGAACTCCATAGAGTTCTCACCCATGATGTCGCCCCCTATAATATAGACACATAAGGTCTGTCCAGGAGGAAGACAGTCCAAGAACCTACACTGAGATAGTCCTTATCAACGTTGAGAACCGCCACTACCCGCATCAGAAGATTTTACACGTGGTTGAGGAGTAGGTTTGGGATTTTCCTGAATCCGCATAGGACGAGAATCCATATTTGAAAATAACAGTATAATTACAAATGAATTGTCAAATATTATATAAACATAATGGAAAAGAAATTCAATATTAGTTTGAATTGTGTGTTAATGCGTAACAATGTTGTCGCAACTCATAGTAGAAATATCATTATCAAGTAGATAAGCCATAGTATAATTGGTAAAATTCTGCTATACATCCTCAATGTCCAAAAATTTTAGATCATTATTTACATCAAAAAAATATCTAGGTGTTATTCTAATAGGAATAATCCATACATTGATAGAGTTGTTAGGGACATAAAAGACTTGCTCCACCTGACTTACAAGAGAGAATGGTTCCTTTTGGTCCTTTTGATTAAAGGTTGCAACTAAACATCTATTGCATTTTCTGCTCCTTTTGGTCCAGGTATTAATAAGAACATCATCATAAATGATGAATTCATCGATATCCAAGGTGATAGGTTATATATAACTAGTACTAGATGCCAAATAGAGTAGATTGTACTCATATTTCTAAATGGATCAAAACAATTAGAAGCAAGCCCTAACCTTATATTTCTAACTTCCTCAACAAACGAAGGATATCTTTCATCGAATTTTATCCACTCCTATGAATCTGAAGGATGTCTAACATGTTTTTTTTTACCTAGATACATCATTATTCTATTTAAATCTAGAAGCATTACATTTTAGGCAAACATCTAATGTGGAATTCTTCTTCCAATACAAAATGCAATCGTTTGGACATGTATCTTTTTTCATAATTTAATCCAAGAGATCGGAACATTGATTTTGCATACTCCCAATCTTTTAGAAAATTATCAGGATTACTTAATATCCTTCGAATTAAATGTAAAATATCATACATCATCACCGTTGTATAATAATTCTAATAAAAATCTTAAACGAGAAATCTTAACTCCCGGAGCCAAACAACTTTATCCATGTTTTAATTTTTTACGAAAATCATTCTGAACTGAATCTGTACTTCCATTTGAAATAGGTCTTCGAATATCATCTAACATTTTTAATATCCCATCACCAACATCTATTTGGATCGGATCTTCATCATAAGTTACATCATTATTTTTTTTCCAGAACATGTTGAAGACCTTCTTTGTGGTAAGTCCAATTTGTGTAATGTAGCCAAATCCCTTTCAATATAAGATGCTCATAAACTCCTCTCTGATTATTAATCAAAGTATTTTTACATCTTACCCATGGACATTGAATCTTATCTTCACCTCCAACAATATTGTCTAGAAATGCATAGCGAAAAGCACAATTTACAAACTCATTGATACCTTTTTATAAGCCATCAAATCATCAAATCTTGTATTCATCCAACTCTTGTCTATTTTCATGTACCATACAAATTAATAGATATATCTTAATTACTCTTTGTAGGTCACTATGATCATGGCGATGACCAAATCAAAGGATTCCAATAAGTAGACTCCTAGAAGTAAGGATGCACTATAAGCTCTATTGTCTCTCAACGTAATCTCAACAATTATCTCGGATTTCATTAGTGGTTCCATTGAGTCTCAATACAATCTATTTATTATATAAAAATAACTTAAATTACATATACATATGTCTATATATTGTGAATTTGTGATGTAGTTGTCACAAGAATTAACTATAACCTTAAAACTATTAATGAATTTCCTAATACAAGAGAAACGATAATGGTGAATTAGTGACCATTAAGTATCGTGATTACATACATGAAGAAAATGGTTCCTAAAGAAGATAATTACAAGAGAAAAATGCAATGATATACCAAAACTCATTTTATAAGAGTTTATTGGAAGTCTCATCCATCACAAAAATCAAATCATATCGAGCACTTAAAAATATATCAAAACTTACTACATAAGAGCTTATTGGAAATGAGCAATGATATATTTAAAAAGATGGTCTCAAAGATCAAACCATAACGGCTCATTCGGTTTAGGAATAAGCAGGAATAAGGATGAGGAATAAGGAGAATAAGGGTCTATTCTTTGTTCAGATGGAGGATAGGAATAAGGAGAATAAGGTGAAATAAAGGTAGGTAAGGTGGGATAAAGATAGGAATAAGAGTGAAATAAGATGGAATAATGGGGAATAGTCGTACCACTATGAACCGTGTCAGAAGGAGAATTGGCCCCTTATTCCAGGGCTTATTCTCCAATCAAACAGGGCCTAAGAAAAATCAAGTTGTGAAACTCAGAGATAGAACTTGCAGGAGCGGATGAAGCAGGAGCGTGGATTTAAGAGAAGTGCCGACCCACAGATGAGCACTAGAGATGGTGGAGAAGAACCTAGACGAGGGGACTGATAGGGTAACGGGGGTTGAGGGATGAGCGGGCGAAGAGGGTTGAGGGCAAGGAGGGTTGCTGAATGAGAAGGGGAGCCAAGCGCAAGTTGGGTAAATCATCATCGGGGACGGTTGTCAACCATCACCTCTAGGATGATCGGGGACGGTTCACTAAAGACAGTCCTGTTTAGTCTCAAATATTCCATGATTTTCAAGACATCAAACAAAGAAGGGGTTGTCAATATACGGTTGTCCTCTCTAGTGAGCGTTTGGGACGGTTATGCCCGTCTTGTTTGACAAAATCTCTCCAAGCACTAAGCAACCATCATCGATGAGCACAAAGAAGCAAAGGGGACGGTTATGTCCATTGCCGATCATCCAAATAAGAGACGTTCATAAGCGATTGTCTCTTCGTATGAGTAATAGGGGATGGTCACAAAGACCGTCCCGTCTAACAATGGTATAAGGGACAAAGAATATTATAGCTGTCCCCTTACATGGATATTGGGGATGGACGTAAGAGGAATGATCCCTATCGATGCTTGAATAGGGGACGAGGGTGTGCGACCGTCCCTTATCCGTGGCATTAGCGATGAGCGGACCATGACCATCCGTATTGGTTGCTAATAGGACGGTTGTTTGGTAACCATCCCCTATTAGCGTTCCCAAAGCCAATTTGTTTTAGTAGTAGGTCCGAGGACTGGATGATCAATCTCAGGGCCCCTAATTTAGTCATCTAGTATGGAAGTGTGGCCATATAAAGAGGAGAGGTAAAACATAAGCAGAGAGGATAAAGAAAACCAATGAAGCGGGAGGTAGAGGACCACTTTTTACTATATCTGGCAATAGTTGTAGTTAAGGCAGAAGGACTTCAATTCCTCAAAATCAAAGTAGGATTGGCTGAAGAGAGAGCAATATGGCTCACAACCATAGTTTGGACAAAAATGTTAAAGAGCGGAGGAGGGACTAGATTAGGAGATGAGATGGGTTGGGAGTAATAAGCTAAAAAAAGGTTGTCTGGAGGAAATTTACACTTACAAAGGATGAAGTTTTAACCTTATATATTTGCAACGTGGATAGAGAATGGTGCAAAACTAGTATTGTTTTCACCAAGAAAAGGTACAATTATAATTGAATTACAACTTAAATTTGCTTTGTGCTACGCTTGAGATATATATATTATACTAAATGCAATCTCAATAAGTAAAATAAATATTCTGATACAACATAATGTAGTTATGTATGCAATCTAAAATTTGTTTCAATTGAGTTTTATTAGAACACTTTGTTTTTAATATAATAGAATTGTATATTAATTCAAATAATAAACTATATAATACATTTTTTTTCAAATTTTAAAATTCTTAGCATAGTCGTATTGAATATTGCTGACACCCTATGACAAATCTCTCTAGATGACATTTCATGTTCCTCTGAAAAGAATATATTTTTATCTAAAATTAGATTATAGTTTGTTCTTTCATACAAGAATAATGTACACGAAGGAAAAATAATCCGGTACATTCACTTAATCACCTCGTAATTAAATCCGTATAATCTTACCTACTCTTACACCAGATTCCTTAGACATGGACATGTGTTACACAGAATAATATTTTAGGAGCTCCGGTGAAATTACAAAGCCTACAGGGGTTAGCGCGTAATAAAACAAAGCTTTTAGGGTTACTGTGTTAAATTCACAAAATAAAGATAATTACATATTGATTCCTACTTGTATCAATAAAAAAATCATCCACAAATACACGCCTCTATGAATAAGCTCGTGTAATATATATAGGCACGGAAGGTCGCAGGGTTTGAGTAATAGAGATACCTTGAGATTAATCACTCGTAGCTTGGCGGGGACACGACCGCGACGATGTCCTCGTCATGTATCAAGTTCTTGCTGTGCGTCTCCCACGCCGCGAAGCGCTCGACCCTCCGAGCTTACGGCTGGTGCAGCTCCACCATCCACCCCTTCTTCCTCCAACTCTCCTACTACACTCTCCTCGCCCTCCTCGGCGCCGTGGCCATGCTCCTCATCCCTCCCAGAGATCCCACCTACTCCCCCGTCTTCGTCGACATGCTCTACATGTCCACGTCCGCCGCCTCCAGTGGCCTCGTCTCCGTCGACATGGAACGCTTCTCCGAGCCCCAGCTGATCGTGCTCACCGTCGTCATGCTCCTCGGCGGGGAGGTCTTCGTGTCCGTCCTCGGCCTCTTCTTACATGAAGTGCAGCCCAACCTATGCAAGGACGCAAGCAATCCCATAACGGGCGTCGATTCGGACCCGGAGGTTGCCAGCCTCCATAGCTCGATCGATCTCGAGCTCGCACGGGATGATCAGATGCGGCGTTCGTCCAAGTACTTGGGACGCGTGGTCTTTTGCTACCACCTCGCGTTCCACGTGGCGGGATCCTTGCTTGTTTTTCTCTACTTCCGCTGCTTCTCCGCCACCGCCATGGACGTGCTGAGGTCCAAAGGTCTCAACCCCGGGACGTTCGCCGTCTTCACGGTCGCTTCGTCGTTCGCGAACGTCGGCATCATTCCCAACAACGAGAGCATGATGGCGTTCAATAAGAATCCATCTCTCTTCCTCATCCTCATCCCACAGATGCTCGCTGGCACGACACTCTTCCCGGCGTTCCTCCGTACCTTCCTCTGGTTTCTCCGGAGGATCGCGAGACGTCGCAAAGATTCCGGTATCGAGGAGCTGATTGACGGCATCGCCGACAAGGGCGTCTCCAAGTACTACGGCCTGTTCACCCGTAGGTACACGGGGTTCCTGACTGTCACGGTGGTTGGCTTCATCGTGTTGCAGGTTGTGTTGTTCTGCTCGTTGGATTGGGGATCCAAGGCACTGGCCGGTTTGAGCTTGTACGAGAAGTTGGTGGGGGCTTTGTTCGTGTCCGTGAACACGCGACATGCGGGAGAGGGATCTGTCGACTTCTCCCTCGTCTCGCCGGCAGTCCTAATCCTGTTCATCGTCATGATGTCAGTTGGTTCCTTTCTTTGATCTTCTTTGTTGAAGACTGAGTCAATCATAGCATGTATCCATCATTACTGCTGACAGGTACCTACCGGCGTCCACCACGTTCTATCCACATCGCGATGGTGACGAGTGCGAGGACGACAACAGCAGGAAGATGACAAGGAGGAGCGGTGGCATGTCTTTGGTGACAACGGCCAACCTGTCACAAATTTCCTACATTACCATCTTCGTCGTCCTCATCTGCATCATAGAGAGACAGAACATGGCATTTGATCCCATCAACTTCAGTGTCTTGAGCATAATATTTGAAACTGTTAGGTAATATGCATGGGTTTGCTTCTCCACTCTTTTTGATCAATCTTCTCCTCCAGAATATACTAATTTGGTGATGTTGGGTTGATTGGCAGTGCATATGGGAACGTGGGACTGTCGATGGGCTACAGCTGCGGGAGGCTTCTGAGGGCCGATAGCAGTTGCACCGACGGCTTCTACAGCTTCTCCGGCAAGTGGAGTGACAAAGCGAAGCTTGTGCTGATTTTCGTGATGCTGTATGGGAAGCTCAAGAGATTCTACACGATGGGAGGCAGAGCGTGGAGACTTGCACCTCCCACCGCTAAAATTATGCTAACAGTGACGAGTGGCACTGCGTGAGCAAAAAGATCCTATGCTGTAATACAACACCGGCTGTAAAGCATAGATCCGTTTGATTGAGATCGGACGATCGGAGGCTGACCATCCTCGACCCTCTATGAAGGTCATCCGATCTTCATCGAACGAATCCCTACCTTACAGCATGTATTGTTGGGATCTATTCTCTTGCGTGAGAGTCAAACACTACTTTGTGGAATCTGCCCCCGTCAAAAATTTGGAGTGTCATCGTATATCAGCAACCAGTTAAGCAAAAAAGAATGCTCTACTTCAATAATATCTTTTTTGTGTTTTTCTATCACTTGTGTCCTTTTTAATTTCTGTAATATTAGTTATGCATTTTTCTTTTGTGGAATATCAATTGTGCCCTATCACAATTATGCTCTTTTGTAGAATCAATTATGTCCCTAGTTTACCTTAGTGGAAGGGTAACTATGAATTTTATTATAAGACAAGAACAACTGATAATCCAAAAAAGGGAGGAGCATTAATTTTAATGAGAAAAAAAGTAGAGATAATATGGATATAACTCTAGTGCACACATCAAAAGTTGTATGTGCTTCCCAAGAGAAATGTGACGACTTTAAATTAGACAAGTTCCAACACTCAAACATAGGGGTGTGTACTATTTGGTTGAGTGCACTATTTGGGTCAATGTTTAATCCAAAAATCGAGCGGTCTTGTGTTCCACACAAGACGGGAACACGGTCTTCGAATCGACCACACAAAATCTGGATTAAAACAATAATTAACCAATAACAATGATCAAACAATGAAAAGCGATGCGGAGTTAAAATATATTATAACTCTTCAACAAAGATGCGTAAAGCTGCAAGTATATGTAGAGTGTCGAACACAGGGAACAAACAGGTAGATTGGGATAAAAATGCACAGAAAGCGACTTTGATGGATTTGTATATAGATGTGTTATTTTTTGTGGGTTTTTCATTTTTTATATTTTTTATTTTATTTCTGCTTCTATATTTTGTATTTTCTTTTTAATTTTCTGATTTTATATTTTTCTTTATATATTTTTTATTTTTTAGTAGATATAAAAAGCTATATAGAATATATGTGCAATATAAGTAAGAGAGAGATATATATAGGTAAAAATAATCAAAAATATAGGAAATAAATATTTTTGGGTTCTATAAAATTCTTTACTATTTTTGTGATTTTTTAGATAATTTTCCAATTTTTTATAAATTTTTAAAATAAAAATACTCAAATAGGGAATAAAATTAATAGTCGAAACTAAATTGAAGATTAAAAATAAGAAAAAGTATCAAAAATTCTCCAAATTAATTTTAAATTAAAGATATTAAAATAAAGGAAATTAAGAAACAGAAAATAGAATTTTTTAAACTTTTATGGATTTTATATATTTTTATAGAGATTTTTAGAGTTTTTTCAATTTTTTGATTTTTCTTTTTTATTTTTTAGTGGATTTTGGTCTGAAGGTTAAACATACAAAAATATGCAAAATATATTTTTTGAGGAATTTTTCAAGAGATTTTTATAATTCTTATGTATTCCTTAGTGCAAACAGGGATAAAAATGCACGTTTTTTATTTTTTATAAATAATAAAATACTTCAAAAATGTAAAATAAAAATATAGCATGAATGTGCAATGCAACAGAAAACTATGCCTATTTTAGGGTTTTTTAGAGTTTTTTAGATGCATGAAATAAATAAAATCAACAAAGAGAAACTACATTCCTTGTAAGGGCATTTTTGTAAATAGATTAAAGTTTGGGGGCCAAAGTATAAATTTCACAAAAAATTTTAACATGCTCAAAATGTTTCAGGATCAGTACAAAATAACTAAAGCTTGAGGCCCTCCCCTGCAAAATCGCCAAGCCTCATGTGTACGAACACGTACGCCCCGACAAGGACCAAGATGCAATTATAATAAAACCTAGGGTTGGATTGCAAAATATCCAGAAATATTATAACTAAAATAAATAGTTTATGAACTAAACTAAAATAGCTAGCCAAAGGTCCCGGTCGCAAAAAGTCCCCTCAAGTGCGGCGTTAAGTGAGGTGACGTGGCCGAGGACGGAAATGTTATAACGGATAGTTTGGGGGCAAGTTTGCAATTATTACAAAATTAAGTAAACTGCAGAGGGAATTTTTAGTCCTAATTATCAAATACAAATTCACCGGGTAAAAGAACAAAATACCCAATCGAGGCGCGATCTGATGGCGGATGTTCTACCACTTGCCACGCGTCGGCACTTGAGCACGTGATACTCCTTCGCTGATGATGGCCACGATTAGATCCCGACCACAGATCGGACGGTGAAAGCTTGCGGGAATCCAACGGCAGCTGTAGCACGGGAGGAGCAGTTCTTGATCCGACGGCGTAGGATGCAGACGGAAGAACCAAAGAAGAACTCGGTCGTGTCGAGTTTTGATCAGGTGATGGGCTCACCTCCGACCACCATCCCCACGACAGATGGGCACGTTCGACTCCTGCAACTCCTCCTCAACGCCCAGATGGCTCCAAGATGTCCAGGGGCTGGTGTTCGAGCCCTTGGAGCTCACGCTCCTTCAGCCAGCCTGGGGGTCTTCCTTCAAGTCTTGTGAAGAAAATGGGAACACGATAGCATGAAAGAGAAGGAAACCAGGCCTTTATTGGCGAATATTTGGCGAGTTATGTAGTGGAGAATGGTGGACGAAGCTCAAGAGCTCCGACATGGTGTTTGAGATCGAAATCTACCCTAATCTTTGATTAAACAACGAAATAAATGCACAACTTAAAGCTAAAACTACGGCTAACAAAAGGGCTAAAAAATCAGTGGAAAATGACCTCGAGCGACCAAAAGTCGTGAGATGAGACCTTGATGCTGGAGGCTAGCGAAGGTGGTGGAAGAGCTTCTTAGCTCGCCTAAATCCGCTCTCAAGGAGGTGGAAACGAAAATGTCACCTTCGTCCTCCAGATCACCAAGAAAAAGGGTCAAAGCCAGGGCAAAAGGAGGTTCAAAGATTCAAGGTAAGAGAAGGGCGTGTTTGTACAGCGTGACCAAAAGGGCTTAAAGATCGATGGGAAACGGGCGCTGCGATGATCCAATCCTCGAGGTAAGCTTAGGGCATGTATGGTGGATGGTCGAGGAGAAAAAGTGATGAAGGGAGCGGCATCAAATAATGCAAGACGCAGCCTCGAAAAATCTGCAAAGTCGGGATAAAAACCGCGTCTGACACAGGACAAACCTCGATCAGAGAGTTCACCGAGGTAAACCAATGGACGATTCTGGTTGGTCCACGTGGACCAACCAAAAAATCCTTGGTAAAAAGATTTGTAAATTCATTTTAAAATAATAACTAATTTTATTAATTTTAGGTATTAATTGAAAAAATATTTACTATTTTTTAAAGTTTTTTATTTTGATTTTTATTTATTTTTTGAGGTTATTATTTACAAGTTACCTTTTAAGGGTTATATATAGGTATATTTATCTATATCTTTTAATATTTGATTTTTATTTTGTATTTTTACTTTTATTAATTTTGTTTATTATTTTATATATTTATAAATTAAATTTATACACTTAAATATATTTTTATTTTATTTTTCTGATATGATATATACAATTAAATAAATAGATGTATTTATTCTATAGGTGTACTTATAGGTATTTTACCTATGTATTTTATACAAGTATTTTATTTTTATGTTTTCTTGATATTTTTATTCCAATTTTAATATACACATATATTATTAATAATATTTACAAAATTATAAAAATTTGATATTATAAAAATAGTGAATAAATATTAAAATGAATATTTCAATTGGTACAAGTATACAATATGGTTCCAAAACCCAACTTTGAAACTGTAACTCCAAAAAATATAAAACTACCTTCATTAAATAGATTATTAAAAGTTATATACAATTAAAGGTGATTCTGATATATTTTAAGTTTTTATTCGAGAGATATGGGTCTGGGAAGTTGGGATTTTGGATTCTTATTCAGATCATAACTATTTATCTGTACATTATTTTTGTGTGAAATCAATTTTGTATTTTTCTATATTTAATTATCTACAACTTTCATGTACAAAGTTTCTTTATTTGAAGTACAAAAGTGAAACTAAAAATAGATCCCAAAAATGAATGAAAATGAATTAAATAAACGGGATTTTTATTTGATTTTGGCCCTTATCTCCCCCTACTTTATTCCTTGTCGACCTAGTCATCGAGATGCCTAGGTCTCGGGGTTTCGGGTCATAAAATATTTGCAATATTTTATTCTTTTTCTTTTCTTTTCTTTATTCTATAATTTTGGCATTAAAAATAATATTTTATACACTATTTACAAAACAATGCATGGATGCTAAAATGCATGAATTAAGGATATTTACACACATTTACTAGGGTTTTTAAGGCCAAAATGATATAATAAAGATGATGAAACGGAGATTCATCATCCCCCTATACTTGCCTTTGCTGATCTCTAGCAAACACTTATGCAATAAGTGTAGAAAAGAAAACTAAAGAAAAGAAAAAGAAATAAATTGGATTTAGTTTAATTATCAAACTTGTCTTCACAAAATCAAATTTTGGATCTTATATCGGACCTTTGTAATTTTAGTGCAGGCGAAACCTTAATGGGAATCAGATTTGAAATCCAATAGCCTTCGAGAATCCCAAAACTCTGCTCAAGTCTGCTCTCTAGCCAGGTCAGAATACTTCAACTCATACGCAAACCCTTACGACTATGAACCTGACTCGTACAATGTAAGTGATGGTGGCTCTCCCCAACTGAAATGACAAAGAGACTGACTTCTCCAGCATGACAACCCAATGATTCTCCAATCCAATAACACATTCTCTGAGGAGCGGGGTATTCCCTTCTAAGTTCAAGTGGCAACCAGCTAGGGATGCAAACGGTTACAGATATATCCATATCCGATCCGTCACCGTATCCGTTTCATACAGATTTTGACATCCGTATCCGTATCTGTTTTAAAAGGATACGGATATAGATATTGTTTTGATATCCGTAAACATTCGTATCAATATCCGTATATCCATTTTCGTATATAAATATAGTCATAGATTTATTTATAACTATAGATAGAATAATTTTATACCTTCTTTTACCATATTTGTATAATTTTATGATACAAACACATTTAATAAATTTATATCATGTGTTTTCCATCCAATTCGTATATATTTAAGTTGTTTCCATAGAGTATTTCTAACATTACTCATATGCGATCAATATCCGTTTTACATCCGTATCCGTTTTTTAAGGATATGGTAAGATAGTTTTAATATACGTCAATATCCGTATCCGCATCCGTATTCGTATTCAAAAATGGATAAGGATACGACAATACCTATATCTGTATCTATATCCGATCGTTTGCATCCCTACAACCAGCTCAAGAGGAGGGGGTGAAGAGAAGAATGGATGGTAGCCAGTGTAGCTATCTATCCTAGGATGCAAGACTAGTGTAGTCAAGTCATCCAGCTGCAGGCTCACATAATTTGACTTTGAAGCTCAAGCTTCCTTATTTTCTATGCAACATACATACACTCTGGCGGGCATTTTATTTTTATACAAGCTTGCCCACTTTTTTTTAAATACTATTTACAACAACATGTACATAGGGAGTTTTTCCTCTTGAGCCAGTAGACTATCCCTCTTTTGAAGCTTTATTTCAATCCACACTCTCCTGTCTTTAAAATTCATCATCACTGGACGGGTTGGGGTACACTTCCCTCCCTAGAGGACAAATGTTTCCACTTGTGTGCGTCTCATACCGGTAAATCCAACCCCCTCACCACTCCAACTGAGTTGAGCCAAGTGAAAGGTGTAGGTGTCCAAGTTAGGTCATTATCGACAAGAGTCATGTGTGTGCTTCGAACTACTCTACCTAGGCAGTCAAGAATCCATCGAACTAAGTCTCGTGATCCTCAAAGAATTAAGTCAACTAGACCTGAAGTACCTCAATTCCAGCTCCTATAAGGTTCCTGTTATTAGGTAGATTTTAAGGTCCAACCAAGCTCCAATCTCTAGATTTTACATAGACTTATTCAACTACCAAACTCAATCCAAAAAAATGCTAATGCTATGCAAATGCTATGCAGAAAATATTTTTTTGATGTAAATTTTCAAAGATTTTGAACTTTTTATAGATTTTTGAAAAAGGATGATAGTGTATATGTAATTTTTTGGTATTTTAATTTTGTAAATGTTTTTATGATTTTTAGTTTTGCAAATGTTTTTTGTGAATTTTTTGAAAATAAAAGATTTTGGATAAAATATAGGTACAAATATTTACATAGGGATGCATCTTGTATTTATAAGAACTAGGTTTTTAAGAATTTACAAGGGTAAGTGGTCGATTTTATAAGTATATATTTATATAATGAATTTTGGTGTGATGTATATATTCCTCAAACTTATTTGAAAAATGTTTTTCAAAAATTTTTAAAAACTAGTCCAAAATAACTTTTACAAATAATTTTACAAACATGTACACACATTTGAAAATCCTTTTGCAAAGGTTCTTCAAACAATATATATAGATTTTTTCAAATATTTTTTCAACCATTTTTCTAACCATTTGTAAATAGTTTTTCAAACATTTTATTTCACACAAAGAAAATGAAATTTTTCAAAACAAATGTTTTCAAAAAGTTTGAAAATATTGAACAAAATGTTTTCAAATAGTTTTCAAAAGATTTTTCAAACTATTTTTCAAACATTTTGCAAAAAATATTTTCACATGATTTATTAATCAGTAGATACAAAAAGAATTTGAGGATTTTTATTAAGTGTTTTTAACGAATTTAATTAATGTTTGTAGCCATAGTTGTTAATAAAAATACGAAAGTACGAGTTATGGATGAAGTATATACGAAGTATATACGACCCCACTATACTTAGCTTGAGCTATGTCCTCATAGATCAGAGAGAAGAGAAGAAATAACTCGTACTGAGTATAGACAAGTCTAAAGAATAAATAAACAAAGAAATGAACGAATGAGAAGTTGACCATCTCCCCTATACTTAGGATCAAATAATCCTGAGTATAGCAAACTATACACAAAGTAGGACGGGTCAAGGGTGGGAATGAACAGATCGTACTCAAATTGTCTCCCCCATACTTAGGGTACGATATCCCTAAGTATAGACAAGAAGAGGAGACAATGGAGATGATCGAAAAAGTGAAAGAATTCAGGGTGCACACCCCCCTATACTTAGGACCAAAGTGCGTCATAAGTATAGAAGACTGACAAAAAGGGATGACACCTTTTTGGTAGAAAAGAAAATACAAAAGGAAAAGAAGAAAAGAGATTAGAAGATGAAAGAAGATAGAACAGGATGTACACGCCACTCCCCCTATACTTAGGGTAAAAGAAACCCTAAGTATAGGCAACAACAGGAGTGATGAAACGGAACGAAGACTGAACACTCGGCTCATCCACCCCCTATTCTTAGGACAAAGTGCGTCCTAAGCAAGGCGAACACGAGAATGAGTGGATGAGCGAAACGATGGATGGACGAAGATAAACGAGAGAGGATGTACAATAGAGTGAATGTACAGAGGATCAAGAAGGTCAAACACGAACCTCCTTGTGAGACCGTTGAGGAATAGATCTGATATGGTGCAAGTCGACATCAGGGTCCTCAAATGACACTAACCGATCAGGGTCAACACGGTGAAGGTCCTCGGTGGTCCTAGGGTGAGAAGGCGCAGACGAGTTAGTGGAAGAAGTACGACTAGGTTCGGCCTTGGGAGTCTCGCTGATGTCAAAGTGGAAAGGGACGAACTCATCATCATCATAAGAAGAAGTGTAGTCAGAGTCGTCCTGTGAGGTCTCATCTAGGTCAAAACCAAAGGGTACAAACTCATCAATGGATGTAGTCGAACCATGTTCATCCTCGAGAATCTCAACCGGGTTGTCTTTCCCATCAAAAGTACCGAATTCCTAAATAAAAGCAACAAGATCAAATTCGGCCTTTGTCTCATCTATATGAACAGGAATTGACTCATCAGTAGAAGTAATCAAGTCATGTATGCCCTGTCTAGTCTCTGAATCTGCCCTCTGCTCAATGGTGTCCATGGGTGTAGGGAAAGGGGGCGGGTAGGGGTCGTGGCCCCCCCTCCCAAATTAGTAGTTGCATATATTGTGGTCCCAATTCCCAAATGCTCATTCTTTGTAAATTCTCCTTCAAATTCAAAAAATATGGGATGTAAATTAAGCAATGCCCCCTCCAATTCTCCCATTATCGGATGTTAGTCCTTTTTTGGGTTTCATTCTCCTTTAACGTTGCAACATGCTAATGTTTTCACATAATGCTATTATTAAAAGTTGAAAATCATTATTTTCTTGCAAACTTACGTCAACGACATGCACATAAACCAACTATTTTCGTGAATCAACTATTTTCACTGTTGCGAGAAATCCCCCAACAAACTTCTGAATCGAGTTGTCCTAATTGTGGGGTTCCTTCATCCGCATAATACTAGATGGTAATCTAAAAAAATACATTGAAATTTCTTAAATTTATTTGATGCAAAATTTGACTTTTGAATGTTGTGTGGTATTATGATTAATGATGGTATTTAATTTGATTTATGTTATCATCATAATAAGTCTGATATCGAATTTTATAAATTCCTATTGTGTTTTATCTATACATACCTTTATTACAATTTAAGATATTAATTGCAGTTGCACTAGGATATATGAGATTATATATGAAACAATATTTTATGTGATATGCAATAATTTCAATAAAAAATGTGTATATTGACACTAATAATAAGACAAGTCATATAATAGTAATATTGCTCGTATTGACTTGAAGCATATATATGCTCATATTGATAATTTTGTTAGTATTTTCAACTAATCATTTTATATGCTTCTCTTCGACTCTATCTACCTTTTACTAAATAATGTAACTCAATAGCAATAGTTTTTTAATTATATATATATATATATGTGTGTGTGTGTGTGTGTGTATTTGATTGACTGAACATCATCCCCACCTATTAGAAATTCTTGGCTCCGCCCATGATGGTGTCAATCGTGAAAATCCCGCGTATGTCATCAATACAACGCCAAGTCCCAGAAGAAGGAACTCCGAGTTCTATGCTTTCTGAGTCTTCCTCCACGGGGAGGAATTCTCAGTTCTCAGTGGAATCCAGCATACAACAAAAGTCTCTAATCATCTCATCAAGGTCATGGTCTTCGGGATCAGCTAATATCGGTAAAATCACATCAGGTGCAAGTCTCTGATCGGCAGTGGGTGCAGTGATGATCACTTCACTTTTGTCAGCAGGACGGAAGCGAATCTCTCCTGGTCCATAGTCAATAACGACCCTTGCAGAGGTGAGGAATGGTCGTCTCAGGATGATTAGAGAGTGCTCCCCAGTTGAGGTCTCCATGGGCAATACGACGAAATCAACATTGTAGCTCATGCCCTGAATCAAAATGATGGCATTTTCAAGGATACCCTTCGGCCTCTTGATTGATCCATCAGAAAACTGGATGATCATCATGGTTTTCTTGAGAGGCCCTAAGTGAAGAGACTATACCAGCGAGAAGGGTGTGATGTTAATCGAAGAACTGCCATCGAGGAGAGTGTGATCACAAGTGTGGTCAGAGCTGGTGCAAGTAATGAAAGGTGTAGCAGTGTTCTTCTTCCTAGGAATGGGACGATGTGTGATGACATGGGCAGTGGCCATGGTCAGAATATGACACTCAAATATGCTCCTCCACTTTATCTTCTTATGATGAGGAGCATATACTTGGTTCATGTCCTGATGAAATGGGGCAGCAATGATCTCATGAATAGCGGCCACCACTTCAGGTTCAGTCAATATTTTTTTGAATTTTTTTATCTCCTCCATAAAAGGGAGGGAGTCAGAATCAACATATACACGAGGAATGCCAAGAGAAGTCTGTACAGTGGCATCCTCGGGGACAAAGGTGGGACAAGATGTGAGTGGATGTGTGGTCGAGTGATCTGGCAGACGGTCCCTCTCCTCAAAGTCTGACTCAACCAAAAGTCTCCCGAAATCTTTTTGTATTTTTAATTTTTTTCTCATTTTTTGTATTTTGGGCGATTGCAAGCTCTCATGATAATCCTCAAATGAATCCAAATCCTCAAAGAATGGAGCTACAGTCTGGATCTTATTTACGCTAAATATATCATTCACCCTTGAGTTCATGTGCTCCATCATCCGATTCAAGGTCTCAAGCGTGGACATCATGAAAGGTGACTCCAAAATCTCAAGATCGGGTGAGTCGGACATGGGTAGTGGGTGTGGGAAAAAATCACATTCTGGATCAGGATACTTAAGGAAGAGTGGCGTGTCGAAATGTATAGGAGATGCTGGTGGAAATGATTGGTGAAGGTCAAAGTCCGAATCCTGAAATAGTGGGTTGTTCGGATGTGTACAAAAATTAGAAAAAAAATAAGAGGAGGATCCTCCAGATAAAAGGGAGGTGGGCCGGCTGGAGGGTATGAGGGATCCATGAAGTCCAGATAAAATGTGTTGCAGTCGGCCATCTCGAAACAAAAGGAAAATGATTCGGGAGTGCACGAAGGTCAAATAAAGAGAGTGAAGAAGATAGCGCAAATGCACATAGACGATCTAGAATTCACACAAACAAGCACAAACAAATACACACACAAAACAAACCCTCAATTCACCTACTCAACTCGGTGAAGATTGCAAAAATGAGGTCTTTTATCTTGTTTGTTTTAGATTAGGTGAGAAGTCAAAATGTTACGCAAACATTTAGGAGGCTGAATGGGATTTTGGCACTAATCCTTGGTGTGTGCACGAGCAAGTAAATCAAAGATAATGAGGGGGTTACTCACCCCAAAACAAATATTTTTCTTTTTGGTTGATTTTAGGGTCGAGTAATGTTAACATTCCTAATTTTATTGGTTATCACTTTTTTTGATTTTTAGTGAGAAATGCACGAGCCTAACGAGGAGTCAATTTTAGTTAGCACCTAGGTTGGCAAAATCAGAGGGAGAGTCGGAAAAGCAATGCAAGCGACAAAACGATGATGAATGCTAAAGCATAAATGCTCACCTTTCCTACAGCACTCTACATGCAAAGATGCTCAGTAGAATTGAAACATATCTATATGCAAATGCAAGCCGATGAATTCACCCTAGGATGAGAAACTGTTATTAGCATAAAGAACCAGATGCTAAATATCTAGAAGAGAGATCCAAAAGCTCGGTCTAGAAAGTGCGTCAGTGTTCGCCACAGCGGATCCTGCAAGCATTGTATAGCACTTCTCTCGGTGCTCGATCTCAAGTCCAAATAAGAAGCAATTAGATTTGTCTAAGTCCAAACGTAAACTATAGGAGCATGCAAAGTATTAGGTGTTTGGCCTTAAGACTATCGACAAGCAATTCCTATGGCTAAGGGCCCAATCACACAAAAGAAATAAAACAAAACCGAGAAACAAAATAAAAAGGCGATGAAAACCGCGAAAAAACCGACGAGACCCCCAAGGGAACAATCCCTCGGGTACTGGACCTCGTGAAGTGTGGTAGAGTCCTGAGAGTGTCATGAATTATTACAAGTTCAAGTAGTCTCTCTCTCACTTCAAATTACACAATAAATGCAATAAATAAATACAAGAAAATTGTCTTCAAAATCCTCTCCAAGTCCGCCTTAGTGCTAGGTCTAGTCGCCTCACGTGGGTGCGCAGGCGCTCCTAGAAGAGAGTACCTCCCTCAATCCACGTTCCTCGTAAAAAGTCAAACAAGAGAGGGGGATAAGACAATTCACAATAAATATCAAATAAATGAGGAAAATGAATAGGGAAAAAATATAGACAAATATCACAATCAATCAAAAAGCTGATCTAAGCGTAGTTGCTCCCCGGCAATGGCGTCATTTGTTTAACCCAAAAATTGAGCGGTCTTGTGTTCCACACAAGGCGAGAACACAGTCATCGAATCGACCACATGAAATCCAGATTAAAACAACAATTAACCCACAACCAATGATCAAAAATAAAAAAGCGATGCAGAGTTAAAATTTATTATAACTCTAGAACAAAGATGTGTATATGTGCAAGTATGTGTAGAGTGTCGAACACAGGGAACAAACAGGTAGATCGGGGCAAAAATGCAGAAAAAATGACTATGATGGATTTGTTTATAGATGTGTTATTTTTTAGGTCTTTAATTATATATATTTTTTATTTTTGCTTTTACTTTTTATATTTCCTTTTTAATTTTCCAATTTTGTATTTTCTTTTTTATTTTATATTTTTTATTTTTTAATAGATATAGAAAGATGTATAGAATATATATGCAATATAGGTAAAAGAGAAATAATATATATAAATAAGTAAAAATAATAAAAATTACATGAAGTAAATATTTTTAGGTTTTATATAATTTTTTTACTATTTTTGTGATTTTTAGATAATTTTGCAAATTTTTATAGCTTTTTAAAGTAAAAAATACTCAAAACAGGGAATAAAATAAATAACTGAAACTAAATTGGAGATTAAAAATATGAAAAGGTGTCAAAAATTCTCCAAATTTATTTTAAATTATAGATATTAAAATAGAGGAAATTAAGAAACATAAAATAGAATTTTTGGATTTTTCTAGATTTTATAGAGATTTTTAGAGTTTTTCTATTTATTTATTTTTCCTTTTATATTTTTTGGTGGTTTTTGGTCCGAAGGTTAAGCATACAAAAGCACACAAAATATATTTTTTTAATAATTTTTCAAGAGGTTTTTATAATTTTTATGTATTTTTTAGTGCAAACAGGGATAAAATGCATATTTTTAATTTTTTATAAATAATAAAATACTTAAAAATGAAAAATAAAAATATAGTGTGAATGTGCAATGCAACAGGAAACTATGCCAATTTTAGGGTTTTTTTAGAGTTTTATAGATGCATGAAATAAATAAAATCAACAAAGAGAAACTACGCTCCTAGCAAGGGCATTTTTGTAAATAGATTAAAGTTTGGGGGCCAAAGTGTAAATTTCACAAAACTATTTAACGTGCTCAAATGTTTCAGGATCAATACAAAATAACTAAAACCTGAGGCCCTCCCCTGTAAAAGCACCAAGCCTCACGTGTATGAACATGTGCACCCCGGCGAGGACCATGATGCAATTATAATAAAACCTGAGGCTGGATTGCAAAATATCCAGAAATATTATAACTGAAATATGTAGTTTATGGACTAAACTTAAATAACTAAAGGCCAAAGGGCCCGACTGCAAAAAGTCCCCTCACGTGCAACGTCACGTGAGGTGACGTGGCCAAGGAAGGAAATGTGATAACGGATAGTTTGGGGGCAAGTTTGTAATTATGACAAAATTAATTAAACTGCAGAGGGAAGTTTTAGTCCTAATTATCAAATACAAATTCATCGGGTAAAAAGTACAAAATACCCAATCAAGGCACGATCCAACGGCGGATATTCTGTCACTTGCCAGTTGCCATGTGTCGGCACTTGAGCGTGTGATACCCCTTCACTGATGACGGCCGCGATTAGATCCCGACCGTAGATCAGACGGTGAGAGCTTGTGGGAATCCAATGTCAGCTGTAGCACGGGAGGAGCAATTCTTCATCTGAGGGTGTAGGACGCGGATGGAAGAACCAAAGAAGAACTCGACCGCGTCGAGTTCTGATCAGGTGTTGGGCTCGCCTCCGACCACCATTCCCACGACAGATGGGTGCGTTCGACTCCTGCAACTCCTCCTCGATGCCCAGATGGCTCCAAGATGTCCCGGGGCTGGTGTTCGAGCCCCTGGAGCTCACGCTCCTTCATCCGGCCTGGGGTCTTCCTTCAGGTCCTGTGAAGAAAATGGGAACATGGCAGCACGAAAGAGCAGGAAACCTGGCCTTTAGTGGCGACTATTTGGCGAGTTATGGAATGGAGAATGGTGTTCAGAACTCAGGAGCTCCAACAAGGTGTTTGAGATCGAAATCTACTCTAATCTTTGATTAAACAACGAAATAAATGCACTAAATTAAAGCTAAAACTACGGCTAACAAAAGTGCTAAAAATCAGTGGAAAATGACCTCGAGCGGCCAAAAGCTGCGACATGAGACCTTGACGTCGAAGGCTGGCGAAGGTGGTGGAAGAACTCCTTAGCTTGCCTAAATCTACTCCCAAGGAGGTGGAAATGAAGCTGTCACCTTCGTCCTCCAGATCACCAAGAAAAAGGGTCAAAGCCAGGGCAAAGGAGGTTCAAAGATTCAAGGGAAGAGAAGGGCGTTTTTGTACAGCATGACCGAGGGGGCTCAAAGATCAATGGGAAACGGGCGTTGCACTGTTTGATCTCTGTTGTGGGTTAATTGTTGTTTGAATTGGATTTCTTGTGGGTCGCCACATCGCCTGCATCTCCGCCTTGTGTGAGACGTACTTTTAGACCCATGAAAAACCATGTTCAACAGATGCACAACCCTCCCTAGAGGAAGATGAGAGGTTCTACCTAGAAGTACTACCCTCATATGCTACTCCAAGCCAAAAGATTCGGCCTCCTCACTACCTCCTTCATGAAGAGCTACGTATAGAGTGTTTGTCCAAGATAAGCCACGGTCTGAAAGAATCATGCGTGTGTTGTTAAATATTCTACTTAGACTAATCAAGATGACATGTTAACATAGTCATATGTACTCAAAGAATTAAATCGCTAGGACCTGAAAAATCTTAACTCCATTTCTTATAAGGTTCATTTGAAATTAAGTGGATTAAGGTCCAACTAAGCTCCATTCTTCAAATTTATTCCAGACTTAGTTTAAATGTCAATACTATCCTGAAAAATGGACATGCAAATGAAAGAAAATATGTACATTGCAAAAAAAAATGAAAACACCTTTCTGAAACAATTTTCTAAGTTTGAACTTTTTATGGATTTTTTAAAAGAAAGAAAAGAAAAAATGATGCACATGTAAAGAGAGATTTTTTTGAATTTTAATTGGTTTTGTAGTTTTTAGGAATTTTTTAAAGGAAAAGGGGTTAGTAAAATATACACAAGTATATACAAAGTTTTTTTATTTTTTGTTTTTATTTTTTTGTTTTCTTTTTTGTTTTTTAGGGTTTTTTTGTTGCTTTTTTAGTTTAGTTTTGTTTTGTTTGTTTTTTTGTTTTTTTTGTATTTTTTGTTGAAAGGTTATCAAAGTCTATATACACACATGTGGATTTTATATACATATCCTCAAAAATAATCATATTTAAAAGTACGAGTTATTTCTAAAGTATATATACAATATATACGACACCCCCCTATACTTAGCTCGAACTATGTCCTCATAGTTATCAGAGAGCGGCAAAAGAAGACATAACTCATTCTAAGTATAGAAAAGTGAAAAGACTCCTATGCTACAAAGACTCTAATAAAAGATGAAAAGAATAGAAGTCGGTGATCCCCCCTATACTTAAGATTAAGTGATCCTACGTATAGAAGACTGTACGAAAGGGAAAACCTATGAAGAGAATGTACGAACTCAATGGAAAAAAATACAAAAAATGATATGAACAACATCACCCCCCCTATACTTAGGGTAGAGTATCCCTAAGTGTAAGCAACAACAGGAGTGATGAACAAGATGAATATGAACAACACAAATCATTCACACACACCCCCACTTAGGATAAAGCACATCCAAAGTATAGCATATTTACACATGGAAAAGGGTGGATGATAAAACGGAAGAAGAAAGAATCAAACGAAAGGATATACAAAATGAATGGATGTATAAAGGTCAAGAAGATCGAAAGTGAACCTTCTTACGGGACCGCTTGGATATGGATCTGATAAGGTGTAGGTCGATATTGGGGTCATCATTAGACATAAACTGCTCAAGATTGACCAAGAATGGATCCTCAGCAGTCTCAGAGTGTGCAGGCATGAATCGGTCAGTGGAAGTAGTATGGTCATGTCCTGCCTAGAAAGTCTTGCAAATATCAAAGTAAAAGGTCTCAAATTCATTATCGGAAAAAGTAAGATCAATTCCATCCTGGTGAGCCTCTACTAGATCATCATTTTCATCCAAAGGCCCAAATTCCTTTATAAAAGCAATCAAATCAAATTTGGCCTTATCAGTCTCATCTAAATCAAGGTGAATAGGAACGGACTCATCAGTGAAAGTAGTCAAATCACGTCTGTTCTATCTAATCTCAGAGTCTACCTTCCTCTTTAGGGAGGGGGAACTCCAAAGTCTATGCTTTTCAAATATTCCTCTTTGAAGAGGAATTATTGGGTCTCAGTATCATCCAGCATACAACAAGAATCTCTGGTAGTATCGTCAAGGTCAAAGTCCTTGGGTTTGTCTAACACAGGCATGTTCTCATGGGATGCAGGTCTCCGGTCAGTAATGGGTGTAATGATCAACACATCGCTCCCTACAACAGAACGGAAGCGAATCTCTCCAAATCCATAATCAATAATGGCTCTTGCAGAGGCGAGGAAAGGTCATCCCAGGATGATTGGTGGGTGTTCCATAGGGTTGGAGGTCTCCTTGGGCAATACGACAAAATCAGAAGTGAAGTTCATGCCCTGAATAAGAGGCAGTGTTTTCTAAAATACCCTTTGGCCTCTTGATAGATCCATCAGCAAATTGAACTATCATCCTGGTTTTCTTGAGAGGCCCAAGATGAAGAGATTGTACCAAAAGAAGGATATTATATTGATTGAAGCGCCATCGTCAAGGAGAGTGTTATCACAAGAATAGTTAGATATGGAGCAACTCACAAGAGGTGTGGCGGTGTTTCCTTCCTTAAAATGTGGATGGCGGGAGATGGCGCAGGCAGTGACCATGGTCAAGATATGATGCTCAGATTTGCTCCTCCGCTTTCTCTTCTTGTGTTGAGGAGCAGATAAATGGGTCATGGCCTGGTGAAGTGGGGATTTAATGATCTCATGAATGGTGACCATCACTTCAGGTTCAGTCAACATTTTTTGAATTTTTAGACCTTCTCGATACAAGGGAGGAGATCGGAATCAGCATATACACGAGGATTGCCAAGAGCAATCTGTACAGTGGCATCCTTGGGGTCAAAGTTGGGACATGTGGTGAATGACTGTGTGGGAAAATAGTTTGGCATGGGTGCCCTCTCCTCACAAAATGAATCAACAATATATCTCCCAAAATATTTTTGGATTTTTAAAATTTTCTTATTTTTTTGTATTTTGGGCGATTGCAAGCTCTAATGATTATCCTCAAGTGAATCCATATCCTTAAAATATGGAGCAGCATTCTGGCTCTTATTTATGTTAAATAGATTTTTAATCCTCGAATTCATATGCTCCATCATCTGGTTCAGGGTCTCATGTTTGGAAGTCATGAAAGGTGACTCCAAAATCCTAAGATCGGGTGAGTGGAATGAGGGTGGGTGAGAATCAAAGTTCGACTCATGAAATAATGGGTTAGGCAGATATGCACAAAAATCAAGAGGAAAGTCCTCCTAGAAAAAGGAAGGTGAATCGGCTGGAGAGTGCGAGAGATCTACAGAGAACATATTAAAATAACTCCTGTCGGACATCTCTGAAACAAAAGCCGAGATCACGAGAGCACGAGGTTCAAGTCAAAAGATGTGGAGAAAAAAACGCAAATGCGTAGAAGGATCTAGTATGCACACAAGCAACCAAACACAAAACAAACCCCCAGTTTATCAACTCAATGCAATGTGAAGACCATGAAGTTTAGGTCAATTATCTTGTCAATTTTTAGAGTTTGGTGAGAATTAGACCTGGCCATTGGGTCGGGGGCCCGCCCGCCCAGCCCGTTCACAGGTCGGGCTTGGGCAAGCGATTTTGGAAATGGGTCGGCCCAGCCCGGCCCGCTCTTTGGCCCGCCCGTCAATTGGGCGAGTCGTGGACATGTGTCATAAAACCCGGTCCGTATATATAAAAATATATGTTTAAAAATTATATTTTAGATACATTTAATATAATATACTTCAAGTTTTTGTTTTATATTATCAATATTACATCTTATTTTACACTTTACATGCAAAGTAACACATATTATGGTTACTTGGATTTAGAAAGATTAGATTATGCTAAAAAAACTTAACTATCTTCATAAATTTAATTAAAAAATTAATTAAAAAATAATTTACATTCGGCCCATGGGCCGGCCCGGCCCAGACCTGGGTCGGGCTTGGGCCTTGAAGTATGGCTCGTGGATCGGGTCGGGCCGGGCCTTGGACAAGGGGTTTTAAAACCTCGGCCCGGTCGGCCCGGCCCATGGCCCAGCCCGGCCCGGCCCGGACATTGGCCAGGTCTAGTGAGAATACAATCTATCAGAGCGGTTTAAGCGAGCTGTTAAAATCCAATGCTCCCAGAAGACTATCCCAATCTCACAACTAATTTTTCCCAGCCAGTATAGGTGCAGACCGTGTACCAGCTACCTGATCTGCCCACTTTGCTAAGGAAATCCCAGACCGATTACCGGCTACCTGGTGAAGTCCTCACTGGAGAACAACTAATCACAAGATAGTAGTTTGAAGAGAGTTCGAGCATGGTTCTATCCTAGTGTGTGGGTCACTCTCTCGCTACAAATAAATTAAACAAGGCGGGGGTTACTCTCTCCAAAATAATGATTTTTACTTACGTTTATTTTTGGGTCGAGTTTTCTTTAGGAGTCCCGAATTTTAGGCAGTTCTCACTTGGTTTGAATATTTTCAATGAATTGCCTACTGAGTGTCCAATTTCTTTTTTAACTTATGTGAGTGAAAACAAGGAGATCAGAAATGCCAATGCACGATTAAACACAATAATGCATGCAGGGGTTAGAGATGTCTACCTTATCGCCAGCACTCTATATGCAGGATGATCCACGCAGAATTGGAATACATAAAAATAAACTAACCTATATGCAAATGCAAATAAACGATCCTAATTAATTGCTTCCATTAATGTGTAAGAACCAATTTAATTTGACTAAGTCCAATTACGCTCCATTCTATAGGTACAGAAATTCTTGTTTATGGTTTTTGGACCTAATTAATTACCTGGCTTGAGCAAATTAATTAAAGCAAATAATAGGTAGATGACGAAATCTGTGGGAAACAAAGAAAAATAAGGCGACGAAAACAAAACCGGTGACGTCCCCCAAGTGCACCGGCACTTAGAAAAATAGACCCCGCAATAAATGAATTTCCGTTTACAAGAGTTCAAATGCTAGAAATAAATAAAACAAAAAAATTTGCTTGGTCTCCTTCAATTCTTCTCCTCGTCTCACGCTATCATGTGGCTTTGTGAAGAATGAAGCCGCCTCCGCGTCGCTTGGGTGCTTTGGCTCTCCTAGGATCGCTTCCTTCGCTCCGTTGACCCTCGCAAGAAAAAGAAAAGAAATAATGTGTAAAAAACACAATTATAAAATATAAGCAGAAAAATGAAATAAAAATAATGAATATGAACAATGAAGCAATGCGGTAAAATATAAACATATATTTACAACCAAGAATAGAAGGTCAAAAGAGAAACCTAACTACCCTCGGTGTACCTCCCCAGTAACGGCGCCATTTTGTGGGGTCGAGACTAGATTGCTTCGAGGGCGATGACGGTCGTGATGCGTCCAGGCAGCGGTCGGTGGTACGCGGCCACAGGGAAGTCAAAGCAGAGAGGGCTGCGCTCTGCGGCTGTGAAGGCAGTACGGGTCTTCGCGGCTGACGGCGAGGGATCGCGGTGGCGATGAGGAACGGCGCGGGCTGGCAGCAGCACCCAAATTTTTTTCATTTAATTTTTTATTTTTTTAAATGTAAAAATAAAGCTACTTTTTATTATTTTTATTTTTTTCAAAAAAATTAGATACCCTTTTTATTTTTAAAAAAAAATTATTTGATCCTGCAAAATAAATATATTTTTTTATTTATAAACAAATTAGGATGCAAGCACGACGGCTCAATCCCAAAATCAAAATGGAATATGTGAATGGAGATCTGACGAAAAAATAAGGAATGGGTCCAAGTCTCTGACCATCGTATGTGGTCATAGTTGGAAACTTGCATGAGGTAGAATAAGAACGCAAATAGATCAAGATGTGAAGTGAAAAATTGGATCAGAATCAGAAAAAATCGTGATGTGTGATTCTAAGATCTAGAAAAATGACAACGAAAGAAAAATGTGAAAATTAAACTATGATTAACCTAGGTTAAAAATAAGAGAAAATGGATCTCACCTCAGGAGTGGAAAAGACCGTAATCGCGTTGACGAAGGCCAACTCGCTGTCACCGGACGGCTCGAAGGCTAGGCACCCTTTTGCGACTAGACAACACTTATAGAATAGGCTCCTCTCACCAAAGATTGATCAAAGAAATGAGGGATGAGGAGCCATATTAATAGATACAAGGATGTAGTTTGAATTTCAAAAATGAAGATAAGTGATAAGAGAAAATTTTGAAATGAAATAAAGATTTAGTGATAAAATTATTTACAAAAATTATTTTTTTTGTATTTTCGTCACTTATTTAAATTGAATAAAAAATATTAATTTTTTTGTGGTGGTTATTTAAGAATATCAATTATATGCATATACTATGCATATATGGTACATTATATGCATAGTTAAATAAGGAAATTAGTTTTATTTTATTTTATTTTATTTTATTTATTTTTTATTTTAAATAATTAGTAAAAATATTTACAAATACAATATGTACAAATAAATATTAAAATTGCACAAACCACCTCAGAAAATCGTCTTTCAGACCGTAACTCCAAAAATTACAGCCATTTTAAAGATAATTTAATTTAGAATACAATGGAAGTAAGTTTGGTTCAAGTTGAGTTCATATGGAGCTGGAATTGGTATTTCAATTATCACTTAGTGGCTTTTCCGGATGTGGTTATTTTTATTTTGTATATGATTTTATTTTACAAATATTTTTATTATTTAGAAAACATTTTTATTTACAACTTTTGTTTTGAAAATTATTTAATTTGAGATCAATTTATGTACAAATAAAATAGTGTAAGTATACAAATATTTACAACATTTTTTTTTGGATTTTCTGATTAAGGACCCTATCTCCTCCTACTTTATTCCTGATCGATCACGTAAGATCTTGACCTTCTCTCGGGGTTCGGGTTGGCCTATATCTATTACATATATACAGTTTTTTTCTCTTTAATTTTCCTTTCTTTCATTATTTATTTATTTTATGTTAAAATAGTAATAAGTGTACAATATTTATATACAGATGCAAGTTATTAAGAATATGGAGTTAGTATTATATACATGTGTTTTATAAGGAATTTTAAGCTAAAATAAATGAATAAAGATGATGAAATATAGATTCATCAATATGGTATTGACCTATCTAAAGGGATAGCACCTCAAATAGTTGAGGATGTGAATGCTAAAACTGGTTGCCCTTGTGCATCAGTTATGAGAAGTCGGGTGTATACTTGATGTGTACAAAAGTCATATGGCTGCCATGCAGTGGGAGTAGTAAACTATTATTAATCCTACTATGCAAATAAAACACTTTATTGCAGAAATAACAATATCTTCAAAGATGACAAGACTTTAGAGATAGCGATCTCTAAGTCTTATCTTGAAGAACTTAAGACTTCATAGATAGTGATATAAAAGGTCTTAACTACATATACCTTAGGAGATAGAGATCTCCAGGTAAACGTATTATGATAAGGATAATAGAAATAGCTTACTATTTATAACAATTATTGAATTATAGTGTTAAAGACATAATAAATAACAAGATTGAGTATTGGTTGCATAAGATACAACATTCACATTGAATGTGAGCATTGTTACCTAGGGATATGCAAGTACCTAAAAAGGACTTGGCATAGTCTCTCATGAACAGAGTGACTGATCAGCTTACCTCATTATTTTTCTAAATAGCCTAATGACCGTCACATGAGTGCAGGTTTAAATATTAGCCCATTAATGGCTCTTTGGGCTAGAGGGAGATTGTTGGACATGCGAGCCCACGACGAGCCATTATACAATAAATGTTATTGCAAATTATCATTCCCTAATCTGAAATGAAGAATTGTTAATTTGCATAATAGGTCCCTTACTACAATTAGGGTTATGTACCATGATCATCTTAATGATCATACAATTGTTGATTCAATTGCTGAATCATACAGGTTGGTACTTGGATGAATATCTAGAGAGTTAGATTGAGGACCTATCAAGTACCATCAAATGATTATTAAGAGAAGATCTCCAGCCAGAGTAGGAGATGGAAATCCTTTCTCTTTTGGTTGATATCTGACTGACCTTTTGATGCAGATCCTCTGCATAGGAATAGAGTTTCGGAGGTATCAGATTAGTTAGGTAAAAGAGTTGACTTAACGAGATCGAGATAATCAAAGATCTATGTTGTGTATTGTCATGATATATGCACGCATCCTCTGACCGGAGACATATGTATTACTATATGTTTGAGTATGTACATTTGGCAAACTGATAGGTTGATGGACTAATCAAGGTATATACACCGACGCGCTGGTGTGCATTCGAGGGCATATGAATAATACAATCTCTCAAAGGGATCATACAGGTTCATTACTAAACCAAAAGACAAGAGCTCACTTATTAGATATTGGGAATCAAATTCCGTACACGATCGTCTCACTTTGGAACCTTGACTAAATTTGTTGGTTTGATATATACTTTTGGAAACTATATGATCAATACATGGGTATGATATATGCTTTTGGAAAGCATATGATCGATACCAAATCTCAAATGATCAAATGAGAAACTTAATGATGAAACTCTGAAGGAGACAATATAAGTGAGATCTAAACCTTCGGATTTATTCTAAGTCTTCTAGTATGCATGATGTACGGGTATTAAGAATACCTGAGTTTGAGGTGATCATAAACGATTGTATAACCATGATGCTTCCATTCCTGAGGAGGGGTGAAACGGGTTTGGATTTTAGTGACTCCTCTCAATAGAGAAGTAATCTGATCTTGGTCCAAGTGTTGGACAGTGATCTGAATGTGATTCAGATGCAATGAAAATATTAGATTTGTGATTTTGATTTAATCAAAAATCTATGAGAGGTCCGCAAGATCTATATTTTAGATATGATCTCAATATCCAAGTCGCTATATGTGTATGTATCCGCGCATTGAGAAAATTGATAATTAAATGTAATTTGATTATCATGAATAATATGATTTTGATTCATATTAGAAATAGAGTTATCTAAGATAATTAAATATGATTTAATTATCAAAGATGTAAATAATGTGAATGCGATTTATATTATTTGGGCAAATGAGAATGGAGATCTAAGATGATTAAATGTGAATTAATTATAATGGATATGAACAATGTGGATAGATTTATCCATATTAATCATATATATATTGTAAATGTGATTTATAATATATTAAAGAGAGCCAATTGTAATTTATATTTATTGATTAATTATTGATGTGAATTGGATTCACATTGGATAAAATTGTTAATATAATTTATATTTTATTTTGGGTTGTGAATGTGATTTATAAATTTCTAATAGCATGATTGCAATGATCATAAGATAATTATGAATTATTATTGTGAGATAATGTTGGACCGAGATAATGTAATCTCATTGGAAGGAGATTACCATCCCCCAACAAAGGTGGCGGATGGCCACCAACTCCTAATTGGAGTAGGTGGTTGCCCTCCCTTGTTATTGTTGGATGATTATCTACTTCCCAATTATCATCAAGGATAATTGATTTAATTGAAATTAATTTATATTGATTATTCAATATATATTTAATTAAATTACATTAATTGTTGTTGTGCTTTTACAACAAGATCATGGCCATTGAAAGAAACACAAATCATTCTCATCCATTGATTTTGTGTTGTCCATTGACTAAGATCTATGAACTCCCAAAATATTATAAAAGTAGAGGCAACCCTAGCTCTTCTTTACAGAATAAAGATATGCTCTCTCTCCCTCTCTCTACATGCTAGGAGTTCTCTCTCACTATCATTGTGGTCATCCACCATGAAGCCCTAGAGGGATTCGTCATCAGCGCCGCATCACCGTTATATATGTTGCCGGATCATTTACTCATGGATCTCCATCTTCTTCGGTGTGCCTCGCTCGTGAAGAAAATGTCAAATCTCGTGTGACAAAATTAGGAGATTCATCGTTTGGATCGTCAACATGAATTGCGAGAAGCATTCATTTCATCAATGCACTCTCAAGCGTCTCCTTCGTCGGATCGGACTTAAGACAGGAGATCTGTTCATTTAAAGACTCAATCGCATCCACGCTTCAAGAGGTAAACCTAATACTTGTTTGTGGTTTAGATAAAACGATCTGAGAAGTGTTCTTGGATCATCTAGTTTCATCATTCAAAATTTTTAAATTATGTTATCCCAAGCAACTAGTTTGACTAGTCTCCCGATCGCACACAATGTAATTCTCATGCTTCCATGATGCGCTTAAGGATTTTTCCATATCCTTCATACATTAGGTATCCAGAACAAATTTTAATTCCTTAAAATACTAAGTGTGGAATACTAAAAATCAATTACTTAAATCACCATTTAATTTATTACGACCCCGATATACATGTAATCATGATGATTTTTGGGCATAATGTAGAACACAAATAATTCTATCTAATGTGATTTTTCGGGATTTTTTAGAGCAGTGAATAATTTAATAGCAATTTCAGAGCATAGAACAAGTAAACTATGTAAATTTTCACCAAATTAATTATAATAATTTAACTACAGCTCGTAAAAATCCTATTAAATACTCAAAAGATAAAGAAATAATTTTTCTACACAATGCAAATTTTAGATTAAAAAAACGATGATAAATGAATGTTCAAACTTATGGACAAACACAAGGTTCTTTATGCAAAATAGAAACTAAATAAACAATTAAAAAAATGATGCCGAGTACTGAATCACAATTACCATGACCATACGTGGTTTTATTGCAAATTTCCCTCCTGATCACGTGTTTTGCACTTGACCTTTGCTGGTGGGGGTACATACGTGAATAGCTGAAACATCGAGGGCCTTTGCGAAATTTGCCAATCGCAATCACATGTACTTCGTTTGCCAATGACGTCACCACCCCTCCTCACGTGCTGGAACTCGGGCATAGTTTACCCCCGCCCCCATGTACAAAGCACGGGGCGCGGATCCTCTGCCGTAAGTGGATTGCAGCAGACTCTGCTGCAATCCACGGATGGCAGACACGTGGCGCTCAATGATCCAACGGCCGAGGATCCACCCCCAACCCCCTCCTCTTCCGAATCCCTACTCGTCCCCGACCCTCACGCCCCCGACCTCGCCGCCTCCCCAACCCTCTTGTCGACCATCGTCCCCGACCCTCTCTCCCCCGACCATCGCCGTCTCCCCTACCCGACCCTCTCTCGCCCCCGACCCTCTCTCGTCGCCACCCCACATGTGGCAGAGGGCCGCGGAGGATGTGGAGGAGCGCTGGGCACGGAGGCGGAGGAGCTCCTCGCGCGTCGGAGCGGAGGCACGCACTGTGGAGGTTGCAGCCGAGGATGGAGGTGCCGGCGGCGAGCAGCAGGCGGCCTGGATGATGGCGGAGGGGTCGACGCGGCGGAGACGACGGCGCGCTGTCGTTCGCGTCCGTGCGGAGCAGACGGAAGGAGGCGCTGGTGCGGAACCGCCTCGCGGGCTGGTGGTTGCGGAGGCGACGAACGCCGGCCGCGCGCGCTGTGAGAGGCGGTGGCGGTCGGAGATGCGCTGGCAGTTGGGACGCCGCCCGCGCGTGGAGCGCGTGGCGGTGGCGATGGAGATCTGGATGTGGGGTGGCGGTGAGAGGCGGGGGCGAGACGGCTTGAGGTCGGCGGCGAGAGGGGGCTCGAGGTCGGGGAGAGGGCGGCGGCGAGAGGCGCTGCGGTCGGGGAGAGGGCGGCGGCGACAGGTCGGGGACGAGACGGGTGAGGAGGGGAGTGGGACGGGATCTCGGACCGTTGGATCTCGGTCAGGCCACGTGTCGGCCATCCGTGGATTGCAGCAGAGTCTGCTGCAATCCACTTACGGCAGAGGATCTGCACCCCAAAGCACGTGCGGGGTAGATAAAGGCGGCAGGCGAACCGAGGTGGAGGAGCTCTAGTGAGACAGAGGCAGGGCTCGCGCAGCACGGTTGAGGCACGAGCTCGATGGCTGAGTTCGGATGTGTACAGTGACGCATTGTTGTGTGGCTGCTTGGCGGTGATCGGCCTTCGACTGGTATTTGAGGTTGAGGGCAGGTCGGCACACCGGCTGGCGGTGGGGCGCACCTGGTAGTATGGCGTGCATCCTTAAGATGCAGGCAGCTCAGAGTAGAGGTGGTCAAAGAGGCCCTCAATAGCGGTGCGACGGTTGTGCTGGCATGCTGACGTCGATAAGGTAGTGGAGGGTTGGCGATGCACGGCCGATCGACACACGACCAATGAAAGGGGAGGGTGCGGAGCTGCTATTCGCGGCGTTAGTGTTCTTTTCTGATCATGTGCTCCAAGTGTTGCAGTGGCTTGGCAGAGAAGATGATGCCTTGAGTTCAACCCCAATCAGGGGAGGTTGAAATTTCTCCAACCTCACACAACCTGCAGGGGTTAGATTGCACATAAAAATGGAGAGATATTGATGGTCGACGTGAGGGAGAAGGGATTGGTTATCTGAAGGACATGATATGGATTGGGATCGAGATGGTTTGAGATCAGCGAGATGAAGAAGAAAAGAAAGGAAGTTGTGTTCTGGATCTGTGCAAGAATATAGCAGAGACTGCAAAGAGAATAGAGGGGGAGATCAAGCAAATTAAACGAGGAAGAAGGAAAGAGTTTTACTCGTGCGAGTGGTGACTGGGTTGCTAGAGCCAAGGCTCCAGCTAGTTGTCACTCGGGTAACTCGGCAAGGCTACGAGCTCAGCAGCCCGTTCTGACTTGGAGCTGCAACAAGGAGCTTAATCTTCCTTGGATCTCACCTTTGAAGCACAACCGTCATTTCTCTCAACCAAACGTACATCGTTGTCACCAATGGCGTTAGGAGGTTGGTATACTTGCTCTCTCTGATGGCAGATAGAATTGCACGGAGGCAGAGCGAACCCTTTTATGAGTTGTTGGCGTCGAACGTGAAGGGTGGGGGTTCTGGAAGAGGTGCAGCCGGTGGTTGCGGGGGTGATAGGCAACTGGTCGTAGGGGGCAGTTGCGCAGGTAGCGACGATTGTGGAGAGACAAGGGATGGTACGACACACGGTTGCGAGAGGGCATAGGGAGATGGTCGCAGGATGCGGGCTCGGCTGTTGCACTCACCACCGCATAGGGCGGAGGAAGTGGCGATTGCAGAGACGGTTGCCACGACGTAGGAGGCAGGGGCCTCCGTGCAAATGGGCGGAGTGGAGAGAAGTGAGCGTCATGTGGCGCTGGAGAGGTAGCCTCGTGATGGAGAGAGAAGAAAAAATTAAAAATAAAATAACAATAACAATAACAATAACAATAAATACAATAAATAAATAAATAAATAAAATATAAATAAATAAATAAATATAAAAAGAAAAGAACATAATAATTAAATAAATGAAAATTAAAAGAAAAGAAAATAAAGGGGTGACACGTGCTTGCTCCTGGAGCTGCCACGTCTCGCTCCCAAAAAAACAAAAATTAAATGTAAACAAAAATAAAAAGGAAATAACAAAAGAGGTCAAATCAAAAAGTGTTTAACACGAAAGTTGCTTATCTAGATGACATGTACATCATTCATGAAGGATCGAAAATCAAAATAAATCATCTATACAAAAAGTATTTTTGGGTGGTATCTTATTGGTATAAAATACTGCATTTTTATCTTTTCCAGATTTTTTTGACTTTTTAAAATAAGATAAAATTCAAAGAAAATCAGAGAAAATATGAAATAACTATTTACAACTTAATATAATTTTTTTGGATTTTTAGTAAATAAAATAAATACAGAAATAAAATAAATAAATAAAAGGGACATTTGTACAATATACGAGGGGCCCAAAACCTAAGTTTCACATACACGTTTCGATTCTTTTGAATTTGATATTGTTTTGAAGATAATTGAGCGTACATTAATTTAAAAGTGAATATGAGTCCATAAGAGACTATATGAGAGAGATATTCAAGTTTTAAAGTTCTTAGTCTTAAATTACGGTTACGGTTTTATTGGTCAATGTTACAAGATAGTATTTTTTTGATAATTTTTATTTATTAGTGTTATTAATATACACAGTTTAGAGTTGATTTTATTCAATTCTGAGTTAGAGAAAAATAAATAAAAATAAGAAAAATATTATGAATATACAAGTGATATCTACAAGTGAATTTGACTTCTTTATTTAATGCAAATATGCATGATAAAATGTAGATACTAATTCTAAATGCATGAATGAGAATAATGCAAAATAAATAGAGAAATGCAGCTAATTACTCAATAACAAAGCTCTATTTTCGACTTTTAAACATGTATCAAAGGAATCACCATAGACCGAGAAGTTATCCATGAAAACATCCAGGAAATCTCCTACCATCTCGGCAAATATGATGATCATGCACCGTTGAAATGTGCATAGGGCATTGCAAAGCCCGAATGGCATGTGCATGAATGCGTAAGTATCAAATATACATGTGAATGTCATCTTATCATAGTCTTCAAGGGCTATAGCTACCTGGTTGTGGCCCGAGTACTCGTCAAGAAAATAGAAGAATGCTTTCCCAGTGAGTCTCTCCAAGATCTGACCAATGAATGGTAATGGAAAGTCATCTTTCTTGATCGTGGCATTCTGGCGCCTATAGTCGACACAGATGCGCCATGACATGGGTACTCGTGTCACGATCTCTACTCCCTCCCTATTGGTGACCATCTAAATTCCCGACTTCTTCGGGACAACATGAAGCAGGGCCACCCACTTGGAGTCAAAAATAGGGTATATAAACACTGCTTTGCACCATTTCTCAATCTCGTTCTTCACTACTTCCCGTAGATTGAGGTTAAGTCTCATCGGGAACTCACGGGAAGGTCTCACGTTATCCTCAGTAAAAATATGGTGCGAGCAGAGAGCGGGGTTGATCCCCATGAGATCTGACATTGTCCAGCCTATTGCTTTGTGGTTCCTCTCTAAGACCTGTAACAGCGTAGACTCATGTTCTAAAGTCAAGTCTGAGCTAATGATAACAGGATATCTCTATTTGGGTCCGGCAAGAAAGGTGTACTTCAGTTTAGGAGGCAGTGACTTCAGTTTTGGCAATGTGGTGGCATCAAGCAAATCTGGTTGAACTGAATCTGAATCTAGTTGTGTGCTGCATGAAGGCGGGCTCAACTGTGTAGTACTCACCACGAATTCAGTATTATCAAGAGTCGAATCATTAAAGTTATCCAATCAATCGACAAAAGTTACGTCCAACTCGTCATTTATGTCCCAAGATTGTTCTGAAGAGGATGGAACTGACATATCTAAATGGATCTCTACATCATCATGGGAATAGCTAGATGAATCTCTCGTAAGATTAGGCAATGCCTGGCGAACTACATCATGCACTATGTCCTTTCTAGATGAAAGGGTCTCGCTCTGTCCTGAAGGAACCCATCTCTAAATCCCAACGGTGCTAATCATTCTGCAATCTACCTTTGAAGATGATTACTATGTGCTACTCTCTGAATCAGGTCACTAACACTTAGTTTTCTTCATTCCAAGGTTCACTTCTCCTCCTGGAGAACGGAACTTAATCATCCCCGTATAATAATCGAAAGATGCCCCTACAGTCCTAAGAAAGGGCCACTCGAGAATGATCTGAGATTCTCTCCAATGATTGGGGATCTCCATGTCTAAGACTATGAAGTCAACCTGATAGTCATGTCCCTCAATCGAGATAACGACATTCTTCACTTCTCCCTTAGGTTTCTTCACTGAAGGATTTGTGAATTGGAGTAAAGATCTAGCTCTGCGAAGGGGTCCCAACTCCAATTTCTGATATAATGCTAAGGGAAGAATATTGATAGAAAAACCATTATATAAGAGTGTGAGTGCAAATGCAACGATGTCGATATATCTTTCCATGTAGTGAGCACCCATGTCTCTCTTTTTACTGGGTAATTGTTGATTCTTGAGACAATATGTTGTGGCTACTGACAAGATGTGATTCTTTACATAGTCATTCGGTTTCTTCCTGCTAACCCTAGTAGGCGTGCCTCTCACCTTTAGGTATTTCTAGAATGCAGGATGGTTAGCCGCATACTCATCAAATGTCACCTTAACTGTGATATTTTCTTTACAAAATCATTCCATGTCAGGGTCATCTTTCTGAATCTTTTCGATGTGCTTTCCTACCATAAGAGCATGGGAGAAAGAGATTAAAGCAAGAGAAAGAGAGGACGAAGAATATGAATCATGAACTGAAATATCATTCTTGGCATTAACAGAAACAGAGTTCTTCATACATGAATCTTTTTAATGCAACATGGGATCAGAATTAAAATTATCTACTACAGGTTGTGAAAAAGAAGCTGTAGTGATATCTGCTACAACCGAAGGTGTAAGGTCCTCCATAGAATCTGAGGTATCTCCTTGTTGTTGATGTTGCAATCGTGCTCTCCTTCTCTTCTCAGTTCTTTGAGAAAAGATCCTCGAATGGTGCTAATGGGGATCTGAAATATGTTACCTCTCCTCCTCGTCCTATGAAGACACCTCAGATATAGCTCCAGATATGCCCCTCCTTGTGTCCCTCATCCAGCCAGGTACAGTCACGGTCCTTCCACTCCTTAGTGACATATTATTAGCTTCATCACACGAAAGAATCTCATGTTCAGATCTAAGAGATGATGAATAGTATACCTGACCAAAGTGCTACTGAGAACCAGATCAATTCAGGCTATTATGATTAGCCTGAACTTGGGTTGGGGTCAAGGTAGAGGGTGCAGACTACTCATATCTCCATCTAGTCAAGCAATGACATCCACCTGTAAGTCATGATTTTCGTTCTTGTAAGAACGGAGCTCATCAAATATCTTTTTGTTGTAAGTCCATGGGACCAGACGAAGAAGGAAGTGGATAAGACTAAGAAGAAGAATGGGAAGATTGGCCTTGCTGACTGGGGTATTGCCTCTGTTGCTGATGGTGCTGGGGTATCTGCTGAAACTGTGGGCCCTCCTGGTAATGGACCTGTCGGACATACTGATGGTATTGTTGTCGCTGCTTGGGTAGCTGAAATCTAAGGCTCTACTGTGAAGGAGGTGGTGCTGAGGTGAATGAGGTGTTGTGAAAGGTCGGGGGATACTGGTAAGCATGTTGGTCCCCTGTACTTTCCTGTCTGGTAGGGTCCTGAGTATACCATACTCCATTCGCCTCCCAAACCGGTGGAGGCTCCTCCTGAACTGTCTCTACGGATGGAGGTTGTTGCTGGAAAGAATGGGCATATGACTGATCCTTCTCCCATGGTTGGAGCTGCCCTGACACCAGATGCTCTTGAACATGGTGAACTCGGTACACGGGGGCAACAAGTGCAGTTACGGCATGTATCTTTATCTAAGATACCATCTCAGCCAAATCCTCCATCTATCTTGGTATCTTGGAGATGCTCCTTTCTAACTCATCAATCCTTCGGTCAATCCTCTCAACTATTGTAAGCTTGTCCGCAAGGAGCCGCATACTGGGGATCACGTCCTAAGAGAGATTGACTATAGCTGACTTTCCCCCTCCATATGAGAGTGAACTAGGGGAATGTGCATACACCAAGTTGGCATTCTGTGAGTGGCTAGTCGCAACCATCTGCTCGAATACCTTCCAGACAATATCCACTCCACGTGATGTATAGCTATCTCCACAGGCAGCGCTCACTAAACCTTGCATCTCAGGGTTGAGACCGGTGAAGAACGACTGGACCAAGATGTTGTCATCTAGACCATGACAAGGACATTTCTACAAGATGTCCTTATACCTTTCCTAGGCATCGTAGAAGGATTCGTGGGGTAGCTGGGAAAAGCCAGTGATGTGTGTCCTCATCTTGTTAGTCCTACTCATGGGGTAGAACTTCTTCAAAAAATGGTCCTTGAACTTGGCATATGTACTGAATGTAACTCCAAGGTTCTTTACCGAGTAGTCGACTTTGACACCCAAGGCAAATGGAAGGGATGTAAGCCTGATATAATCATGGCTAATCCTAGGATGTCTAAGGTTAGTGCAGTCGAGCTCGAAGTCCCTTAGGAATGTGTATGGCTCCTCAGAAGCATTCCCATCAAAATGTGGCAGCAAGTTCAGAAACTACGGCTTCAACTCAAAATCAACTTCGGGTTTGGCCGTACTCAAATAATTCCGAATTTTATACTGTCTGGGCTTGTACGCTGCATCCATTGGTAGTTCGATCCCAACATTGAGTTGTCCTAACTGAGCTCAGAGTAATGCATGTTGTTGTTCCGATGCAGCTAATCTGGCAAGTACCATCCTCATGGGGTCCTCAGGGGTGTTCTTCCTCTTCATCTTTCTTTCTTGGAGGCATCTTACTTGAATCTTCTTTGTGACCTTCATCAACAATGTGATCTTGATTAGAAGAGGATTCCAAAATCGAGACAGTCTCACCGAGGCGAAGGTTTTCCTCGGTGAGGTGGGAGGAGAAAAAGGGAATGGTATGTGTGTGATTATCCCAAATATGAGTGATTCTAGACTCAATACGGTCATGAGCCCAGTCCGATCCGAGTTGTGAATGGACCTTTGAAGACGTACTCCTTGGAGGATTCAACGAGAGATTAGCAAAGTTCGAATAAATATCCCCCAATTAGTCATCTTCGATGTCAAAAAGAACTGTTTCGAGTACGAAATTCAATGAGTACTAGTTCTACGGTGTACGTAAATGTGCTGAGAAAACTCACGCAATACAAACACAAAGCAAACCCCTTTGGAAAGTTCAACAACTTCACGCGTGAGGGGCGTAAAGGTTTGGACAAATTATGTTGTTAATGTTAGTTGTGTTAAAACAAACTTTTAATCCATTACTCACAGGTGTAGTCTCCTAAGGTAGTTTATGTTCAAGTCAGTGGAACACACCAACTGAAGCAAGACTACTTCTTCTAATGAATGGAGGCAAATGCTTGAAAAAATAACAGGATCCTATGAGTGAGTCCAAGCGCTTAGGGCACAAGTCCAGGGAATTTGGCTTTAATCCTTAGGGGCTACCTCCTTACCACTCATGTCTGGAGGTAAGTATCTACGATCCAAATGAGGGCTTTATGCACCCGTAAAACAAGGTACTTTTTATTCCAAAATTTTTAATCGATCTGCTCAATTCAGTCCCAGATTTAGAGATCTGGTTGTACTTGAAAATTCAATTTGAGCACAATAATGCATGTTTATCGTTCAGTCACAATTTACTTTTAAATCCTAAGTTGTGAAACAAGGGAGGAATCAGAAATCAGAATGCAAACGAGAAGCTACGATGCATGCTCAGAAGAAGGTACACCTGCAGTAACTCCCAGCACTCTCCATGGAGAATGTAGAACTGAATTTTAAATTTACACTACATGCATGCAGATCGAGAAAACCACACCTAAACAGGATACTATTAGCGAGGAAGAACTTATTTAAATTTGGCTAAGTAATATGTGTCTATGTGTGTCTCATTATGAATCTTATTATATAGTTGATGAATCTCCATTTCATCACCTTTATTCTATCATTTTGACCATAAAACCCCAAGTAAGTGCATGTAAATAGCCTTAATTCATGCATTTTAGCATCCATGCATTGTTGTGTAAATATTGTATAAAATACAGTTTTTAGTGCTAAAATTATAGATTGGAGAAAAGAAAAGAAATAGAATAAAATATTAAAGATATTTTATGACCCTAAACCCAGAGACCTAGGCATCTTAATGACTAGGTCGACAAGTAATAAAGTAGGGGGAGATAAGGGCCATCAATACAATAAAAATCCTCTTTATTTATTCATTCTTTATTCAGTTTTTGGACCTATTTTATTTTCCACTTTTTATAGTTAAAATAAAGAAATTTTGAACGTGAAAGTTCTAGATAAAACAAAATAATATACAGAATAAAAGGTATACTCAGAATAAGTTTTCAAAATCCCAACTTCCCAGACTCATATCTCTCAAATAAAAACTCAAAATATATTAAAATCACCTTTAATGTATATAACTTTTAATAAGCTATTTAATGAAGGTGGTTTTATATTTTTTTGGAGTTAAGGTGTGAAAGTTAGGTTTTGGAGCCCTATTGTATAGCTTACCTGATTAAAATAATCATTTTATTTATTCTTTATTATTTTATAATTTTATATTTTTATAATTTTTTAAATATTATTTATATTATATATACATATTAGAACAAGAATTAAAACATAAAGAAAACATCAAAATAAAATACTTATATAAAATACATAGGTAAAATACTTATATCTATACATATATAATAAATATACCTATTTAATTAAGTGTATATATTACATCAGAAAAATATAATAAAAATACATTTATGTATATAAAAATTATTTATAAATATATAAAATAATAAACTAAATTAATAAAAATAAAAAATACAAAATAAAAACAAAATACATAAATACATAGATAAATACACCTATATATAGCCCTTAAATAGTAACTTGTAATTATATACCTCTAAAAATAAATAAAAATCTTGATAAAATACTTTTAAAAAATAAATAATTTTCATTTTTATAACTTAAAATTAATAAATTCATTTATTATTTTTATTGAATTTAGAAATAACTTTGGGCTGGATTTTTCCTGGTTGGTTCACTTGACCAACCAGGACGCGTCAAGGGTTAACCGGCGGTCAACTCCTCTAACATCCAGTAGCCCTTGTCAGACCTATATTTTTGCCTCATTTCTCGTATTTTTGGGGCTTGATTCTTTCATCATCTCACGTCGAGCCCTTGGTGACTTTTTCTCCTCGATGATCCATCTTACACGCCCGGATGTTGTCTTGAGGATTGGATCACTGATCTTCTCCATATACCTCGATATTTCCCCCCTATCGACCACCATTGGTACATAAACTCTCTGTCCTCCCCTTCTCATTTTGAACCCTTTTGACCACGTTTAGCCATGCCCTCCTGGTGCCCTGGATAGAGGAAGGTGACAGCTCCTCTCCGGCCCTTCCGCGGTAGCATTTGGCCTGGTTGAGGGTGGTCTCCACCATTTTCGACGAGCTCACCATCAAGGTCTGTTCTTCCCAGAACCATTTGAAAAAAGATAAGATGGGAGTCGCTAAATAATGGCCTGACAAATCAAATGGTACCGTTGTTGGGGATCAACGCCGCTTAGATTGGCTTTCTGTTTGATTGTGATTATTTGTCTACTTTTTTGTTTTATTTATTTTTCTCTTTATTTGATATATTTGTAACTTGTCTAATCTCCCTCTCTTGTTGACTTTGTGCGAGGTACCGTGGATCGAGGAAGGCGCTCTACTCAAGGTGCATGTGCAACCACGTGAAGCTGGCTTCCGCTTGCCTACCTAGCACCAAGGAGGACTTGGAGGGAATTTTGAAGACACATTTTTGAGCATTTATTTTTGTATTTATTTGTTATGTAATTTTGAAGTGAGAGAGATACTACTATAACTTATAATATTCATGACACTCTCCAGAACTCTGCCACACTTCACGAGGTCTAGTTCCCGAGGGATTATTCCCTTGGGGTCTCGTTGGCTTTTTCATGGTTTTTTCACCTTTCTTTTTTTTGTTTCATGATTTTTATTTTATTTATTTTCTATGATTGAGCCCTTAGGGTAGCATTTTCTTGACGATAGATTAAGGACAAATACAATATTCACCATTGTATGTACCTATAGATTCGTGCTTGGACTAAGTCAAATTTTGAATTGCTAGTTATCTGGATTTGAGACGCGTGCCGAGAGAGGTCGCATACAGAGCATGCAGGACCCATTGTGGTGGGCACCGGGTTGCATCGAAGATCGGACCTTGCTCTCTCATCTGAATAGCTAGCATCTGGTTCTTGACGTTAATAGCAGTTACTCATCTAGGGCGATTTCATTGGTTGCATTGCATATAGTGTAGGTTTCAATTCTGCTGAGCATCTTTGCATGTAGAGTGCTGGAGGTAAGGTGAGCATTTATCTTTAGCATGCATCATTGATTTGCCACTTGCATTGCTTTTCCGACTCTCCCTCTGATTTTGATCACCTAGGTGCTAAGTAAAATTGACTCCTCGATAGGCTCCTGCATTCTCATTACAAATCCAAAAAAGTGATAACCAATAAAATTGGAACTACTTGTAGAGCTTTTTGGACTTCTCACCTAACTCTGTAACAAACAAGATAAAAGACCGAACTTTCACGATCTCCACCAAGTTGAGTAGGTGAATTGAGGTGTGCTTGTTTTTTTATGTGAGTTTGTTTGTGTTTGTTTGTATGCATTCTAGATCGCCTCTGTGCAGTTATGTCTTTTTCTTCACTCTCTTGACTTGACCATCGGGCTCTCCCGATCTTTTCCTTTTGTTTTGAGATGTCCGACTGGAGCATTTTCTATCCGGATTTTGCGGATTCCTCGTACACTCCATGCGATTCACCTCCTTTTTTCCAAGAGGACTTTGCTCCTGACTTTTGTACATATCTGCCTCGGCTACAGTATCAGCCTTCAGACTTTTATCCACATCCATCTCCACCTCCATATTTTCTACCTTCACATCTACCTGAGACTGATCTGTTGAAGTCACCTCTCATGATTTCCGCACTTGATACCTTGACCCAGTTCATGGAGCGTATGAATTCAAGGATTGATGACCTCACCTGCCTAAATAAAAGTCGCATTGATGCTTCACGATCTGACTATATGGATTCACTTGAGATGTTCACGAGAGCTTACAATCTCTCCAAATACAAAAAATGAGAAAATTTTAAAAATACAAAAAGATTTCGGGAGGTATATGGTTGATTTAGATTGTGAGGAGAGGGGTCACTTGCCAGATCATTCACTCACACATTCATTCACATCTAGTACCATCTCTGACCCCAAGGATGTCACTGTACGGACTGCTCTTGGCATTCCTCATGTATATGATGATTCTGATCTCCTCCCTTGTATGGAGGAGATCCAAAAATTCAAAAAAATGTTGACCGAACTCGAAGTGGTGGCCACTATTCATGAGATCATTCAAGCCCCACTTCAGCAGGCCATGACCCATTTATCTACTCCTCTTCCCAAGAAGAGAAAGCAGAGGAGCATAACTGAACGTCATATCTTGACCATGGCCATTGCCCACGCCAACACACACCGTCCCATTCCTAGGAAAAGGAATACTGCTACACCTTTCATTAGTTGCACCATCTCTGACCATACATTTGATCACACTCTCCTTGACGGTGGTGCTTCGATTAGCATATTACCCTTCTCATTGGTACAGTCTCTTCACTTAGAGCCTCTTAAGAAAACCAGGATGATCGTTCAGTTTGCTGATGGATCTATCAAGAGGCCGAAGTGTATATTACAGAACGCCATCATTTTGATTCAGGGCATGAGCTACAATGTTGATTTTGTTGTATTGCCCATGGATACCTCTACTGGGGATCACTCTACAATCATCTTGGGATGACCTTTCCTCGCCTCTGTGAGGGTCGTTATTGACTATGGATCAGGAGAGATTCACTTCCGTCCTGTTGACGAGAGCAAGGATCACCACTACTCCCACTACCGATTAGAGACTTGCACCTGATGTGACTACTCCTATCTTAGCTGACCTCGAGGACCCATGAACTTGATGAGATGATCAAATACTTTTGATGCATGTTGGATTCCACTGAGACCCGAGAATTCCTCCCCATGGAGGGAGACTCAAAAACATGGATCTTGGACTTGTTCTATTGTTTGGCGATGTGTTGATGGCATCCACAGGATTTAAACGATTGACACCTTAGAGTGGAGGGAAGATGTTGATGAGAATAAGGCTGAATTTGATCTTGTTGCTTTTATTTAGGAATTTAGGCCTTTTGATGAGAAAATGATCTTATTGAGACTGTAGAGGACGAACATGATTCGACTACTTCCACAGATGAGTTCATTCCTTTTGATTTTGACTTAGGAGAGACCTCGCAGGATGACCTTGACTCTACTTCTTCCGATGATTTGTTCGCCCCTTTTCACTTTGACATCAGCGAGGCACCCAAGGACAAACCTAGCCACACTACTTCCACTGACCTGGATGTGCCTTCTCACTCTGCTATTGTTGAGGATCTTCACCGGGTCGATCCTTATCAGCTTCCGTCCACTGTGGATCCATATATTGACCTCCACCTTGTCAAATCCATTCCTCAATGGTCTTGCAAGAAGGTTCGCTTTCAACCTTCTTGACCTCTATATATCCATCTCTTTTGTTTATTCGCATTCGTTTACCTCTGTCCATCTTCCGTATTTCTCATCTACCCCATTCTCGTGTGTGCCTTGCTTAGGATGTACTTTTTCCTAAGTATAGGGGGTGGGCGAGCCGAATGTTCTGTCTTCGTTCCGTTTCATCACTCCTGTTGTTTCCTATACTTAGGGCCTCTTTTACCCTAAGTATAGGGGAGTGATTTGTACATCCTCCTCTATCTTTTCTTCCATCTTCATATCTCTTTTCTTCTTTTTCTTTTCATTTTTCTTTTTCTATCGAAAAGATGTCACCCCTTTTTGTCAATCTATACTTAGGACATACTTTGTCCTAAGTATAGGTGGGTGTTCACCCTGAGTTCTTTCATTCTATGATCCTCTCCGTTGTCTCCTCTTCTTGTTTATACTTAGGGATATCTTACCCTAAGTATGGAGGGAGGGCAGTCTGAGTACGATCTATTCATTCCCACCCTTGACCCTCCCTGCTTTGTGTACAGTCTGCTATACTTAGGATTATTTGATCCTAAGTATAGGGATGGTCAACTTCTCATTCGTTCATTCGTTTATTTCTTCCTTGTTTATTCTTTAGGCTTTCATATACCCAGTACGAGTTATGACTCTTTTTCTCTACTCTATGAGAACATAGCTCAAGCTAAGTATGGGGGGTCGTATATACTCCGTATATACTTTAGCTATAACTCGTACTTTCGTATTTTTAATTATAATTATGGCTAAAAATACTTAGTAAAATCCAGTAAAATAGTTACTATTCCTCAAAATTCTTTTTACTAATTAATAAATCAGGTAAAAGTATTTTTTTTGCAAAATGTTTGAAAAATAGTTTGAAAATCTTTTTGAAAAATCATTTGAAAACAATTTGGAAAACATTTTGTTCAATATTTTCAATTCTTGTAAATTATTAAACTCTAATTCTTGTAAATATAAGATGCATCCCCATGTAAATATTTGTACCTAGTTTTAGACAAAATCTTTTATCTTCAAAAATCACAAAAACATTTGCAAAACTATACCAAAAACATTTGCAAAATCTTTTTGAAAAATCCAAAAAAATGCATATGCATCATCTTTTCAAAAATCCATAAAAAGTTCAAAATCTTTGAAAATTGCATCACAAAAATATTTTCTACATAGCATTTGCATAGCATTAACATTTTTCGGATTGAGTTTGATAATTGAACAAGTCTAAGTAAAATCCAGAGATTGGAGCTTGGTTGGATCTTAAATCTACCTAACCACATGAACATTATAGGAACTAGAATTGAGGTACTTCAGGTCTAGTTGACTTAAATCTTTAAGGATCACGAGACTTGGTTCAATGGATTCTTGACTGCCTAAGTAGAGTATTTCGGAGCACATGCACGACTCTTGTTGATAATGACCTAACTTGGACACCTGCATCTTTCATATGGCTCAACTCAGTTGGAGTGGTGAGGGGATTGTATTTGCCGGTATGAGACGCACACAAGTGGAAACATTTGACCTCCTCTAGGGAGGGAAGTGCACCCCAATCCATCCAGTGGCATTGATGTCTAATGATATGAGAGTATGTGTTGCAATAATGCTTCAAAAGAGGGATAGTTTGTTGGCTCATGAGGAAAAAGTCCTTATGTAAATGATGTTGTATATAGTATTTCAAAAAATACTCCAAAAAAGTGGACAGGCCTGATTGGAAATAAAATGCATGCCGGAGTGTATATATTTGTATAGTCAATAAGCAAGCTTGAGCTTCAAAGTCAAATCATGTGAGCCTGCAGCTAGATGACTTGATTACACTGGTCTTGCATCCTAGGATAGGTAGCTACACTGGCTATCGTCCATTCTACTATTCACCCCTCCTTCTGAGTTGGTTGTCACTTGGGAATACCCCGCTCCTCAAGGAAGGAGTTGCTGGATTGGGGAATCACTAGGTTGTCATGTTGGAGAAGTCAGTCTCTTTGTCATTTCAGTTGGGGAGAGCCACTATCACATACATTGTACGAGTCTGATTCATAGTCGTAAGGGTTTGTGTACGAGTTGAAATATTCTGACCTGGCTATTAAGGAGACTTGAATAGAGTTTTGGGATTCTCGATGGCTATTGGATTTCAAATCCGATTCCCAATAAGGTTCCGCTCGCACTTAAATTCCAAAGGTCCGACTTAAGCTCCAAACTTTGACTTTGTGAAGATAAGTTTGACTGTTTAACTTAATCTAATTTCTTTCTTTTTATTTTCTTTTGTATTTATTTCTGCACTTATTGCATAAGTGTTTGCTAGGGAATAGCAAAGGAAAGTATGGGGGTGATGAATCTCCATTTCATCACCTTTATTCTATCATTTTAGCCTTAAAAACCATAGTAAATACGTGTAAATATCCTTAATTCATGCATTTTGGCATCCATGCATTGTTGTGTAAATAATGTATAAAATATAATTTTTAATGCCAAAATTATAGAATAAAGAAAAGAAAAAGAATAAAATATTGGAGATATTTTATGACCCTAGGCCATGAGACCTAGGCATCTTAATGACTAGGTCGACAAGGAATAAAGTAGAAGGAGATAAAGGCCATCAATACAATAAAAATCCCCTTTATTTATTCATTCTTTATTCGGTTTTGGGACCTATTTTATTTTCCACTTTTAATACTTCAAATAAAGAATCTTTAAAGATGAAAGTTGTATATAATAAAATATAGAAAAATACAAAATTAATTTCATACAAAAACAATATACAGAATAAAAGTTATACTCAGAATAAGTTTCCAAAATCCCAATTTCCCAGACTCATATCTGTCAAATAAAAACTCAAAATATATCAAAATCACCTTTAATTTTATAACTTTTAATAAGTTATTTAATGAAGGTGGTTTCATATTTTTTAGAGTTAAGGTGTGAAAGTTAGGTTTTGGACCCCTATTGTATAGTTTACCTGATTAAAATAATCATTTTATTTATTCTTTATTATTTTTTTATAATTTTGATTTTTTATAATTTTTTAAATATTATTATAGTATATTTACATATTAAAATAAGAATTAAAACATAAAGAAAACATCAAAATGAAATACTTATATAAAATACATAGGTAAAATACATATATCTATACCTATATAATAAATATACCTATTTAATTAAGTGTATATATTACATCAGAAAAATATAATAAAAATATATTAATGTAACTAAAAATAAGTCTTAAATATATAAAATAATAAACAAAATTAATAAAATAAAAATACAAAATAAAAATAAAATACATAAATACATAAATAAATATACGTATATAACCTTAAAAAGTAACTTGTAATTATATAACTCTAAAAAATAAATAAAAATCATGACAAAATACTTTGAAAAATAAAAAATATTTTTCATTCTATATCCTAAAATTAATAAATTAATTTATTATTTTTTATTGAATTCATAAATAATTTTGGGTTGGATTTTTCCTGATTGGTCCATGTGGACCAACCAAGGCGTGTCCAGGATTGACCGGCAGTCAACTCCTCAGACATCCAGTGGCCCTTGTCAAACCTACATTTTTGCCTCGTTTCTTGGATTTTTGGGGCTCGATTCTTTCATCATCTCATGTCAAGCCCTTGGTGACTTTTTCTCCTCGATGATCCATCTTACACGCCCGGATGTTGTCTTGAGGATTGGATCATTGATCCTCTCCATATACCTCTATCTTTCCCCCTATCGACCACCGTTGTACATAAACCCTCCATCCTCTTCTTCTCATTTTGAATCCTTTTGACAATGTTTAGCCCCGCCCTCCTAGTGCCCTGGAAAGAGGAAGGTGATAGCTTCTCTCCGACCCTTCCGCGGAGGCGTTTGGCCTGGTTGAGGGTGGTCTCCACCACTTTGGCGAGCACGTCGTCGAGGTCTGTTCTTCCTGGTCCATGCCGGTGAGGTTCGTTTTTATTGCTTTTCTAGGTTAGTATAATATCTAGGTTTCCTTTCCCGTTTGTATTTTGAGTGTAATTACGTATGTTAGCTGTAATCGTCGCCTTCGTAGTTCGTCGGAGCCCAGCTCCAGCTAACCAGTTCCGCCGTGATTTCTCCCGGTGACCAACCCACTTTCACCTCCATTCCATTCTCCATTTGCTTCCCTACAAATCGCCTCACTCCAGTTCAACCGATCTTCGTTGGATCGTGTTTTGGGTGCTCCATCTCCTCCACCACGACGGAGCACCACCGCCAGTGCCACTAGCCATTTGCCCACGCCAAAAAGCCCCCCGTGACCATCTTTTCTTGAGTACTCATGCATCTTGCAGGTACATGGAGTTTAGATCCGTCAAGGGGTCATTTTTTGATCGCCTGCAGATACTTCGAGCCTCAAATCCTCTTTGCCCTCACGGAGGCGGACCGACGAATGCCAATGCATTTTGGATCCTCCGGCCGATACAGAACGCTCTCAAGATCCTTTCCGTGCCATTTGCAATGAAGAAGGTGATCGGAAATTGACGCTATGTCAAATCCAGACTCGTCAGCGGTGGGTTCCTCTAACGTTCTTCCATCATCGCTTAGAACCATCCGACCCTTCATTATTCTTGGCGAGTTATAACAATCATTGGATCTCATCGTGCCTTCACCGTCCGATCCCTCTTCTGCCATTGAACCCTAGATCTATGCTTCGAACCTTCTTCCTGGTGACAGCAGGAGTCGTTCCTTCCCTTCAGTGGTCCGACTGCGCGTAGAATTGAGGCGGTCCAGTTCATTGGAGTTACTTCACCGGAGCATGTTCCAGGCATGCCCCCGGTGAGCTTCTTTCCTCTTCTTTTTGTAGTTTGAACTCCCTAGAGTGGCAATAGCATAGTGTAGTTCTTTTATTGTATTTAAGTCCCTTTCATTGCTGGCAAAATCAAAAATCTTATTCCGTCGGATCTCTAGCTCCACCCATGGATTCCAATCGCTTCTGACGTCTTTCGCCTCACCAACCACCTTTATAACTGAACTGTCTACCTGCTTAACATCCCAAGCATCTCCATACATTTGAATCTCGCCCAGATTCGGAGATCGAGTCTCGTCACCCCGCCGCTCATCGGAGACTCTTGCCCCACCGCATTTCATGTCTATCTTGACAAACGAGGCTCCCTGGAGCCTCGTATTTTTTTGGCATCCTTTCATGCAGATTACGAAGAGAAGAAGCCTCTCTCCAGAGACTTTCAAGGTAGGATCTTTAGATCTAAGTGCAGATCCTCACTGAACTTACTTGGTGGGTTCTCTGCCATTTTGAGGAGCTCAGTCGATGCGGATCATCTCCTGGGAACTGTAGGCCAAGAAAGCAACGAAGAAGGACGTCGGAGTTGCTCGAACAATCGGCTTGAAGTTCGGTTCAACGTTGTTCTTCATCTCTTCCGTGTGAGCACGTCCCCACTATTCGATTGCCCCCTATTCCTCGTGTGCTTCAGCAACCATTCGATCATGCCCAACGTCTGCCGTCAGATCGTCTAATCTTGGTTGTCTGGAACGAAGCATCATCGGCTCATCTGGAGACAATGCGTGGCAAGTGGAACGCTCCGCACTGTTGGATCCAGGCCAGCTGTGGGTATTTTGCATAGTTTACCCACACACTTTTATGTTCTAATTAGTTGTGCCTAAACTTTCCTCTTCCTTTAATTTATTTTGTAATAATTGCAAACACCCCCCGGAACCTTAGCTTAATTACTATTTGGTCTGCACCACATCACCTCACGTGATCCCTCACGTGAGGTGGTGATTTTGCAGGCGGACCCCTACGATTTGTGGTATATTCATTTAGTATTGAAGCTTTTAAATTTAGTTATAACTTTTTTGTGAAAAATTTCAGTTAAGACCCCTAGCTTTAACTATTTGTGTGTGTCCTTGCCAGCATAGCGCATGTGCCTTTGTACGTGGGCTCAACCATTTTGTAGAAAGGCCCACGCAGGTCTTAGATTTTGTATTCTGTCCTAGAACTTTATATTCACGTGTTATATTTTTTGAGAAAATTGTGTGCACGCCCTTGAACTTTCTGCTATTTACATTAATGCCCCTACCAGTATTACATTTTCTCTTTGGTGTCTCTATTTCTTTTAAATAGCAATTAAACTAGAAAAAGTCTCAAAAATATTTGTAGCTTCCTGATTGCACACACTTTCACGCTACACTTTATAATTTTTAGACTTTCTACTATTTATTAAAAAACAAAAACATCCTTTTTTATCCTTATTAGTAATATAAAACCCATAAAAATATAAAAACATCTTGAAAAATTCCCAAAGAATATATTTGTTTATTTATGTATTTTTAACCTTCAGACCAAAAATCACTAAAATTATAAAAGAAAATTATGAAAATTTGAAAAACCCTAAAAACCTTTATAAAATATAAAAAATATCAAAAAAATAAAAAAATACAATTTCTATTTCTGAATTTTCTATGTATTATTATCTTTATTTTAAAATTAATTTGGAGAATTTTTTATTCTGTTTGATATTTTATATCTCCATTTTAATTCAACCTATTTATTTTATCCCTATTTTAGGGTATTTTTTACTTTAAAAATATATAAAAATTTGCAAAAAAATCCTAAAAATCGTAAAAATAGTAAAAAAATAATTAAATCCAAAAATATTTTATTTTCTTATTTTTGATTATTTTATTAATATTTATATCTATATTAGTCTATATTGTATATATACTTTATATATAGCCTTATATACATTAGATCTTTTTTAAAAGAAAAAGAAAAGATAAAAAATATAAAAATCCAAAAAGAAAACATAAAATCAAAAAATTAAAAATCAATGTAAAAATTAAACTTAAAAACCCATAAAAATTGCAACTTGGCTAAGTAGTTGAGTGATAATTTGTGCTTTGTTTTCATATCTTGCTTGCTCTACTCCATTGCTTCCTGTATTCGACCCCTACTTGCTTTCCATTATATTAATCTGTGAAGCAACATTGTAGGATAACAAACTACACTCCACTGGAGAGGGATCTACCCGAAAAAAACTATGCATAAGAAACTATCCACATATTAGAATTTGTGTTAAGTATGCATAAGAAATTGACTTGTATGTGTTGTAGGAATAAATTAAGTGAAAAGAAATCTCGGAGATCATGTACGACATCCACCTACGAGAGTTGCATATCCAAGATTTTAGTTTAAATAAAATTAGAGCCGAAGAGCAAGAATCTATAGATAAACATGAATAACATCTACCTAGAGGCTGGAGTTGTAAATTTGAGATATATTCTCGCTCTTTCTGGAAGCATGGTAACTGCCTCACCTTGATTCATGTACAACAACAAGTCTGAAAGCACCTTTCATTCAATGATAAAAAACTATGCAATACAAAAATTCAGCTCTAGTCTCTAGGCTATAACATAAAGTACTTTGCTTAATAAACAATAAAACATTAAGTAAAAAGGACACCAAGAATCCATAGAATGTTTGCCAAAGGCTAGCAAAATATAACATGGTTCAACTTTCAAAGATTTTGTGAAAAATATGTTTAAAAGCAAACACAACATAATTGCCAAAGGACTAAAAATAGCTGCATTTTTCCATGAAGTCGCAGATCTTTCCTAAGCAGTCAAAAGATATGAAGGTGCAATAGCAAAATCTCATGTCATCTTTTCCAGGAATTGTTCATACACCAAAGTAATCAAATTGTATAATTAATATACACATGAAAAAGATGATTTTGTGTAAAATCATAGTCTAAATCCCCTATCTCATTGTTTAACTCAAGAGACTTTTCACCATAAAAATTGATGATTATGGTTAGCGATCTCTCGGATCTATGAAGAAGATTAAGTTTAAGTTAGGTATATAATGAAAATTAGATATGTTTAAGGTTAAATATAAAAGCATTCGTGATGATTGTTTAAAGTTACCAAGTCGCTTGTCATTCTCCTCCACCTCTTACTCTTCATCTTCATCCTCAAAGATGATTTTTGTGGAATCCAATCTCCAACACAACCAATGCTTCCATCATTGTTGGATGAAGCCTACTCTGATATAAATCTACAATTCGACCCCCGGTACTGAATGCACTTTCAGAAGCAACGGTGGAAATAGGAATCGCCAGAATATCTCGTGCCATGGTAGATAAGGCTCAATGCTTGTTGGAGTTCACATCCCACATTTCAAAATATCAAACTTTTGAACATCTTCATTGTTTGCATAATTATTTTATATATACAATTCAATCTCATATTTTCCAGCTTCAGATGATACAGCTTCATTTTTTCTTGAAGAATTTGCTTCGAGTATCTTCCTTCCTCTTTGAGGGACACATGTCTTCTAGGTCAACGCCACGAGATGCAAAGGTCTTTGTAGGAAATTCTAACTTGTACATGTGAGAGTATTCATCGAAGATTTTGCAAAAGGTACTTTGGACACGTTCGACGTACTCTTCAACTTCAACCTCAGGATAAAGTTCAGAATAAGAAAATTTGAGAAACTTAAGCTTGTAATGAGGATCTAAATTTGTTGCAATCGGCAATGAAAGCATAGCGTCCTTTTCTCTCCAATAATTATCTTGTCAAACATCTTCACACTCATACCCCTAATAGAAGAGTCCTCATGCCTCATGAGAGATTGCAAATCATTCTCTATATCGAAAAGCAAACAAAAAAATAAGTTTATAGTTGGGTACTTTTGTCCTGAAAAAACCTTTGTTGTGGCATAAAAATTCTCCAGAATTCCACAAATCATCTCAACTGTTTTCCACTCCCCTACAGATGGTGCATCAGACAATTGGAAATCACGGTCCTTCAAGTGATTAAAGGCTTTTTGATATAAAATGGCATATTCAAGCACCAAAAGAAGGAATTCCACCACATGGTTACATCCAATCTCAATCCTTTTGTCATTTGAATACGCTCCTGATGAGCAATTTCAACAAAATCCTGAAATCTCCTGGTGGTGTACTTAACATATTTCACAAGATTCTGTATTTTGTAAGTTATGTCTTTAATTTCAGATAATCCATCTTGGAACCCAAGATTTAAAATGTGTGCCCAACAACGCACATGAAAAAATTTACCAATCCAATAACAAAGCACCCTTTGTAGAAAAATGATCAACAAGGTTACGTACAATGACATCGTTTGTGGATGCATTATCAACTGTTATTGTGCACAAGTTATGAATGTTCCATTCACTCAATTGGTTGACAATCATATCAACAATGTTCTCACATGTGTGGCACGAAGGAAGGACACAAAAGCAAATAATCTTCTTGTTCAACTACCACATATTATCAATAAAATGCACAGTGATAGATATGTACCCCAAATTTTGATTTGACGTCCACATATCGGTTGTGATGGAAATTCTACCCATTGATTTAACAACTCCATCAATCTCTCCTTCTGCACTTCATATAATTTCAGGCAATCCCTTTTTATGGTATACCTTGAAAGAACCTTATACCTGGGTTGCAAATCGAGATAAAATTATCTGCAATACGAAAGGATAGTTCACTAGATACAATCCATCTTGTAAAGTCATCCTTGCTCCACTCTTTCCATGCCACAATCAAGCTATCCTGTGAAAGCTTACTAAATTTCAGAAGGCTTTGAGACTTCGATTGTTTGTTGTAAAAGGGATAAACAATATTTAAGTGTCGATCAAGGTGACTAGTCCCACCTTTTGTACCACAAATGTGATGTGTTATGCAATAATTACATCTGCACATCTCTTTCCTAACAACAATTCAAACCCTTGTCATATATTTCCCAAATCCATGATTTAAATTGTCTTTCTCGCTTCTGTGAAACAGGTGTATCTGTTTCTACATATTCTTCACTCTGAACTTCAACATTAATGATAGCATGATGTGGATTTGTGGATTGTTATTGTGGTCATGCTTCTGACATCTAAATTTATTAATTAGACTATTAATGCAAATGATAACCGAAATTAGTAGAATTCTAGTGATTATTCAAATATTCATTTGTAATCCTAGTGAATAAACAATGGCTAAATAAACTCCATCACATATTTAAATTTCAGCTTCGACAATCAAATACCTTAGCAACCTGGGCTTGATTCTGGAAGCCCGGAAGGGGTTGCAACCGCAAGGGGCAAGGTGGAGGGGGTGTGCAGGCAGGAGGGATTGAAACTGGGATGGAGCCTTGAGGAGGGGGAGGACCAATGGCGCACAGCTGCACGAGGGAGGCTGAGAGGTCGCCAAGTCGCCGATAACACGTCGACGCCTGGGTCTAGGGGAAGGAACTTAGGGCATAACCGTGAAAGGGGGATCGTGGCTGGGAGTGGGACTGTAAGAGGGATGGGGTATGCGCATAGGGGTGGCAAGGGGTATAGCATTGGAGGAGCACGCTGCACGGATGCACAGGGGAGTCAGGGAGGTCACCTATTCGTTGCCGATACGTTGATGCCGAGGGTTAAGAAGGGGAAGGGGGATCACGATTAGGAGTGGGCGACTGTGGGAGGGAGGGGGTATGCGTACACAAGCAGCATAACATGATTCCTAAATTAGCTGGTTAGGGAAAAGACCAGGTCTCGAGCCACTCCTCGGGCCTCTTTCGATCCAGGTCTCGGGTCGCTCCTCGGGCTCATGAACGAGCTGGTTCTCGGGCTGGGATGGGTTGGGACAAACCAAGACTGAGCTCAGCCCAAAGTAATTTTGGTATTATATTTTAGGCCGAGGCCCGACCCAATGATCTATTGGGCTTGGGCTAGGATGAGCTTTTTGGGTCAGGCTTTGGGCTGGGCTAGGCCAGCCCAGCCCTAATGCACATCCATATCTACGATGTAGATCGGATCTGGTGTGTTTTGTTCTTGATCTGATGCTTGAGAGGGGAGGCGGAAGAACACGTATAAATGAAGGAGTTGATGGACTTCGATCAGCTGAATCGCAACCGATCTCGGTCCGATTCTCCTCGTGACAGTGGCTAACAGCTCCAGATGCTCCTCCGCATCTATTTGATATGGCAGTGAAGTCCAAAGCTCGACGATCTATGATCCGGAGAAGCTTGTGGTTGTACAGGTAACTCAATCTCCAGATCTTTATCTAACCTCCAGAATAAGTGCATGCTACCGGTAAATGGTTTTCTTCTCAAAGATGGATCTCTGGTTGACGTTATTAGATCAAAAGACAAGGAAATTGGGGGTGAATGGATGGCCTCCAGTTATGATGGGTGAAAGAGAGGTCAGATTCCATATATGGGATGGATATAGGTGATAAGAGGTGATATGAGGATGGAGAATCGTATGGCAGACATGTGCGAATGATCAGAGTGAAGATACAATGACCGGCGACCTCTGATCGAGCAGAATGGAGGTTGATTGGAGAGATCTAAACTTAGCTAAATACTTAATAAAATTGCAGAATTAAAGACAAAATTAAAAGGCAAACTAATCTAAGATGCCCTACGGTGGAGCGTGGAGGTCATGGCCTCGATTCGATGCGAAGTCAAAGAAGCATGAACTCACTGGCGAAGCTCCAACGAGTGGACGGATCTCATCACCCAAGCAATCTCATGCACTCCAGCTGTGGGAAAGGATTTTTGTCACCTCGCCTCTTCTCCAGGAATCAGACTCGGGCGAAAAATTGGGTGGAAAATGGGTCAGGAGCCAAAGTTGGGATATGGGGGTATAAATAGAGGATGATTCAGGCAAAGTTTGAAATGGGTAGAGGCATGCGAACGAAGGCTGTGAGGTGAATTATATATTCAGGAAATAAAGGAGAAATGGGTTAAGGATCGGATGGAAAAAATCGGATAAGAATGGCCAACAACTGGTTACTTGGGTTTTGGAAGAGGAATAAGGGGTTGACCCGGGTCAACAAACCATGGTTTGTTCAATCAAGATCCAGCCCGCTGCAGGACATACGCTAGAAGACAAAATAAGAGATAAAAAATGAAAATAAATTAGAAAATGAATTTAAATAAAAACTTTATAAATAAAAAATGTTAATAATTAAATAAACTTAATTTAGGTTATTTTAATAAATTAAATAAATAAGTAAAAAAAACAATATTCATAAGTAAAAATACCTATATATACACCATGTAAATTTTTAATAAATTAATCTTACAAATAATTATATATTTTAATATTTACAGATTTATTTAAGGATTTTAAAGATATTTTTATTTGATTTTTATGAATAAATTTATTAAGTTGAATAAATGAGGGGTATTTACAATATATGTATGTGATAGCTATACAATATACACAAGATTTTATTTTTGTTCATTTTTAATTTCATGATTTTTATTTGCATTTTATATAAATAAAATATAATATATACAAATTATTAAAGATACAATATGTGCAAAAATAAAAGAATAAAATAATACAGTATGCATACAGGTAAATATACAATAGCACTCTAAAAAGCCACTTTTCACATCTTAACTCTGATTTTAATGAAACAACTTTCATTTTACATCTTATTTAATTTTGAACACAATGAAAGTGAGTATGGTTTATTTTGAATTTTTATGGAGAAGATATTGATCTGACAAGTTAAGCTTTACGGCTTTTTCATAATATTGTTATTTTTAATTTGTATAATGATTCTTTTGCCATTATTTTTAATATTTACAACTTATTTTTATGTACAAGTTCTAAGAAGACAACACTTTTATTTAGAGTTATTTTGGTGATAAATAAAATAATAGAAGAAATACATAATATGTAGAGTGATGAATATACATGTGTGAGAGTTATTTTCTTGATTTTTCTGGATGAAGTCCTTATCTCCCCCTACTTTATTCCTTGTCGATTGGGTCAAGTCTTGACCTACTCTCGAGGTTAGGATCAGCCTATATTTATTTCATATATATAGTCTTTTTATTTTCTTTATTTTTCCTTTATTTCTTTCTTTATTTATTTAGACTAAAAGAATGATAAATATATAATATTTACAAAAGAAAGAGGATTTATTAAAAAGAGAGATTTATTGATATTTAAAGGTATTTCATAAGGTATTTTAATTTAAAATAAATGAATAAAGATGATGAATTGGTGACTCATTAGCAGGTTTGGGTGGTGGTTTTATAAACGGGTATGGATTTAGGAATAATGATACCCACCCCAAACCCGACCCTTTGACATCCCAATGTTTGCTTTCATGCACATATATGGAGGTAAGTTGTATGACACAACAACTACTAGACAAATAAAGTACGATGGGAACATATTCTTGAAAGGATTAATGCCATCACTAGCAAGCCCTAACCGAACATTTCCTGCATCCTTTGCAAATTGTGGAAATGATACGTCAAAGTACTTCCACTCAGCTGAATCTACTAGATGGTGCAATAGTACATCAGTGGTATGGTTTTTTTGATGCCAAGTCATCCACTTTGCTATTCTGCTCAACATGAACAACCTCTGCAATTTCAAATTAAGGGGAAGTATCACAATACTTTACTCGGTATTGGTTTTGTGCGCGAACCATCAACCTTGTCACTCTTGTACCTTGATGCACCGCAGTGGGGACATGTGTCCAAGTTCCTATAGACATCTCGATAAAGAATGTAGTCATTGGGACATATATCAGTTTTCTCAGAATTAAGGCCTAGCTTACGAAACTCCTTCATCTCCTGCCAATAGTTTGGGAAACCTTCCTTTGGGTCTAATAATTGTTTTATCAAATCAAGAATATCATTCATGCAAATAATAGTCACTTATATTCTTTCCTTTATCTTGAATTACTCCAAGAGAAACTTACAATCTAGGCATCTTATTTCCAGGCACTATTGGTTCTTCTACGTTTTCTAGAAACGTAAAGAATTGACCAGTATCTTCAATTAATTCAACAAGGTCAGGTTCATGTTCACGAATGTCTTGTTCGAATTTCATCATTATTTGGTTCTTCAATGGCCTCAAACTGAAAGTCTTCATCTATTAAGGATGATGTTTCTTTAAAGTGTTCACCATGAGTTGTCTAGTTGACATAAAAGTCCTATCGTCCATTTATAATGGCATGCTCGTACACAGTAACCCATGTCTCGCAGGTGGATGTTTAAGCACCTCTTGCATTGACACAGAATGAGCTTATGGTTTGGACCTCTTTGAAATATCCTCTGATCGACATGATAAGCACACTCTAATCAATTCAACACACCAACTTTTTAAGTGGAATATTCTACTATGTGATTCGTTAACCACGGAATTGCCCATGTCGAGTACCTTCACAATTAAAAAACTTCTTATTCTTTGTAATAGAATAAATCCGTAGGTAAAGAAATCCAAACCCTAAACCTTCAGAATTGAATGAGCTCATGGTCTATTATTTCACATAGGTAAAGGAATCCAGTCTCTTAAATCAGGAAAACCTAAACCCTAACTCAATGTTGACCTAAACCTATTACACAAAACTCTAGAAGATGAAAGGAGAAGTGTTTTCTTTAAATGATCACTTGAGATCGCCCACAAGGATCCGAACCTACTATAAGACAATCGTTGTCACATGCTAGCTTAAATTTGAGGAAAATTTGGCAGCATAACCCCGCACTCCTTTAGTATACCCCCTTAAACCAGTCATGATAAACTCTTAAAATTATCACCAGAGTGACAGTATTGAGGAGTAAATTATGATTGATTTGTTATATTGAAGAGGAAGGGTTATACTGTCAAATTTTCCTTAGATATAATTTGATGCTAAACCATTTATCTTCCGTTTGAAAGATCGCCAGAATCCCTATATTAATTTATCATTTTTATTGTAGTGCAAAAATATAGGGATCAATCAAAAACCATGAAAAATATTCAATTAATTTCAATATGGTCAATTGTTTATTTAATTAGGCAAGTCCCAAGGTCAAACTCATGGAGGTAATATTATCTAGAATCAATTTTCAAATGACATTGTTCGAGTTCAAGAGATGATTTTTTATGGTTTTTTGGAATTAACATTTTTTTAGATTTTTAAATAAAAATGCAATTAAGTCAAAGCTAATGTGATGAATGCTTTTTTTTATTTTTTTATGCAGTAAAATAAATGTTATGTAATATATGAGAGAAAAATGTAACAAAGCATTTTTTTGGACTTTTCTAATGATAATGATGCATAACACAAACTGTATACGAAAATGAGGCCACTCAATTTAATCAGCGATCCTTAATGATCAACTAATTGCAAAAGATATTTGAGCAATATATCTCAAATTAATTCTCACATCATGCCTCCACTTTTACTCAATTCATGAGCAAAAAATTCATATTCATAGAAGGTATGATCTCAATAAATGATTGAATTTCCTTTGATCAATTATTGTTTATAAAGTCCCGAATCATGTAATTTAATGTATCATATGTTAGAGAATTAATCAAGCTTTGAAACAATATAAAGAACACAAAAATCGGACCAAAAAAGCTATAAATACAAATGAAAGAAGTTTAGAGGCATAAATATAATGAAAATAAATGAGAATGTTCTCAAAAATAAACTTCTAGGGGCTCTTTTGCAATTGTTGAAAGTCGGTAGGATATCTTTGCAAACTTTCCTCGTGTGGAGATTTCTATGTAATATATAGGAGGTCTGGGGGAGCACCTGAAATATCTCCCACACACGTGAGCGAACTCACGTGAGGGGTATCCTCTGATAATCATGTAAAGGGGAGGAGACGCCTCGAAAAATACCTAAAGCGCATGCAAGATGCACATGCGCAAGCATAGTAGCTTCGGCTCCTAACCTCGACGCGGGTTCTGCGATTGGTAGATCCACCCACGATGGGGAGGCTCTGGTGGTTTGATAGACCGTTTTTGATGGAAAAGGGCTTCTTGATCCAATGGTTGAGATCGCCCCATTGTTCGACGAGTTAGATGACCTCTTGATACGCAATCAATGCCAACGATGAAGAATCTGTGTAGGGTTGAGATGAGGGATGTGCCTTGATTGGAGGGCACCTGTTGGCTATGAACAGCGAGGATCGAATCCTATCTCTCGATGAACGGTGCCTGTATATGAGGAGTTCTTCTTCATCTCCCTCTTCTTCTACCGAGTCTAGAATAAAAGAGTTGCAGATGGCTCCAATAAACGACACACAACTGTTGATGCGAACGTCAGTGGGATGCTGCGGCAACACTAGTGGCTTTATTCCAATAAAAGGGCCCGTCGATCGCATGTGTTTAAGTAGTTTCTCGGATTCAGCCTCCTACAAATGATGGTTCAACTCGAGCTTCTTGCTCGGGTACAAAGTTAGAGACCAACAACGAGAGAGAAGTGGGTGGGATGGCGTGAACTCTGGCATTGGTGGAGGAATGGAGTTGAGTCGGTGGAAGGTCGCAAAGTAGATAGAAGGGAATCAGTTGAGGGAGGAAGATGATGGTGGTCTGATGGTTCACAAATTGGTTTATTTGAAGAAGATGATTGGTTGAGGATAATGAAGAAAAAAGGATTTGTAGCCTGACGAAGAAAACAAGGAAATATAAGAGAAGAAAAAGAAGAGGGGTAAGTTACAGGGATGTTCTCGCTTGGAGATGGAGGAGCTCGGCCCTCTCTGATCGTCTCCTCGAAGTCCAGCGAAGGGACTAAGGCATTGTTAGGTCTCAAAGGAGATGCATCAACATGGCCTTGGCAGATGTCATAGGGGTAAATCTCAAACTCTGATTTTTGAGACTAACCTGTGCGGCATTAGCTTCTCGCAAGCTAACCAACCTTCCCCAATGTGGGTAGACGTACACCGGCACGCCAAGTAACCATGCCGCTAGAATACTCGAACACAAGCACTAGCACAAGGACACAAGAGTTATTGGCACTGAACCCTCTTTGTATTGCAAGAGACTCACTCTAAGTGTGATATCTACAAATGAGCTCTACCCCTCCTTATATAGACAAGTCGGGGATATACGAAGGGACACCATTATTACATGTACAATGAATGTAAGAATTCTTAGTCTTCTACGGAGACCCTTCGTCTTCCGAGATGACTCTTCGTGTGCTTGGCTCTTCATCTTCTGTGCAATTCCTTCATCTTCTACAACCGAGGCCACGTCAACCACTCCGTCAGCATGCCATGTTGTCTACCTCATCAGCATGCCATGTCATCATGCCACGTCATCAGTGGGCCCCATGCTCCGATGTAGGATGTTGCATCTCAAGCTCATCAAGTGCTGCCGAACACTTGTGTTGTGCCAAAGGGAAGCTGCGGTCCTGCGGTAAACCCCATTCTTAGCTATCCGCAAGCTAAGGTGAAGTCCTCCAAAACTTCATAGTGTGGCCACCAAACCACACGGTCTTGCGATACCGCTATCGTACGGTATTCCCGTACAATGGGAGTTGGGGGCGTTACATGCCTCCCCCACCTGATCCATCAGGCATCCGCGACTGATCCTGCGTCTTCAAGAAATCCTCGATGAGGTCCTCGAACTTCCACAGGGTTGTATCACGTTCCCAGCTTACCTCCTCCTCTGGGAGTCCCTTCCATTTGACAAGGAAGAAGATGTTGGACATGCGAGCCCATGGCGAGCCATTATGCAATTAATGTTATTGCAAATATCATTCCCTGATCTGAAATGAAGAATAAATAATTTGCATAATAGCTCCCTTAGTACAATTAGGATTATGTACCATGGCCATCTTAATAATCATACAGTTGTTGATTCAATAATTGAATCATAGAGGCTGGTGCTTGGATGAATATCTAAAGGGTTAGATTGAGGACTCATCAAGCACCGTCAAATGATTGTTAAGATGTGATCTCCAACCAGAGTAGAAGATGGCAATCCTTTCTCACATAGGTTGATATCTGATCGACCTCTTGATGCAGGTCCTCTGCATAGGAATAGAGATTCGGAGGTGTCAGATTAGTTAGGTCAAAGAGTTGACTTAACGAGATCGAGATAACCAAAGTCCTATATCGTATGCTATCACGATACATGCACGCATCCTCTGATCGGAGACAGATGTATTACTATATGTCTGAGTATGTTCATTTGGCAGACCAATAGGTTGATGACCTAATCAAGGTCTATACACCGGCGTGCTGGTGTGCATGTAAGGGCATATGAGTAATACAATCTCTCAAAGGGATCATACAGGTTCAGTTACTGAACCAGAAGACATGAGCTCACTCATGAGATATTGGGAAGGATCAAATTTTGTGCAAGGTTGTCTCGCTTTGGAAGTGATGACGCGCCAAGCGACTAAGGTAAAGGTACTAAATGGTCGTCGCGACCTTAATCACTCGGTTGTGTCAATCAAGAAAAAGAGACCACCAATAGAAGATAAAATCAAATCGCAATCAATAGCGGTCTTGCTATTATTTTTACCCGGTATAGCGACCAGGGTCGATCACAAGGAGCACGTAATGGCCTCGCGGCCTTACGAAGTAGTCAAAAAGAAAACAAAAGAAAAGAAAAAGGTATTTTTGGTGGTTTTTAATTCTTTTTATATTTTTTGGATTTTTGGTTAATTAAGAAAATAAGGAAAACAATAAAACAAGGCAATTCAACTATTTATTTCATGCACTAAAAATCAACCAAAAATTCAAATAAAAATATTTTTGTGTGTTTTATAATTTTTACTGTTTTTAGTGAATTTTTGGGATTTTTCTGATGTTTATTTAATTTTCTAAAAATAAAACAGTGCAAGAAAAAGAAGGTACTATCCAGCCGAGCTTAAGGGACCTAGATAAAATATCTAGAAATCCCCAATAGGCCTGGAGGTAACTTTCCTGTATAGAGAAAGAAACAAGGAAAATTCGAGCACCTAAATTATTATTTTTGGGTCTTTAGTTTATTTATTAGAATTTTTAGGAGTTTTTAGGTGTTTTTCAATTTGTATGAGTTTTATATAATGAAAAATAGCCAAAATTGGCTAGAAAATCAAGCAAGCCAAAACAAATAGTAGATAATTTTTTTGTAATTTTTAGATAGGTTTTAATATTTTTTTGTGAATTTTAAAATCAGACAGTAACGAAAATTGATGTTTTTGAATTTTTAAAATATCAAATCAAAACAAAAATGTCTCCAAAAATTCCAGAAAATTTTACACTATGGCAGGAGCCATGTGTCCAATTTTCATTGGATTTGGAGTAGATTTGCTATTTTATTCAAAAATAAAAGTTAGGTACTATGCACAGGGACCTGAGTGCAAATACCAAGAGTTCTGGGGGGTCCGTTGCAAAATACCCAGGAAAACACGTGCGCCGCGCGTGCCTGGGGCACTTATGGACCTAAATGTAACGAAAACTAAGTCCTAGGACTATTTGGTAACAGGTACCAAAAGTCCGAGGGCTAGTTTGCAATTAACCCACGAATAAATGCACATGCACTATTAATTCACGCACAGGGGTATAAAAGCAAATATCCAAAAGTTTTCATTCATTTCAGAACATCTTAGAACTACAGGGTTAATAATGCAAATATCCCAAAGGGGCACGTGTCGATGCACGTGCGACACTATGAACAGGGGTATAAATGCAAATAAAGTAAAGTGCAGGGTCCAATGTGCAAAAGTACCAACGTAAATTAACTTCTAAAAATATTTACAGGACTAAACTGAAATAGAACTAAACTAAGGGCCTAAGGGATAAATTACCCTTTATTAATGAGCTCGTCAGATGGACGCCACGTGGTAGATCAGACGGTCAGGATCAGGTGGCACTCCAAAGTTGGGCTCCTAGCGATGATCGGACGGCCAAGGCGTAGCCACGTGGAAGATTGCATGGTGGGGAGTAGCGGTGGCTAAACCTTGCGCATCGGGCAGTCCAGATCGCCTCTCCAAGGATCGTGCAGTCGTTGTTTCTCCTGGGACGGATGGCTCAGATGGAAACTGGAGCGGGACGTCGATCGAACGGTGGACGAAGGTCTTGGAAGAACTGTCTGCCGACGAAGTTCGCCGGCCCAAGGCGCACACTCCTGACCTCCTCGCGGGGCTCTGGTGATTGAGGAAGAATCGTCGGGGGCCTCCGCGTCAAATGGGACTCTCCGATGAAGCGACGGAGCTCTAGGGAGCCCGGTCAGCTCCAGCGGAGAAGCGGCTCCTGGCGCGAGTCGGAGGACCTCAGATGGCCCTCGTAGTACTTGCAAAATAGGTCCAGAAGACTCGCGGGTCGAGGGCAAAGTGCCTCGACCCCGTTAGACGTGGTGAAGGTGGTCGGGGAATCGGTGCGGGCGAGCTCCGGCGAGGTGATGGACGGAGGAGCTCGAACCCCAGCTCCTGTGAGAGCTGGGTTGAATGGGAATGCGGAGAATGTGCGCGGGTGGAAGGCGGAGGCGATGGTAGATTCCGATGGTCGAACGGAATAGTGGGATGGTCGGAATCAGCGAGAAACGACGCCGGCGCGAATTGGGGATAATCGGAAATTAGAGAAAAGAAATGGGAGATGGGTCTACCTGGGTGATGGAATCGACTGGGAAGGAGCTTGTGCAGCTCTCGGTCCTTGCCTCGAGGAGCGTAGACCTCCGAGGCTCGAGCTCCTGCTCTGGGCGGAGCACGGCGGAGCACACCGCCGGATCAGTGGTTCCCTGCCCCTCTCCTCGCTGCAACAGCACCTGGAGCGAGCTGTCACTCTCACTCGAGCACTGGAGGTCACTGGGGGTGGAGCGAATGAGCCAAAGATGGAAGAAAAGGGTGGCGGAGCTCGAGCTTTATACGGTGGAGGGTCCGGGAAGATGAGGTCGGGTAGGGCAATGGAATGCGCGGATCTCGAGGCGGGGGCTCCGGCGAGGGTGTCGGATGTGCTGGGATTGACACGGACCCGGGGTTTAGGTGATGGATGATCGGGTTTGTATGGGAAAAGTCCGAGAAACCGGGTCGGGCACTAAGGACCCGTGAGAGGTGGTCCTGGGGGGGGAGTTGACCGGGCGGTCAACAATCCCCTTGGACCAATGGGAAGCGGTCGCATGGCAGATATTTGTAAATTAAATTAAAAATAACTAATGGCCGAATTATTAAAAAGTCAAAACATGAAATATTTTTTTTTTACTTTTTTCTATTTTTTTAGTGATTTTTAATTAATTTTTCAAAGTAAAAATAAGGTATTTACAATATAGTACTATACATAGGTATATATACAATATAGGGTTTTTAATTTTGATTTTTAATTTTTTATTTTTATACAATTTTATTCCCATTTTATATTTTATTTATATCATAAAATAAGGAATAAAAAGATATTTTTATTTTATTTTTATTATTTTTATACATAGGTGAAATAAATAGATATATACATGCATATACATGGTATATTTACAATATTATTTTTTATTTTTAATTTTGTTATTTTTATTTTGTTTTTGTTTTAATTTATTTTATTTATTTGCATCATAAGACATAGAATATGTACAAGATTTTTGGAAATTAATTTTATTTATTTATAAGGCTAAATAAATACAAGGTGAATGGACTATATACATGGGGACTATGTACATGAGTGATGTTTTTGTTTTCTTTTTAATTTTTCTATTTTTATCTTGTTTTTATATTTATAAATATATACAAATATTTACAAGCCTATTTTAATCTATTTTTGGGAGGAAAATGTATATATTTACACACATGAGCCCCTATCTCCCTCTACTTTGGCTTTTATGCGGTCAGGCCCATGCTGAGCCCTCCCTTGGGTTAGGTTGCTCAATATTTATTCTAAATATTTCCCTCTTTTTCTTTTTGATCTTTATTCTTTTATTTTTGCACAAAAACATGCTAATTATTACTTTTTACACAATGCATGCTTTTGGTAATTATTTGTATTTACACCTATCTACATGTATTTTGCAAAGGTTTTTATAGCTAAAATATAAGAATAAAGAGTGATGAATGAGTATTCATCAGGAAGCTAGACTGAATTTGTAGGTTTTGATATATACTTTTGGAAAGTATATGATCAAGACCTAGGTATGATATATGCTTTTTGGAAAGTATATGATCGATACCAACTCCCAATGATCAAATGAGAAACTTACTGATAAAATCCTGAAGTATACAGTATAAAGTTGATCTAATACTTCGGATTTATTCTGAGTCTTCCAGTATGCAGGATGTACAGGTATTGGGAATACCTGAGGGTGATGTGATCATAAACGATTGTATAACCATGACGCTTCCATTCCTATGGAGTGATGAAACGGGTATGGATTTTAGTGACTCCTCTCAGTAGAGAAGTAATCTGATCTTGGTCCAAATGTTGGACATTGATTTGAATGTGATTCAGATACAATGAGAAGATTAGATCTGCGGTCTTGATTTAATCAAGCATCTATGGGAGGTCTGCAAGATCTGGATTTGAGATTTGATCTCAATGTCCAAATCACTATACGTGGAACAATACAATCGCCACGTCCTTATCTCCAAGTATCCGCAGAGAAAGTGCATTATCCTTGAAAGAGTTCATGGATAATTTCATTGTTGATAATTGTATCAAAGCATCGAGAAAATTGATAATTAAATGTGATTTAATTATCATGGATAATATGAATTGATTTATATTATAAGGAGAGTTATCTGAGATAATTAAATGTGATTTAATTATCAATGATATGAATAATGTGATTGTGATTCATATTATTTGGGCACATGAGAAAAGAAATCCAAGATGATTAAATGTTATGTAATTATCATGGATATGAATGATGTGGATAGCACTATCCATATTAATCATATATATTATAAATGTGATTTATAATATATTAAAGAGAGCATATTGTGATTTATATTTGTTGATTAATTGTTAATGTGAATTGGATTCACATTGAATGATTAATTGAAAATATAATTACATTTTATTTTGGGTTGTGAATGAGATTCACATAATTTTAATGGCTTGATTGAAGTTTTTCACAAGATAATTGTGAATTATTTTTGTGAGAAATATTTACAACAATTGTTGTTGTAAATCTTGGAGATCTCATGAGATAATGAGATCTCATGATATAATGAGATCTCATGAGTTTTTGAGGAGATAGACTCATTCTATCTCATTATCTCCAAAACTAGTCAAAGTGATTTAAATTGGGATTAATTATGTTGATTTATCAATATAAATTAATTCAAAATTAAATCAGTTATTGTTGTATTTTTACAACAACATCTTAGGCATTGAAAGAAACGCAAATCAATCTCAATCATTGATTGTGTGTTGTCCATGGATTGGGATCCATGGACTCCTAAAACCCTATATAAGAAGAGGCACCCCTTGCTCTTCAAGACACATCAATGAGTGCTCTCTTTTTCTCTCTTTTCTCTCTACACGCCCACTCTCTCTATCTCTCATTTGATCGTCCACCATGGATGCCCTAGAGAGATCCTCCATCGTTGCAGCGTTGTCGTTATGTTGCTCGATCGTTTGCTCGTGGATCTCTGTCTACTTCGGCATGCCTTGCTCGTGAAGAAGACTTCGTATCTCGTTTGTCGAGATCAGGAGATCCGTGTCTTGGATCATCAACATGGATTGCGAGAAGCACGCGTCTCATCCACGCGCTCGCAAGCGTCTCCTCCGTCGGATCGGACTTGAGACAGGAGGTCTCTTTGTTTAGAGACTCGATTGCAACCACGCTTCAAGAGGTAATCCTATTACTTGTTTGTGGTTTAGACGAAACGGTCCAAGAAGTGTTCTTGGATCATGTGGTTTCGTCACATAAAAATTTTAATTTCCGCTGCCCAGAGCGACTAGTGCGACTAGTTGCTCCCGATCGCATTCGGTGTGATCCTCATGCTTCCGTGATGCGCTTGAGGATTTTCTCGATATCATTCAAGGGGTATCAGAGCCAGGTTATCGGAGGTTTTGTATATGATCCATGAACCTACAAAAATTTGGGCTCGTATGGGTTCGTGAAGATTTTAGCATTTCAATTTTCGCAGCCCTATCTTGTGATAATTTTTCGGCCCTGTTTAAACATGCGTTAATTCTTAGATAATGTTCCCCATTAAATAAGGAAAATGTGTAATTTGAGTTTGCGTAATTTGGATTCCATTTGCTCAATATATGATCGTTTTATTGACCATATGTCCGCTATTTCGGGATGGTGATTAGAGACATAATTAAGATGTTAATTATGGTTTAAAATGCTTGGAAATGCATGTTTATCTCATGGTTTCGTTTTTAAATCAAGTTATCGATTTCTGGAAATTGATTTTACTTAATTTGAATTTAAAATGAATGAGATACGCTATTTTTAGTTAGTGAGGGTCACTGTTGGAAATTGCATCATTATCCGAAACCTTATGATTGTCGTTTAAGAAAAATTACGAAATTAATAGTTAATTTCCTGGAATAATTATGGATAATATTTGAGAAATATTAGAATAATATTTATTTCCTTAAATGACATTGCCTCAACCAATGAATGATTAGATTAGATCTAGATCACCAATTGGTTGCTTGATACACTTTCAACAAACATGTTACTTGAATAGGCTTTGGGAATTTGTTTAGTAAATTTCCTTATAATCAAAATGGTTTTGATTATTACTATATGGTATAATTTCGGTTGAAGAACCGATGATCATCTCAAGTACAAAGTGATTGGCTCGACATTATTTTTTCTCGAGGCAGATATGGTGTCTAGTCGGGGAGCGTTGGGGTATCAGGTTGCACCGTGTGCGGTCTGTCCCACTCCTGCTAGTACTGGCCATGACAGCGGGTAGGGAACGAATGATGCCTGAGAGATCATGATGTATTTTCTAGTTATTAAAATTCGAATTAATATGTACTTTGAGATAATACTATATATTCAAGTAAAATCAGGTTTGTTGATTGAATTGGATTGATAATTAATTTAATGTGATTAAGTTAATTATTTTCAATTAAAAATACTCCATTATAAATAGATGTGTATTTCCCTTAGAAAATTAATTATGTTAATATGATTCATGATAATTATTTAATTATAATTTGAATATGAGGTGGAGGATCACATAAGTGACATCCATGGTCTCCCGTCAAGGCGAAGGGTTCCATCGCCAGATATTGTATGTAGGAGACGCATGTCCGAAGTGACAGCTCCTGCATACATTCCATTTGGATCGGTCTCTTCTCTTCTCGAAAGAGTAAGGTCGTATAGTAGTGACCCCAATATCGAGTCCTCATATTATTGGGGCGATATTGGATTGCGTATAGCGAGTATTAAGCATGTTGATAGTTGGTCCAATTAATGACGGGTCAACATCACCTTAGGGGTGGTGGGCCCGAGTGTTAAAGACCGAATTGGGAGATGCAAGTTGGACTTGCAAGGTGGAATGTGTTCCCGCTTCTTTTTATCAGAGTCATAAGTTCTCATATTATTGGGATGTGACAAAGATAAGGAAGGAGATCTCAGATCTTGCTGAGATATAATGGTAAGTATATCTCTTACATTGAAAGTGATTAAGGGAATGAACTTTCAGTGTTGACAAGGCAAGACAACTTTGATATAAAGATTCCTAAATCAAAGTAAAATATGTATATAATATATACATATACACTTATGCAAATTTCTTATTTCAGATAATCCTTCATAAAACCCACTCAATGTTATACTCAATAATAACCAGTAAAATATCACGGATTGGACTCATGATCCAGATATTGTACTTGCAGTTGGACACATATTGTATGTGGTTGCAATGTGCAAGTTTCCTCATGGTAATGAGGAATGACAATTAAATAGACAATAGATCTACAACCCTAGGGTTTGTATGTCTCTTTAGTCTTGATCTTTCATCGAATGTACTTTGGAAGTGACATGTCGATGATGATCGTAGTTGTCAAATTAATCCTTACAAAATCAAAGAAGATGTTTTGGCATACATATGTGCTCTTGACATTTATCACGAATGACATGGTTCACTGCATTATGCAAAATGGTAGCTCGAAAGAGATGATGTATTCAAAATGTAGAATACCTACCTGAACCAATGCTTTTTTTAGAGTCTAGATGGATGTAGACATGATGAGTGTCATCATTCTACTATCTATATTATAGTCATTCATGAAGCTTCATAATATTCATATTGTATGAATTTAATAAAGCATGTATAAATGTTAAAATACTCCAACATAAGAGATCCTTAGTCTTAAGCAATGGTTGTTTATAGATAAAGGGAGCACAGTAGAAGCGTGGGTCAGACCCAAGATGAGAAGGATAGTCAAAGAGTTGATCGTACTTCTATGACTTCCACATGACATCCTAAGAGTTGGATGAATGCCCATATTGCAATAAGTCGGTGTGTTAATAGTATGACTATCAAGTCTGTCTGGAATCTTTAGAGAAGGACTCGGATAGAGCATCAGAATAATCTACATATAATCATTGACTTTGACTTACTTATTTTATAAGATAAAGTCTTATAATTGTATCTCAATCTTCTAACAACACTTGCAATGGGTTGGATATGTTTTAGAAGACTGGAGAATTTGATCTTCAGGTTTAATAGTCATCTACATGGATTTTGATGCAATTGTTGCAACAATCTCTATTGGATAGATGGACTTCATATTCTCAGTGGGAGAGCCCTTGGTCTTAGAGAATGTCTCTATGACTTAGATATTAGAATACACTCATTGTTTGTTTCTAAGTGTTGGAAATAAACATGAATTCTTGAATAAACCTATCATAAAGAGTTATGATGGATATATTTCAGATAGTAATCTAGCATCTAGTGGACTCCACAAAATTATAAAATTAATGAATGGTTCATTGAGATTTCTACAACTGAAAATTAAACATTTAAAAGATCAATAGGAGGATGAAGATCATTTGATAATGATCTAGCATCAAGTTTTAGACATATGTCTGTGATGAATACCCATTCATCACTCTTTATTCTTCTATTTTAGCTACAAAAACCTTTTCAAATACATGTAGATATGTGTAAATACCATTAATTACCAAAAGCATGCATTGTGTAAAAACCTATAATTAGCATGTTTTTGTGCACAAAATAAAAGAATAAAGAGCAAAAAGAAAAAGAGGGAAATATTTAGAATAAATATTGAGCAACCTAACCCAAGGGAGGGCTCAGCATGGGCCTGACCGCATAAAAGCCAAAGTAGAGGGAGATAGGGGCTCACACTTGTTTATATTTGTAAATAAATTAAACTATATATTTTCCTCACCCAAAAAGAAGTTTGTACATATTGTATATATTCTATTAAAAACAAAATAAAAAGATAAAAATCAAAATTCAAAAATATCACTCCTTCACCATGTGCATAAACCACATCTTGTATTTATTTAACCCTATAAATAAATTCAATTATTTTCCAAAATTTTTGTAAATATTCTTTGTTACATGTTGTAAATAAAATAAATAACAAGAAACAAAACAAAAATCAAATAAAAATTACAAAATTGAAAATACCAAAAATACATTGTATTAATACCATGTATATTAATGTATATATCCATTTATTTCACACTTGTATATAAGTGATAAAAATAAAATAAAAATATTCTTTTATTCTATATTTCATCTTGTAACTAAATAAAATACAAAATGAGCATAAAAACACAAAAAAATAACAAATAAAAAATCAAAAATAAAAATTCATGTAGTGTACATATACCTATATATAGAGCTAACCTATTTTTATTTCCAAAAATTAATTAAAAATCACCAAAAAATAGAAAAAAATAAAAGAAAAATATTTCATGTTTTAAGTTTTTTCTAATTCGACCTATTTCTACCCTAAAAAAATAAAACAAAAATCGCCTACACGTGGCCGCTCCTGATTGGGCCACGGGGGAATGTTGACCCCGGTCAACTCCCCCGCGCCTCTTTCCTTTTCTGGCCGTCGCGCGCCGCGCCTTCTTCCCCGATTTATCCACGCGCGTCCAGCCTGTCTTCCACTCAACCCCCGCGCCCATATTCTTCGCCGCACATCCCTCTCCCTCGCCGGATCCTCCGCCATCAAATCGAAGCTTTCCTTTGCCGTCAGCCTCCAACCCTAAACGCCCTGTCACTCTTATATATTCACACCTCCGCCGCCCTCGCGCCGCATCTTTGGCCCTTCTCTTCCTTCCCAGTGACCTCCATCGGCAAGGCGAGAGTGACAGCAAGCTTTTGCCCGTGTTGCAGTGAGGTGAGGGAGCGATTCCATCGATCCGGCGTAACCTCGCCGTCCTTGCTCCGCCGCCGCGTCGAGCATCGAGCTTCAGGCCTTGACGCCCTTCGAAGCTACGACCCGGAGATAGCCCATCTCCAGCACAGTCTCCAGCATCCATCAGGTAACCTTAGTTCTTTCCCATTTAGCGTAATTTCCGATTTCCCCCAATTCCGACCTCCGACGCATATCTCCGATTCCGACCACTCCGATCACCCATCTTCCAATCCGACCCGATCAGCACCTTCACAACCTCCTCACGCATCTTCTACGCACCTTCACTCAACCCAGATCGCACAGGATCTGGGATTCGAGCTCCCTCACCGTCGCTTCGCCGGAGCTCGTTCGCCACGCCGCACAGACCACCTTCACCCCGCCTTCTTGGGTCGAGGCACTTTGCCCTCGACCCGCGAAGCTTCTGAACTGTTTTGCAGGTCAAAAGGAGGCCGTCTGAGGCTTCCCAACTTCGAGCCAGGAGCTTCTTCTCCGACGACCTCGCCGGAGCCTTCCAGGGCTCGGCCGGGGTATTGGAGACCTGTAGCAGCTGCGCAACCTTACGCCGGAGCTTCTCCGACCTTCAGGCGCAGCAGAGGAGGACCGGAGCGCACGCAGGAGGTCGGCGAAGTTCGCCGGCCATCAGTTCTTCGAGGACCTTCCAGAGCCGTCCGATGCACCCTCTGCTCCAGATCTGATCGTGACCGTCCATTCGTTGAGGAGCAGCAGCCGTCGATCCATCTGAGGATCGCATCTGGACCCTTGATAGCAGAGGAGAGAGGCCAAGACCCCAGCACCGTTAGATCAGCCACGTGGACCTCCCTCCGCCGTCGATCGAGCCCAAGAGCCGAAGCGTTAAAGGCGCATTTGATCTCCGCCGTCCGATCATCCACGCGTCATCATCTGGGCCGTCGCTATTAATAAAGGGGTAAATATCATAGGCCCCCCTCTGTTTGTTTTATTTCGTTTAAGTCCTGTAATTTTGAATTCTAGTTGTTTATTTTCTGGGTTATTTGCATCAAGGACCTCGCGCTTAATTTTAATTACATTTATACCCCCGCCAGTAGAGACCCACGTGCCTCATCACGTGTATTCTGGGTTATTTGCAATACATGCCCTGTATGTTCTGGATGTTAATGAATGCATGAAATGTTTTGTTAAATTGCAATTATACCCCTGTGAAGGCTGAATTGGCGCATGTGCTTTTATTTCTTGGACTTTTTGCAACCTTGCCCCTGGGGTTTTGATACGTGTTATCAAAAACCCCTAGGACTTGGTTTTTATTACAAATCAGTCCCTGTGTGCCCCAGACACGTGCTTGGCACGTGATTTCTTGGGTAAATTGCACCAGGACCCCAGAACTTTTGGGTATTTGCACTTAGGTCCCTGTGCACAGTGCCCTACCTTTATTTTTGAATAAAATATCAAACGAACTCCAAATCCAATGAAATTTTGACACATGGCTCCTGCCATGGTGTAGGAATTTCTATGATTTTTGGGGACATTTTGGATTTCATTTATTATTATTAAAAATTCAAAAACCCTTATTTTCGCCACTGTTTGACTTTAAAAATACCAAAAAAATATAAAAACTCCACCAAAAATTCTAAAAAATTTAGGTAATGTTGTTTACTGGTTGATTGATTTTCGAGCCAATTTTGGCCACTTTTCATCACTTAAAAACCCTAAAAATTGAAAAACCCCTAAAAACTCATAAAAATTCTAATAAATAAATTAAAAATCCAAAAACAATAATCAGGGTGACCAAATTTTCCTTGTTCTTCATAGATTATAGGAAAATTACCTCCAGGGTTGTTTGAAGCTCTTAAATATTTTATTTTTGAGTCTTAAGCCTTGCTGGACAGTACCCTATTTTTGTCGCATTGTTTGATTTTTAATTAATAATTCACGCATTAGAAAAATCCCAAAAATTCACCAAAAACAGTAAAAAACATTTAAAACCTAAAAACCAATTTTCTGGAATTTTTGCATCATTTTTGTGTGTTGTATAAATTGTGGAAGTTGCATCCTTTTCCCTTTCCTCTTATTTTCTTATCTTTTAAAAATCTAAAAAAAAAATCTAAAAACAAATAAAAAAAAAAAAAAGACTCTCTTGGACTCCGACTACATCGTAGGCTTCTTAAGCCAATCTGTGCTCCTTGAGTTCGACCCTGGGAGCTATACCAGGTTAAACCCAATAGCTAGACCGCTCTTTCTTGTGCTTGCTTGATTTTATATTATTCGAGTGGTTGATTATTTTTCTTGATTTACTCAGCCCGAGTGATTGAGGTCGCAACGACCTATCATTTATTTTACACCTATACCTCTGTCACTTTCTCGGTGATCAGAATGGCGCCGTTGCCGGGCAGCACGGCTTTGTAGTCAGATTTCATTCTTGTATTTTTTGTCTCTCTATATTATAACTGTTTTCTGACACTCTCTCTTTCTATTTTTTGTGCGAGGTACTACGTGGAGCTCTTGAAGTACACTTTTTGAGGACCCGCACGGGAAGAAGAGCGGGAAGAGAGAGAGAGGAGAGGAAAATTTTATTTCAGAGAGAGAGGACATTATTCTTGTTGTAATAATTTAGGACTCAGACTCTGGACATTTGTGGACATTTGTAACATTAGCGGGTCTGTTTCGCCGAGCACCGGTGTGCTCGGGGGACCCATCTGATTTTCGCGGCTTTTATCGTGGTTTTCATAGCTAGCTGCCTTTTCCGGTGTTTACGCGGTTTTCCTTGAGCTCCTAGATTTAGGAATTTCTGTTGATTGTGACGTAGATTTTTAAGGCCCAACACCTAATAGAATATCTGTTCCTATAGAACGTAATTGGACCTTAATAAAATTCATTGAAAAAGTTAGTTTAATTGAATTTGAGACCACGTGCCGTGAGGAGTCACATACAGCGCTGGCAGGACCCGTTGTGGCGGGCACCGAGTGACTCCCAAGATCGGACTCCGGACTCAATTCGATTAGCTAACTATTGTTCTTCACGATCAATAGAAATTGCTTGTCTAAGGCCGGTTTTTCCCGCTGCACCATTTAGGTAGTTTTATTCTGTCTTTAAATTCTGCGCGGATCACTTGCATGTAGAGTGCTGGAGACAAGGTACGCATTTCTTTCTCTGCATGCATCATTGATTTCTTCGCGCATCGGCTTTTTTCGTCTTCTCCCTCTGTTTTTGGATTAATAATCATCAGGAGAATCGGAAAAACCGCTAGGCCGCTTGTTTATTTTGAAAAAAATTAAAAAGAAAAACAAATAAAAATTGGGACTGGATAACTCTATTGACCCTAAAAGACACTCACAATAAAATTTGTCTTGGGGAGAGCAACCCCCTCATTGTTTGGTTTGATTGTGCGAGAGAGTGACCCGAACACTAGGTAAAGCCCTCCGGTACTCATCTCGACTGATTACCGACTCTTCTGTGCGGGACAGTCGGTTGAGAGAGTATCGGGTATCCTAACAGGTCACGTTAATCGCTCTGATATCTTGTATGTTCACCAAATAAAATTGACAAGATAAATTGACCGATCCTTTCACGGTCTTCACATTGTGTTGTGTTGGTGAACCTGGGGTTTGCTCTGTGATCATATTTTCTCCAGATCCCATCCGCCTAACTCGCCAAGATCAAGATGATGGGTAGACGATCTCTTAGGCAGCCTCTGGCTGCACCGCTTTCAGGCGCGTCTACTCCATCATCTAGGTTGGCCCGTGAGAGTCGAGACCAGCTCTCCGGGCCCGAGTTCGAATCCACCCTGTTCCCCCTCGATCCCCTTTCTTCCGTTCCTGAGAGACATGAGCCCGAGGAGAGACGAATTCATTTGACCGAACCTGAGTTGGGCTCTTCTGATTTTGCAGACATCCCTATGGCTGGAGCCGGTAGTTCAGACGATCGCCAGCCCGAACATTTTGTCTTAGACCAGGGGGCGATCAACTCCACCCTGATCGCGTCGTTAGAGACAGTTCAGAACCAGTTACGCGATCAGGGGGCTTTCATGATAGAGATGAGGAGGGAGTTGGAGAGACTCCGAAGAGAGCGAGAAGAGCCGAGCGAGCCAGAGACATCCCTGATGCTGATGCAGAGGCAGCAGCCGCAGCAGCAGCAGCCGCAGCAGCGGCAGCCGCCGCCGCAGCAAGACCGATGCGGGAGCTTCACAACCCCGGATCTACACTGATGCACCAGTGGGTAGTGATTCCTGCTATCGTGGGGATTTCAAGTTCCCTCCGAACACCCTGCAGATGCTTCCTCATTTTCACGGACTCGCCACTGAGGAACCACACCTCCATCTCCAGGAGTTTCTGATGATCTGCAGCACTGTCCACGACCGTCGTGTGGACCAAGATACGATTCGAATGATGGCCTTCCCTTTTTCACTGGCAGATAGAGCAGCCGCCTGGCTGAAACATCTAGGGAAGTTTGTCTACACCTGGGATCAGCTCCGCACCGAGTACTTGAACAAGTACTATCCACTCGGGCGGACGAATGCAGCAAGGGCCCTGATCAACAACTTCTCCATGCAACCTAACGAGCAATTTCACGAGGCATGGGAGAGGTTCAGAGAGCTTCTGGATAGATGCCCCACCACGACATTTCGAAGCCGAACCTAGTTCAGAGCTTCTTCAGTGGGCTAACACCAGAGCTTCAGGGTCTGGTGAATGCTTCTTGCGGCGGGTCCTACTTTGCCAAGGACCACAACCAAGTCTGGGCCATCTATGAGGAGATGTCCGAGAATTACATGGTGATGTCCCAGACTCGGTTTGTACACACAGAGATCTCAGCAGCCGCCAGGACCCGTGCAGTATCAGCGGATAGCACGGGTTGATGCAGGTCCTTCCAGTTCGTCCACAGTTGCAGCCGCACAGGCAGAGTCGGCCGCTGCGGACATGGGGATTATTAGTGAGAAGTTGGACCGCATGGAAATTATAGAGAAGAAGCAGTGCCAGGGCATAACTCAGATGGAGGAAATGGCACAGACTCTGAGCGACATGAAGACCCAGCTCCTGTGTCTTCAGGAGGCACAGACGGCTCCTCAGCCCCGTCTTCTGTCGCGAGGCGATTCCGGTGGCAGCCGCAGCTCGTCCCAGCGCTCCAGCTCCTTGCAGCAGCCTAGACAAGTTCACCTTGTACAGGCGGAGCCGTACCAGCAGCAGCAGCCCTCTTACCAGGCACCACCATCTCCAGACTTACAGATGGTGGTATATCAGCCGGATCAGCCTCTGGATGTACTCCCACCCGCCCCATACGATGCAGAGCCGTTGATGGATGTCAACGGAATTTGGTATGACCGTCCTCAACCTGGAATCCGACGAGACATCCCGGATTCAGGTGGGGAATGGGGGTAACCAACCCCAGCAGCAGCCAGCCGGTCAGGGAGGGCAGTACGCCCAGCAGAGGGATCACCAGCAGCACCCAGCACACCAGCCATCATCATTCGTATCTCGTCCCTATCAGCAGCAGGGACAGAGTTGGAGACGTGAGCAGCAGGCTCACCAGCAGCAGCATCCATCCTCTTACCCCTCTCAGCCACAGCAGCACCATGTCCAGCAGCCTCATTACCAGAGAGGCAACCCGTCAGGCTCCCATGAGAGCCCCGCCATGGATGATCTAGCCCGCCTCTTCACAGAGCAGCAGGCTACATTCAGACGGGAGATGGACGAGTTCCGCCAGGAGATGCGGGACCTGATGAGAGGGAAGGCCGCCATCCCTGCACAGATCGAGCCGAACCCGAATAATCTGAAGAGGAAATCTGAGCAGGTAGTTCACACTGAGCCTACCGCTTCTAGTGACTCATTTGATGTTATCTCGTCGGATTTATTTGATGCTGATTTTGTCACACTTAGGAGCGGTAGAAGACCAGCAGGAGGCGCCTCATCTGAGCGACCACACAGAGGATTCATCTAGAGCGCCAGATGAGGAAGAGGAGAGCGGTACTGAAGCCGCACATCCTGATGAGGGTGGTACTGATGTCACCCGAGATGCTGATTTACCCGGCGGTACTGAGGCCGCAATCTCCCACATAGAGGAGGTGGCACTGAAGCCACCAGCAGAGCCGAGCCAGCCAGCGGTACTGAGACCGCAAGACGTCTGCATGAAGAGCCAGCTAGAGGTGGTACTGAGGCCACCAACATCTATTCTGAGAGAAATGTTGTTTTTCCTCGCATGAATGTATCTCAGAATTCTGATTTGAATAAAGGAAAAGGTTTAGTTTACTCTGATCCCACTGTTGTGAATGATGTTTGTGAGGATCCAGTCATCGAAACGTCTAGGCCTATTCCTAGTCCTTCATCTGAGAAGGACCCTGTGATCCCCTTTCCTAGAGCCCTTGAGTTAGGGAAAGGGAAGAAAAAAGAAAAAGACCCAAAAAAGAGAGAGCAGGAGGAGTTCAGCCAGAGCATGATAGACCGATTTCACATCCAGCTGACCCTCAATGAGGCTTTGCAGCACATTCCTCTTCTTCAGCGATCCCTAAGAGATAGGACCACAATCAGGAGGAAGAAGAGGAACAAGACCGCAGAAATTCATGTGCTAACAAAAGCCACGTGTTACGCGATCCAGAACCATCTGCCGACTAAGAGGCCAGATTTAGGGGCCCCGTATGTCAGATGTCAGATTAGTGAGCAGATGTTCGACCGTACTCTCTTAGATAGCGGATCGTCGATCAACCTTCTTCCGGCAGCCCTTCTCGACCACTTAGAGTTGGGCACTCTTGTACAGAGCAGGACATACCTTCAGTTTGCTGATCGGTCTGTCAAGAGGCCAAAGGGGTTGTTGCGAGACGTTGTCGTCACGATTCAGGGTCTGCAATTCCCCGTGGACTTCGTAGTGCTGGACATGGAGACCCCTGACTCGTTGACCGATTCCCCCATCATCCTCGGTCGCCCATTCTTGGCCACAGCCAAGGCGGTGACTGACCATGACAGTGGGAAGGTATACTTTCGCGTCCAGGGCGAGAGTATACAAATAGAGACGGTTAAGGACCACAGAGCCAGATCTAGATCCCGCTCACATGGGAGTACAGACTCAGAGCAGCTGACAGACGCAGAGCCAGACATCCACCAGGACTGTGATTTTGTGATCACAGATGATGAGGCAGCTTGGGCAGATCCTGCAGCACAGACTATCCTCTCATATTCAGATGCAGAGATGATAGCAGAGGATAGTCTGGAGAGCACAGCCCTGGTTCAGGATACTATTGAGTCAGCAGAGTCGGATCTTGATCGCGACACGATTTCCAGTGATGGTGGTACTGAGGCCACCCTGCTCTATGGTGGTGCTGATACCACCTTGTTCTCCAGTGGTACTGATGCCACTGAGTCTGATATAGATCCCTCGGATTCAGAGTCAGATTGGGCAGATTGTAATGATCAGATGCCAGATCTGGATCCACCTGAGCCTATAGATGAGGAGGAGGTAGAGGCAGAGCAGATCAGAGACAATGTAGAGGACCCGCCTTCTCCAGATCCAGTTTGTGAGAGTTCATTATCTTTTTCCCAGGCAAATTTGGCAGAATTGTCTGCATACACACATCTTCTTCAGAAGCCAGATTTGCCAGCACCCAGCTGTCCAGAACTAAAGCCGCTCCCTACTTCGTTGAAGTACCGATTCCTTGCGGGAGAGTCTGAGATGTACCCAGTCATCATCTCTGCAGATCTGACTGAAGAACAAGAATCCCGTCTGATGGAGGTTCTTGAAAGGAACCGCAAGGCAATTGGATGGAGCGTAGCAGATCTCCATGGGATCAGTCCCTCGTTGTGCTCCCACCATATCTATCTTGAGGAAGGGGCAAAGCCGTCACGTGAGTTCCAGCGACGACTGAACCCCAACCTAAGAGATGTTGTCATGAAGGAAATATCAAAATGGTGGAGTGCAGATTTTATTTATCCCATTTCCGACTCCAAGTGGGTGAGCCCCTTGCATGTGGTGCCCAAGAAGACGGGCATCACGACTGTGATCAATGAGTCGGGAGAGGAGATTGCTACACGAGTACCCACCTCTTGGAGGGTTTGTGTTGACTACAGGAAACTCAACCAGGCCACCAAGAAGGACCATTTCCCCCTGCCTTTTATTGATCAGATCATAGAGAGACTGGCAGGGAAGAGCCATTACTGCTTCCTAGATGGGTACTCGGGCTACAACCAGGTGGCCATCGCTCCTGAGGATCAGGAGAAGACCACCTTTACCTGTCCCTTCGGTACTTACGCCTTTCGACGCATGCCATTCGGGCTATGTAACGCCCCTGCGACTTTTCAGAGATGCATGCTGTCGATATTTTCGGACATGGTAGGGGAGTGTTTGGAGGTCTTCATGGACGACTTCTCGGTTTACGGCGACGGATTCGATTCCTGTCTTGACTGCCTAGACCGAGTACTCCAGCGATGCATTGCTACCCGCTTAGTTCTATCTTGGGAGAAGAGTCACTTCATGGTGACTCAAGGGACGGTGCTTGGCCACATCATCTCCAACAGAGGCATGGAGGTTGATCCGGCCAAGGTCGATGTCATTAGGAAACTCACACCGCCGTCCAATCTGAAGCAGTTACGGTCATTTCTGGGGCACGTTGGTTTTTATAGGAGATTTATTCATGATTTCAGCAAGATTGCCCGACCGTTGACTGACCTCTTGACAAAAGACACCGAGTTCCTTGTCGATGACAAGTGTCTTTCGTCGTTTGAGACTCTCCAGCAGTGTGTTATTGAGGCTCCTGTCCTTCAGCCACCCGATTGGTCTCTCCCATTCGAGATCATGACGGACGCCTCTGATTTTGCCGTAGGGGCTGTGCTAGGACAGAGGAGGGATGGAATTCCGTTTGCCATACACTATGCTAGCCGCACATTGGATTCCGCCCAGCGGAATTATACAGTCACAGAGAAGGAGATGCTAGCAGTAGTGTTTGCCCTAGATAAATTCAGATCATATATCATTGGATCTAGAGTGACCTTGTACACAGATCACACCGCCATCAGGTACCTCATGTCAAAGAAGGATGCCAAGGCCAGACTTACTAGATGGATCCTTCTACTCCAGGAGTTCGACATTGAGATCAAGGATAAGCCTGGAGTCAAGAATGTGGTGGCGGATCATTTATCCCGATTAGAGCAGCCTGAGGATTCTGAGCAGATTGATCCGATTTGTGATGCCTTCCCAGATGAGGCGATCCTTGCTATCGCCTCACTCCCATGGTATGCCGATATTGTGAACTTTCTCGTTGCTGGGAAAGTCCCACAAGATTGGCCCAAGCAGAGGATTGAGACCTTCCTTGCGAAGGCCAAGTCTTACCATTGGGAGGATCCCATCCTTTACCACGAAGGAGGGGATAGCATCTGGCGTCGGTGTATTCCTCAGGAGGAGCATCATAGTGTCCTCACTTACTGCCACAAGCTTGAGGCAGGAGGACATCATTCTGGGAGGAGAACGGCACAGAAAGTGCTCCAATCCGGATTGTGGTGGCCTACACTCTTCAAGGACTCTGATGAGTTCGTGAGGAGATGTACTGACTGTCAGAGGATGGGCACTTGTGGACAGCGTGATATGATGCCGATGCAGCCCATTCACTTCTGTGAGGTTTTTGACGCATGGGGCATCGATTTCATGGGTCCATTCCCTAAGAGTCAGGGATTCGAGTACATTCTGTTGGCCGTAGACTATGTTAGTCGTTGGGTTGAGGCTATCCCCGCCCGAGCCGCAGATGCGAAGACAGTTTGCAGATTTTTGAGGAAGAACATCATCACGCGGTTCGGGGTTCCACGAGTTCTTATTTCTGATGGGGGTTCTCACTTCATCAACGACCAGGTGAAGGCACTTGCTAGAGAATTCGGCATAGACCATCGTGTTGCTACACCGTATCATCCACAGACGAATGGTCTAGCCGAAGTGTCGAATAGGGAGATTAAGAATATTTTGCAGAAAGTCGTCCGCCCTGACCGAAAGAATTGGTCACAGCTTTTGGACTCGGTCTTGTGGGCATATCGGACGTCTTTCAAGACTCCATTGGGTACATCTCCCTTTCGCCTCGTTTATGGCAAGCCTTGTCACCTACCAGTAGAGTTGAGGCACAAGTCACTCTGGGCAGTTACAGACATATTGATGGATCCAAATGGTATAGGAGACCAGAGGAGGGCAGAGTTAGCCGCCTTGGAAGAGCTTAGAGATGCAGCTTTCTCAAACAGCCTACATTATAAGGAGAGAGTCAAAGAGTGGCATGATTCTCATATCAGCCACAAGCATTTTGAGATTGGACAGAAAGTATGGCTGTTTGATGCGAGGCTTAGATTATTTCCAGGGAAGCTACAGAGCAAATGGAAAGGACCCTATTTGGTCAGAAAGGTACACGATAACGGTAGCATTGATATATCTGAGTTATCTTCTGAGAGTACCTTCCGAGTGAACGGCCAGCGGCTCAAACCATTTCTAGATCATGCGCCGCGGGACGTTATTATTGCTGCTATTCATTTTGCGTGAGATGTGGTCTTTTGACTCACATCTTTTACATCTCACGCCTGATTTTCACTGTTCCTCCGCCTGTATAGATCCAGTTGTCCATATCATTCTATTCTTTAGTCCCACATCCCATTTCTCATCTTATGATTATGCTATACTTAGGGTGTACTTTACCCTAAGTATAGGGGGGATGTCGGACCTGTAAGTATTCTTTTCATTCTTTCTGCTCTTGTTTTTGCTGCCTATACTTAGGGATATTTTACCCTAAGTATAGGGGGGGCAGATTCTGTATATTCTTCACTCGGCTTTCCCTTCATGTACAGCTTTCTATACTCAGGATTAGTTAATCCTAAGTATAGGGGGAAAACACCGAGTTCCTTTTATTCTATTCATTTATTCGTTCCTTTTCACTTCCCTTTTACTAAGCACGAGTTATGTCTTCTTCATCGCTCTTGATCACTCTGAGGACATCGTTCGAGCTAAGTATAGGGGGGGTGTGTATATATTTCATATATACTTTAGCCATAACTCGTACTTTGTGTGAGTGTGTTAATAAATAAAATGGCTAAAAATCACAAAAATTAAAAATTTTTCATGTACATAAACCTCTTTTATTCTTGCACAGACATAGCTAGTGTATAAAGTATTTTTGTAAAAATGATTTCAAAAATCTTTTGTGTAAAGCTTGTGTAAATATTTTTGTATCAAAATTATGTATATAGTACAAAATTTTTTTCAAAATGTTTTGAAAATCAAAAAGTTTGCAAAAATCTTGTGTAAATGTTTGTAAATATCTTTTTGCAAAACCTGCACCTCATGCATCATTCATTCATGATTTCAAAACATTTTTCAAAAATTTTTGCATGATTGTAAAATATTTGTAAATAGCATCTTGTGTACATATATGTATATAGTTTTTCCTGGATGAGAGTTGACATTTAAACCAAGCCTGGAATTAAATTGAGAAATGGAGCTTGAATAAGATCTTAATCCACTTAACTTCAAGAGGAACCTTGTAGGATTTAGGTTTAAGGCTTTTCAGGTCCATAAGGACTTAATTCTTTGAGTCCACTAGGCTATGAGCATATGTCATCTTGATAAGCCTAAGTAGAGCACTTAACAACACACACATGACTCTCAGAGACAATGGCTTAACTTGCACCTGCACTTTACACATGGCTCTCCATGGACGAGGTGGTGAGGAGGCAGTTTCCTTTGGCTTGGGGTAGCATATGAGGGTAGTACTTCTAGGCGGAACCTCTCTTCTTCTTATAGTGAAGGAAGTGCACCTCAACTTGGTCTAGTGGTGTTGAAAGCTAAAGACAGAAGCTGTGGGTTGCAATAAAGCTTCAAAAGAGGGATAGTCTACTGGCTCAAGGGAAATTTCTTATATATGCTGCACCATGTAGATATGTTGTACAGAAGTTGTTGAAAAAAAAAATGCAAAAATGCAAAAAGAACTCCAAAAAAGTGGTGGGTCGGATTGAAAATTTAATAACCCCACCGGAGTGAAAAGCAAAAGCTTATGGTATCATGTTACATCTCATGAAGCTTGCAGCGGGAGACTTAGCTACACTGGCTAAGCTTCCAAAACTCTATACTTCTACCCCCTCTTCTTGAGCCGGTTGCACTTGAACTTAGAAGGGAATACCCCGCTTCTCGAGGAAAGAGTTGCTAGACTGAGGCATTAGTCTGCTGATGAGATCAATGGACTAGTAAGATATGAAACTTTAGAATGTCTAAAATTTCAAATCTTACATACTTGTGAATATAGTATTCAAAGTAAAATATCCAATACACCCTTCTATGAGAATGGTGTTAAATGTCAAGGTATTCAGGATCTCATACATATTGATGTATGTGGATCATCTATATCATAATGAATATTGATGATATGAAATATCATTTAATGATTATTTGTGATATGAGATTTCTCCTCTTCACCTTAGAAAGCTTTGAAATGTTCAAAGATTTCACAATTTTGGTTTAGAACCAAAGTTTGAAAGAAGATGGAATGAATTTCATCTAACTTAGGTAGCAAGTACCTGTTAGATGAATTCAAATAATACCTTATGGAGATATGAATTTCATTCCTATCTCAATCCTCCTAATGCACCTAAACTAAATAGAGTTATAGGAAGATACAATTGATCATGTGTGACATGATTTGATCAATGATTAATATTAGCATAATTGCCTCTTAGTTTCTAAGGTATATATGTAGTAGAGACTACAATATATATCCTCATAAGGTTCCATGCTGGTAAACTGGAATCTAGCATCAAAGAGTGCTACTTCGTTAGGAAAATAAAGGATGGTATTGGATACCTACTTTATGACCTTGAGATTCTTAAAAGATCCCATCTCTAAGGATGTGATTCTTAGAGGATGACTCTCTTGAGAATCAAGATAAAAATGAAGTAAAAGGAACTCATTTAATTTTGAGATAATAATGAGGCTCCTGAAATCGGAAACTAAAAGGATAATTAAAGATGAAGCACCAATACTTCTTCAAATAAGTTTGAGGATGTGTTCCATGTGTCAGTTAAGTCTGACAATGATCGGACTTCATGTGATGAAGCCCCTGAGGATCATGACATGGAAAGATGGATGTTAGCAATAAAAAGTCTAAGGTAAACTTCATATACAAGTGTTGTATATGGACCCTCGAGGATCCACCTATTAGGGTTAGACCCATTAAGGTGTAAATGGATCTTTAAGAGAAAGAGGGAACCTGATGAGAATGTAGAGACCTTCAAAGCACGGCTTATAGCCATGAGCTACACACTGAAGAGAAGACATCGCTTGCGATGAAACTTGCTCTTCAGTGACCATGCTTAGACCCATCAGAATATTGGTAACTATAGCTACACAACTTGACTTTGACATCTTCGAGATGAAAGTCAAGATTGCATTCCTCTATGAATGCCTCTCCAAGGATATTCATAAGTCGTAGCCACAGGGCTTCATGGTTGAGGAAAGCAAGGTGTGCAAGTTGAATAACTCCATCTATGGACTCAAATAAGCTTCTTGTAGTTGGAACATAAGATTTGATGAAATTATAAATGTTATGATTTCAAATAGAATCTTGATGAACCATGTGAAGCTTAGCGGGAATACGAATGTGTTCATCGTGCTAAATGTAGATAATATCCTAATCATTTGGAATGATATAAGGATGATAATAAGTGTTTCATAGACAGGCTATTCCATATCTTGAAATATGATTTCAAGGATATCTCTTAGATCTTAGTTCTGAAGTTGTTCAGAAGCAAAGAGAAGAGGATATTGGGACTGTCACATTTGTAGTACACCTTGGACATATTCCATTCTTAGAAATTCTAAGAAAGGATTCCATCCCTAAAGATATGGTACTGACCTATCTAAAGGGATAGCACCTCAAAGAGTTGAGGAAGTGAATGCTAGAACTGCTTGCACTTGTGCATCAGTTACGAGAAGCTAAGTGTATGCTAGATGTGTACAAAAGCCAGATATCTATCGTGCAGTGGGAGTAGTAAAGTGTTGTTAATCCTAGTATGGAGAGAAAACACTTGATTGCAGATAATAACAAAATCTTCATAGATGACAAGATTTTTCGAGATAGTGATCTCAAAGTCTAATCTTAAAAAACTTAAGACTTTATAGATAAAGATCTAAAAGGTCTTAACTGTGGATACCTTAAGAGATAGTGATCTCCAGGAATAAGGGTATTCTGATAAGGATTATGGAAATACTGGTTATGATAATTATTAAGTTGTAGTGTCAAGGACACTATAACTAACAAGATTGAGTATTGGTTGCATGAGATGCAACATTAGCATTAAATGTAAGCGATGTTACTCGGGATATGCAAGTGTCGTAAAAGGACTTGGCATAGTCTCACGGGAACAAAGTGACTGATCATCTTACTAGCTATTTTCTAAATAGCCTATGATTGTCACATGAGTGTGGGTTTAAATGATTAGCCCATTAATGGCTCTTTGGGCTAGTGGGAGATTGTTGGACATGCGAGCCCACGGCGAGCCATTATGCAATAAATGTTATTACGAATATCATTCCCTGATCTGAAATGAAGAATAAATAATTTGCATAATAGGTCCCTTAGTACAATTAGGATTATGTACCATGGCCATCTTAATAATCATACAGTTGTTGATTCAATAATTGAATCATAGAGGTTGGTGCTTGGATGAATATCTAAAGGGTTAGATTGAGGACTCATCAAGCACCATCAAATAATTGTTAAGATGTGATCTCCAACCTGAGTAGGAGATGGCAATCCTTTCTCACATAGGTTGATATCTGATTGACCTCTTGATGCAGGTCCTCTGCATAGGAATAGAGATTCATAGGTGTCAGATTAGTTAGGTCAAAGAGTTGACTTAACGAGATCGAGATAACCAAAGTCCTATATCGTATGCTGTCACGATACAGGCATGCATCCTCTGACCGGAGACAGATATATTACTATATGTCTGAGTATGTACATTTGGCATACCAATAGGTTGATGACCTAATCAAGGTCTATACACCGGCGCGCTGGTGTGCATGTAAGGGCATATGAGTAATACGATCTCTCAAAGGGATCATACAGGTTCAGTTACTGAACCGGAAGGCATGAGCTCACTCATGAGATATTGGGAAGAATCAAATTCCGTGCACGGTCATCTCGCTTTGGAAGCTAGACTGAATTTGTAGGTTTGATATATACTTTTGGAAAGTATATGATCAAGACCTGGTATGATATATGCTTTTTGGAAAGTATATGATGATACCAACTCCCAATGATCAAATGAGAAACTTACTGATAAATTCCTGAAGTAGACAATATAAAGTTGATCTAATACTTCAGATTTATTCTGAGTCTTCCAGTATGCAGGATGTACAGGTATTGGAATACCTGAGGGTGATGTGATCATAAACGATTGTATAACCATGCCCTTCCATTCCTAGGGAGTGATGAAATGGGTCTGGATTTTAGTGACTCCTCTCAGTAGAGAAGTAATCTGATCTTGGTCCAAATGTTGGCATTGATCTAAATGTGATTCAGATACAATGAGAAGATTAGATCTACGGTCTTGATTTAATCAAGCATCTACGGGAGGTCCGCAAGATCTGGATTTAAGATTTGATCTCAATGTCCAAGTCACTATATGTGGAACAATACAATCGCTACGACCTTATCTCCAAGTATCTACGGAGAAAGTACATTATCCTTGAAAGAGTTCATGGATAATTTCATTGTTAATATATGTTTCCAAGCATCGAGAAAATTGATAATAAAAATGTGATTTAATTATCATGGATAATATGAATTTGACTCATATTATAAGGAGAGTTATCTGAGATATTTAAATGTGATTTAATTATCAAAGATATGAATAATGTGAGTGTGATTCATATTACTTGGGCACATGAGAAAAGAAATCCAAGATAATTAAATGTGATTTAATTATCATGGATATGAATAATGTGGATAGCACTATCCATATTAATCATATATATTATAAATTTGATTTAATATATTAAAGAGAGCATATTGTGATTTATATTTGTTGATTAATTGTTAATGTGAAATGGATTCATACTTAATGGTTAATTGAAAATATAATACATTTTGTTTTGGGTTGTCAATGAGATTCACATACATAATGTCAATGGCTTGATTGAAGTTTTTCACAAGATAATTGTGAATTATTTTTGTGAGAAATATTTACAACAATTGTTGTTGTAAATCTTGGATATTTCATGAGATAATGAGATCTCATGAGATAATGAGATCTCATGAGTTTTTGAGGAGATAGATACATTCTATCTCATTATCTCCAAGACTAGTCAAAGTGATTTAAATTGGGATTAATTATGTTGATTTATCAATATAAATTAATTCAAAATTAAATCAATTATTGTTGTATTTTTACAACAATATCTTAGCAATTGAAAGAAACACAAATCAATCTCAACCATTGATTGTGTGTTGTCCATGGATTGGGATCCATGGACTCTCAAAACCCTATATAAGAAGAGGCACCCCTTGCTCTTCAAGACACATCAATGAATGCTCTCTCTCTCTCTTTTCTCTCTACACGCCCACTCTCTCTATCTCTCATGTGACCGTCCACCATGGATGCCCTAGAGAGATCCTCCATCACCGCAACGTCGTCGTTATGTTGTCCGATCATTTGCTCGCGGATCTCCGTCTACTTCGGCATGCCTTGCTCGTGAAGAAGACTTCATATCTCGTTTGTCAAGATCAGGAGATCTGTGGCTTGGATCATCAACATGGATTGCGAGAAGCACGTGTCTCATCCACGCGCTCGCAACGTCTCCTCCGTCGAATCGGACTTGAGACAGGAGGTCTCTTTGTTTAGAGACTCGATCGCAACCATGCTTCAAGAGGTAATCCTATTACTTGTTTGTGGTTTAGACGAAATGATCCGAGAAGTGTTTTTGGATCATGTGGTTTCGTCACATAGAAAATTTTAACTTCTGCTGCCCGTAGCGACTAGTGCGACTAGTTGCTCCCGATCGCATTCGATGTGATCCTCACACTTTTGTGATGCGCTTGAGAATATTCCCAATATCCTTCAGAAGATCCTCCGGTTCTTCTTGCTGTGGCCCTCCATGCGTTGTCAAGAATCTTCTCAGCAACCCTCGTATGTTGAACCCGGACGTTAGGAGGGGCACGTTTCGATGCCCTCCTGGTGTTATCTTCTTTGTCTTCATGGTACTCCTTCAGGAAGCTAACATGGAACACGGGATGCAACTTCAATCTCTCTAGAAGATGTAGTTGACAGGCAAGCGGCCCCATGCGTCGAACTATATCAAAGGGTCCATCGTAACGAGGAATGAGCCCTTTGTGTGCCGTCTTCCTCAGGATTTTCTTCCAAATCTGGGGCGTAAGCTTCAGCAGCACCTTCTCTCCAACCTGTAACTCGACCGGCCTGCGACTCTTGTCTGTCGCCTTCTTCATCCTGCGTTGAGCGTGAGCCAACGCATCTGGAGGTCTGTTGCAGGTTGTGGCAGAATTGGGCAGTGTCCAGTAAACTCACCCAATTGTGTTGATTGGCCGTCACATAATACCTATGGTACTCTTCCAGCAAGGCATTGATCCATTCCATCCGACCATCCGTCTGCGAGTGATTGCTGGTAGAGAATTTGAGATCGGATCCCAGCATCTTAAATAAGGTCCTCTAGAATCGACCTGTGAACCAAGCATCGCGATCGCTCATAGTGTCTAACAGAATACTCCAGTGCTTCACCACGTTCTGTAAGAACAGCTTCGCCGTGGTCTCTATCGTGCACTCCTGTGGTACTGGTATGAAGATCGCATATTTTGAGAAGCGATCAACCACTACCATTACCAAATTATTCCCATCTACCTTCGGGAACCCGGTGATGAAGTCCATGGAGATGCTCTCCCATGGACGTGAAGGAATGGGTAGGGGCTCCAGTAATCCTGCCATATTCTTCCTCTCTGTCTTGTCTTGTTGGCATACAAGACAAGTGCGCACATAGACTTCCACATCTTCCTCCATCTTCGGCCAAAATTAACTTGAGGAGAGGAGTGTCAGCATGTGCTCCACTCCTGGATGACCAGCCCACTGTGCGTTGTATGCTTCCTTCAGCAACGTTTTCCTCAAGTTGTCGCTCGAGGGGACATAGGGCCTCCTGCCCTTCGCATAGAGGACGCCTTCCTCTATCCAGAATCTCTGGACTTCGCCATTGTTCACGTGTTTCACCAAGTGTGACATGATCGGATCCTCCTGTGTGTGCTCTCGAATGCGCTCCAGCATGTCCCCAGACACGAGAGTGATCGATGTAATCACCATAACCTTCGTCTCTTCTGGTTCGCTCTTCCTCGAGAGAGCGTCTGCTGGTTGGTTCGTCCAGGCCTGTAGCGAAGCTCGAAGTCGAATTTGGCAAGAAAGTCTTGCCAACGTGCCTGCATGGGAGTCAACTTCTTCTGAGTGGCAAAGCAGCTCGTTGCCACATTGTCTGTCTGCACCATGAACTTTGATTCAAGAAGATAGTGGCACCATGTCCTCATACAATGGACCGTTGTTGTCATCTCCTTCTCGTGCACGGAGTACCTCCTCTCCGCTGGATTTAGTTTGCAGCTCTCATAAGCTACGGGGTGCCCATCTTGCACCAGTACACCACCAAGTGCATAATCAGACGCGTCGGTGTAGACTTCAAACGGCTTCTCGAAGTCTGGAAGTCACAGAATAGGTTCTTACACCACCGCCCTCTTCAGCTTCTGGAATGCCTCATGGCATTCATGCGTCCATCTCCAAGGTTTATCCTTCCGAAGCAGGTCCGTCAGAGGTGCCGCCTTCTTGGAGTATCCCTTGATGAACTTCCTGTAGTAGTTCACCAATCCGAGGAAGGATCGTAGTTCTGTCGCCTTTGTGGGGATTGCCCACTCTTCTATCGCATGTGTCTTCCTTGGTCCCATGTGTATGTGTCTCCGCCCACGATATGCCCGAGGAAGGAGATGGTCTCCTGACCAAAGGCGCATTTCTCTGACTTCAAATACAACCGGTTCTGCCTCAGCTTTTCAAGCACCATCCGCAGATGCTTGACATGCTCCTCCAAGGTCTTGTTGTACAATACTCTGTCGTCCAAGTACACTACAACAAAAGAGTCGATATACTCGCGGAAGACATTATTCATAAGCGTACAGAAAGTTGTCGGGGCATTAGTCAACCCAAACGGCATTACAAGGAATTCAAAAGGCCCATAATGTGTCACACACGCAGTCTTTCGCTCATCTCCCTCCTTGATGCGGACCTGGTAGTATCCCGACCTGAGATCCATATTTGAAAAGTACTTGGCCTGGCCCAAGCGATCGAATAGTCCTTCAACGTTGGGGACGGGGTACTTGTTCTTCATTGTCACCTTGTTCAGTGCGTGGTAGTCCACGCACATCCGCGTGCTCCCATCTTTCCTCTTCTGGACAGCACCGCTGCTCCATAGGGGGCTTTGCTTGGATGCATCAGACCAGCGTCCACCAGTTCCTTGAGTTGTCTCCGCAACTCTTCTAGATGTGCAGGGGGCATTTTGTAGGGTGCAAGTGCAGGGGCACCATACCTGGCAGTAATTCGATGGCGTGATCGACGTCTCTCTTTGGTGGAAGCTCTTTTGGTAGCTCCTTCGGCATCACGTCCTTGAACTCTCCCAGCATCTTCTTTACCACCTTGGGGCATGGTTGTGTCTCCTCACCATTTTCTTCGACACGTACCGTAGCTAAGTACATCGTCTCCCCTTTCTTTAGCATGTTGCAGACTTGCATCGCAGACATTGCTCCAGCCTGTCCTTTCTTCTTGATAGCCCTGATGAAGCAGGGGCTATCTGCAGCTGCGAAGAAGTTGCCTCCTAGATAAGGTGTTACAGACGCCTTCGCCTTCTTTAAGAACTCGATTCCCAAGATGACTTGGAAGTCATCGAGAGGTACCACGAGGAAGCGTACCTTTCCCTGTCAATCACCCAACTGGATAGTGTAGTTTACCATACCTTCGATCTGCAGTGACTCGAAGTTTGCAAGCTTCACACGGCACTGGCTCTTCTCCAAGGGAACTCCCAAGCTCCCGAATTCTTTGCTGGAGATGAAGTTGTGTGTCGCTCCAGTGTCGATCATGGCCGAAAGAGTCTTCTTGCATACCACAACATCAAGGAACACCAGCTCTAGATCCTCGCACTCCACCTCTGCTTTTGCCTCTTTGCCCGACTTCAGCGGACACAAGAGAACGGTGCGCAGCAACTTGAGGTTCGTCATGCGTACCTCTTCGTCTGAGTTCCCCTCCATGGTCATGGAGTTCAGCTTCTCTCGTTTCGGGCACTCCCGTGCTCGATGTGGCCCGTCACAAATGAAGCAACCCTTCCCCTTGGCTTGCTCGGCCTTCTTGAAGGATTCCATACCCTCCCTTGAAGTTTCAGCCTTGCCGAACTTCTTGAACTTTCCCTTGCTTTTCTCCTTGGGTTTGCTCTTGGTCTTCTCGGTCTCCTTCTTCTCTACAGTGGGTTGGACTTTGTAGTCGACCAACGCATCTACAGCAGCGATGGCCGTCTGGAGGTCCTTCACCCCTTGCCTCCTGAGCTCCGCCTGAGCCCAATTTTGAAGACCCACCATGAAGTTAAAAAGTTTGTATTCTTCAGATATACCTTTGATATCCAGCAGCAGCGATGAGAACTGCTTCACGTACTCCCGTACAGTTCCCGTCTGCTTCAGCCTTCAGAGCGCGTCCCTTTCTACTCAAGCAGTGTTGGTGGGCAGGAACTGCTCCTTCAGTTCCTTAACCAACTCCTCCCAGGACAAGATGTCTGGTCGTCCTTCGGATGCATAGCTCCTCCACCATAGCTTTGCATGGTCGGATAAGTACATCGCCACCAAGGATACCTTCTCCGCCTCAGGAGTCTTGACAGCTTTGAAGTATACCTCCATGTCCCACAATAAATTTTCCAAGTCTTTGGCACTCCGCGTACCTGAAAAGGACTTGGGCTCTGGGACCTTTGGCCTTCAAGACTCGCTGGATCCGCCCCCATTCATGATTGCTTTCTTGACGATGGAGGGTTCCCCATACAGAGCTTGCATCAAGGACTCGAGCTCCTTTAGCTTCTCCCCAGGTGCCTTCATTACGTCGATCGAGCGCTGGCTATCGCCAACGACGTCCGACACATCCACGCATGCATCGTCCTCCAGACGAGCCAAGCATTGGACATGAGTACCCAGCTGAAACTGGATCTCCATCACAATTCCCTCCAAGGAAACAAGGCGATCTCCGGTGTTGGGCGTCATTTCTTGCTCTGATACCAGTTGTCACAGGGGTAAATCTCAAACTCTAATTTTTGAGACTAACCTATGCGGCATTAGCTTCTCGCAAGCTAACCAACCTTCCCTGATGCGGGTAGACATACACCGGCAGGCCAAGTAACCATGCTGCTAGAATACTTGAACACAAGAACTAGCACAAGGGCATAAGAGCTATTAGCACTGAACCCTCTTTGTATTGCAAGAGACTCACTCTGAGTGTGATATCTACAAATGAGCTCTACCCCTCCTTATATAGACAAGCCGGGGATATACGAAGGGACACCATTATTACATGTACAATGAATGCAAGGACTCTTAGTCTTCTATGGAGACCCTTCTTCTTTCGAGATGACTCTTCGTACGCTTGGCTCTTCATCTTCCGTGCAATCCCTTCGTCTTCTGCAACCGACGCCACGTTAACCGCTCTGTCAACATGCCATGTCATCTGTCTCATCAACACGACATGTCATAATGCCACGTCATCAGTGGGCCCCTGGTGAATGCTTCTTGTGGCGATTCCTACTTCGCCAAGCATGAGGACCAAGTCTGGGCCATCTACGAGGAGATGGTCGAGAACTATACAGTGATGTCCCAGACCCGTCTTTACACTCAAGGACGCCCCCAGCCACAGACCGTGCAGTACCAGAGGATAGCACGGGTCGATGCCGGTCCTTCCACTTCGTCAGCGGCAGCCGCACAGGTCGTGTCCACAGCCACAGACATGGGCATCATCAGCGAGAAGCTGGACCGGATCGAGCTGATAGAGAAGAAGCAGTGCCAGGGCATATCTCAGATGGATCTGATGGCACAGATGCTGGGTGACCTGAAGACACAGATCATGTGTCTCTAGGAGGCACAGACGGCTTCTCAGCCCCGTCTTCAGGCACGAGGAGATCCGAGCAGCAGTGGTAGCTCGTTCCAGCGCTCCAGTCAGCCTAGACAGGTTCACCATGTACAGGCAGAGCCGTACCAGCATCCATAGTCATACTACCAGTCACCACCATCCCCAGACACTCAGATGGTGGTATACCAGCCGGATCAACCCCTCGCAGTACTCTCGTCACCCTCCTACGAACTGGAGCCGTTGATGGATGTCAACGGGATTTGGTACGACCGCCCCCAGCCTGGTATCCGTTGAGACCATCCCGGATTCCGCTGGTCGGCCAAAGGCACCAGTTCCTAGCAGCAGCCTCCAAGTCAGGGTGGCCAGTACAGCCATCAGCGAGAGCAGCACCAGTAGCCCCATCCCCCAGTTCTGCACCAGCAGCAGTCATCCCAGCAGCACCAGCAGTTTGGTCCTCGTCCCTATCAGCAGGAACAACCTTGGAGGTGAGAGCAGCCTCAACAATATCATCATCAGTACCCCTCTCACCTGCACCAGCAGCAGCAGCCTCACTACCAGAGAGGCCATCCGTCAGGTTCTCATGGGCCGACCTATGAGAACCATGCCTTAGACGACCTAGACCGCCTCATGATAGAGCAGCAGGATACCTTTAGATGGGAGATGGATGAGTTCCGCCAGGAGATGCGGGAGATCGTGAGAGGGAAGGTCGCCATCCCTGCCCAGTTTGAGCCGAACCCGAACAATCTGAAGAGAAAGTTTGAGCAGGTAGAGTTCACAGAGATTACCACTCCTAGTGATTCATTTGGTGATATGTTTGCATACATGTTTGATGCTGATTTTGTTATACTTCGGACCGGTAGGATGCCAGCAGGCGACGCCTCGTCTAAGCAACGTCCCCATGCCACTTACAGAGTGCTAGGCGAGGAGGAGCGTGGTACTGATGCCACGAGAGATGATGACGGTGGTGTTGACGCCACCATGAACATTGATCCAGCCGACGGTACTGAGGCCGTCGCTTCACCAGTTGGAGGAGGTGGTAGTGACGCCACCACAGTTGCTGAGCCAGAGCGCGGTACTAATGCCGCGAGTCGACATGCTGAGGGTGGTACTGAGGCCACCATTCCCAGTTATGCTAGTCCTGTTGTCTTTCCGTATGTACAAGTATCTCAGGACTTTTCTGGAAATAAAGGAAAGGGTTTATTTTATTCCGATCCACCCGTGGTGCTTGATGATGTATGTATGGATTCTACCGTACTTGAGCAGCCTAGACCCTCTCCTAGTCCTTCATCTGAGAAGGACCATGTGATCCCCTTTCCACGAGCAGTTCACATGGCAAAGGGGAAGAAAACAGAAAATCCAAAAAAGAATTAGCAGGTAGAGTTCATCCAGCAGATGATCGATACACTCCATATACAGCTGACTCTTCAGGAGGCCTTGGAGCACATCCCTCTACTCCAGAGATCACTCAAAGACAGGACCACAGTTAGGAGGAAGAGGAGGAACCATTAGTCTGAGATCTATGTGCTTACTCGGGCCACTTGTTTCGTGATTCAGAACCGTCTGCCGGCCAAGAGGCCAGATTCAGGAGCCCCGTATGTTAGATACCATATCCATGAGCAGAGGTTCGACCGCACTCTATTAGGCAGCGGTTCTTCGATCAACCTACTTCCGGCAACCCTTCTCGACCGCTTCGAGTTAGGTACTCTCCGACAGAGCAGGACGGTCCTTCAGTTTGCTGATCGATCTATCAAGAGGTCGAAGGGGTTGTTGAAGGACGTTGTCATCACGATTCAGGGTCTGAAATTCCCGTGGACTTCTTTGTGTTGGACATGGAGATCCCTGAGTCTGTGACCGATACCCCCATCATTTTAGGACGCCCGTTCTTGGCCACAGCCAAGGATGTGTCCGACCATGATAGCGGGAAGGTGTACTTTCGCGTCGAGGGCGAGATTATACAAATAGAGATGGTCGAGGAGACTAGAGACAGAGATGCAGCTTGCTCAGAGACGACCTCCGATTCAGAGCAGATGATTGAGGCATGGCGAGACATCCACCAGGACTGCGATTTTGTGATCATAGATGACGAGGCAGTTTGGGCAGATCCAGTCGCACAGGCCATCCTCTCACCTTCAGAGTTCGTTGATGCAGAGACACCAGCAGAGGAGAGCTTGGATAGCGCATTCCTGACCCAGGATACTTTTCAGGCAGCAGAGCCGGTTCTTGACCGTGAAACAGATTTTTGTGAGTATGATACAGATCCCTCGGAGTCAGATATCTATTGGGCACAGTTTGATGATCTTATACCATGTCTGACTTCCACTGAGCCTACAACTAGGGAGGAGGTTGATTCCATGCAGAGTAGAGACAGTCCAGCAGAGCAGCCTTTTCTAGATACTGATTGTGAGCGAGAGTTTCCGTTCTCCCATGCAGATTTGGCAGCATTCACTCAGACTTTTCAGAGGCCAGATCCGCCAGCACCTACTTGTCCAGAGCTGAAGCCGCTACCATCGTCGCAGAAGTATAGGTTCCTTGCGGGTGAGCATGAGATGTACCCAGTCATTATCTCCGCTGATTTGATTAGAGAGCAGGAATCCCGTCTGATGGGGGTTCTTGAAAAAACTGCAAGGCGATAGGATGGAGTGTAGCCGATCTCCAGGGGATAAGTCCGGTCCTGTGCTCCCAACATATCTATCTCGAGGAGGAGGCAAAGCCGTCGCGTGAGTTCCAGCGACGGCTGAACCCGAATCTTCGAGAGGTTGTCATGAAGGAGATCTCAAAATGGTGGAGCGCCGATGTTATCTACCCCATCTCCGACTCCAAGTGGATCAGTCCGTTGCATGTGGTGCCCAAGAAGACGGGCATCACTACAGTTGTCAGCGAGTCTGGAGAGGAGATCGCTACCCAGGTACCCACTTCTTGGAGGGTCTGCGTGGATTACAGACGACTCAATTAGGCCACCAAGAAGGATCATTTCCCCATGCCCTTTATTGATCAGATCATTGAGAGACTAGCAGGGAAGAGCCATTACTGCTTTTCTAGATGGGTACTCCGGCTATAATCAGGTGGCCATCACGCCCGAGGACCAAGACAAGACCACCTTCACCTGTCCCTTCGGGACATATGCTTTCAGATGCATGCCATTTGGGTTGTGCAACGCTCCGGTGATATTTTCATAGATGCATGTTGTCCATCTTTTCGGACATGGTGGGGGAGTGCTTGGAGGTCTTTATGGATGATTTCTCAGTCTACGGCAACGGATTCGATTCTTGTCTTGACTGCCTAGACCGAGTCCTTCAACGATGCATTGAGGTTCACCTTGTGTTGTCTTGGGAGAAGAGTCACTTCATGGTGACTCAAGGGACGGTGCTTGGCCATATCATCTCCAACAGGGGCATGGAGTTTGATTCGGCCAAGGTGGATGTCATTAGAAAACTCGATCCACCGTCCAACTTGCGGCAGTTACGGTCTTTTCTGGGGCACGTCGGTTTCTACAGGTATTTCATTCATGATTTTAGTAGGATTCCCCGACCGTTGACCGATCTGCTGATGAAAGACACCGAGTTCCTTGTCGATGATAAGTGTCTATCGTCGTTTGAGACTCTCAAGAGTCGTGTTGTAGAGGCTCCTGTTCTCTAGCCTCCTGATTGGTCTCTCCCATTCGAGATCATGACGGATGCCTCCGATTTTGCCGTAGGGGCCGTGTTGGGACAGAGGAGGGATGGATTCCCTTTTGTTATTCACTACGCTAGCCGTACTTTGGATGCCGCACAGCGGAACTATACAGTCACTGAGAAGGAGAAGCTAGCCGTAGTTTTCGCCCTGGATAAGTTCAGATCTTACATCATTGGATCTAGAGTAACCATATACACTGATCATACCTCTATCAGGTACCTCATGGCAAAGAAGGATGCCAAAGCCAGATTGACCAGATGGATCCTTCTACTCCAGGAGTTTGATATAGAGATTAAGGATAAGCCTGGAGTCAAGAATGTGGTGGCGGATCATCTCTCCCGATTAGAGCATCTTGAGGATTCTGAGCAGACTGAGCCTATTTGTGAGACCTTCCCAGATGAGGCGATCCTTGCTATTGCCTCTCTCCCGTGGTACGCCGATATTGTGAACTTTCTTGTTGCTAAGAAAGTTCCACAAGAATGGCCCAGGCAGAGACTTGAGACCTTCCTCGCGAAGGCAAGGTCATACCATTGGGAAGATCCCCTCCTTTATAATGAAGGAGGGGATAGCGTCTGGCGTAGGTGCATTCCTCAGGAGGAGCACCATAGCGTCCTCACTTACTGCCACAAGCTTGGCGCAGGGGGACATCACTCTGGGAGGAGAACGGCACAGAAAGTGCTCCAATCCGGCCTATGGTGGCCTACCCTCTTCAAGGACTCTGATGAGTTCGTGAAAATGTGTACTAACTGTCAAAGGATGGGCAGTTGTGGACAGTGTGATATGATGACGATGCACCCCATTCACTTCTGTGAGGTTTTTGACGCATGGGGCATCGATTTCATGGGTCCATTCCCTATGAGTCAGTGATTTGAGTACATTCTGTTGGCCGTTGATTATGTTAGTCGTTGGATTGAGGCTATCCCCGCCCGAACCGCAGATGCTAGGACTGTTTGCCGATTTTTGAGGAAGAATATCATTTCACGGTTCGGGGTACCTCGAGTGTTGATATCTGACGGGGGGTCTCATTTCGTCAACGACAAGGTAAAGGCCCTTGCTAGCGAGTTCAGCATAGACCATCGAGTTGTCACTCCATACCACCCTCAAACGAATGGTCTTGCTGAAGTGTCGAATAGGGAGATCAAGACTATATTGCAGAAAGTCGTCTGCCCTGACCGAAAGGATTGGTCACAGCTTTTGGACTCGGTCTTGTGGGCATATAGGATGTCTTTCAAGACGCCTTTGGGTACATCTCCCTTTCACCTCGTTTATGGCAAGCCCTGCCATTTACCTGTTGAGCTGAGACATAGGTCACTTTGGGTTGTTACTGATATACTTTTGGATCCAGAGAGTGTAGGAGATCAGAGGAAGGCAGAGTTAGCAGCCCTGGAGGAGCTTCGTGATACCGCCTTTTCAAACAGCCTACATTACAAGGAGAGAGTGAAGGAGTGGTATGATTCTCATATCAGCCACAAGCATTTTGAGCCAAGACAGAGAGTATGGTTGTTTGATGCTAGGCTTCGTCTATTTTCAGGGAAGCTACAGAGCAAATGGAAGGGACTGTATTTGGTTAGAAAGGTACATGACAATGGGAGTATTGATATATCCGAGTTGTCTTCTGATGTTACCTTTCGAGTGAACGGCCAGCGGCTCAAGCCATATCTAGATCATGAGCCGCGGATCGTTGATGTTGCCCCGATTCACTTTGCGTGAGATGTGGTCTCTTGACTCACATTTGTTGCATCTATTGCGTCTCACACCTGATTATCATTGTTCTCCTGACTTGTATAAATCCAGTTGTCCATATCACTCTATTATTTAGTCCCACACCCCATTTCTCATCTTATGATTATGCTATACTTAGGGTGTACTTTTACCCTAAGTATAGGGGGTGTAGGACTCTCGAGTATTCTTTTGATTCATATTTCTACCCATGTTTTGCTGCCTATACTTAGGGATATTTCACCCTAAGTATAGGGGGGTAGACCCTGTACATTCTCACTCGGCTTTCCCTTCGTGTATAGCCTGCTATACTTAGGATTATTTGATCCTAAGTATAGGGGGAAATGCCGAGATCCTCTTGGATTTCTGTTCTTTAATTCGTCTTTGTATATAGCCTTCCTTTTCACTTCCCTATACTAAGCATGAGTTATGTCTTCTTCATCGCTCTTGACTCTGAGGACATCGTTCGAGCTAAGTATAGGAGGGTGTGTATATATTCCATATATACTTTAGCCATAACTCGTACTTTGTGTGAGTATGTTAATAAATAAAAATGGCTAAAAACCCAAAAATCCATAAAAATTAAAATTTTTCCTTGTAAATAAAAATTCTTTTATTGCACATACATAGCTAGTGTACAAATTATTTTTGTAAAAACGTTTGTAAAAACTTTTTGTGTAAATAGCTTGTAAATATTTTCATATCAAAATTGTGTATATAGTACAAAATTTTTGTAAAATGTTTTGAAAATCAAAAGTTTGCAAAAACCTTGTGTAAATTTGTGTACATATTTTGCAAAACTTGCATTCATGCATACATCCATGTTTTCAAAACATTTTTCAAAAATTTGCACATGTGTAAATAGTTTGTAAATTGCATCTTTGTAAATATTTGTATAGTTTTTCCTGGATCATAGTTGACATTTAAACTAGCCTGGAATTAAATTGGAAAAATGAAACTTGATTAAGATCTTAATCCACCCAATTATAAGAGGAACCTTATAGGGCTTAGGGTTGAGACTTTTCAGGTCCATAGTGACTTAATTCTATGAGTCCACTAGGCTATGATCATATGTCATATCAATGAGCCTAAGTAGAACACTTAACAACGCACACATGACTCATATAGAAAATGGCTTGACTTGGACCCGCACTTTACACCGAGCTCTCTACGGATGAGGTGGTGAGGATGCAGTCTTCCTTGACTTGGGGTAGCATATGAGGGTAGTACTTCTAGGCGGAACCTCTCTTCTTCTTATAGTGAAGGAAGTGCGTCTCAACTTGGTCTGGTTGCCATGAGGCCTAACGACAGGAGTTGTGGGTTACAATAATGCTTCAAAAGAGGGATAGTCTACTGGCTCAAGAGGAAAAACTCCTTATGCGTATATGATGCACCTTGTAAATATGTTGTACATATGCACATAGAAAAAATGCAAAAAGAAAGGAACTCCAAAAAATTGGTGGGTCTGATAGAAAATGATAATCCCACCGGAGTGTATATAGTGCAATAAGCAAAGCTTGAGACTCATGTTCCATCTTATGTAGCTTGCAGCATGGAGGCTTAGCTACACTGGTTGAGCTCCCATGGATACATGGCTACACTGGCCATGGTCCATTCTCTTCTTCCCCCTCTTCTTGAGCCGGTTGAATTTGAACTTAGAAGAGAATACCCCTCTCCTCGAGGAAAGAGTGGCCAGACTAGGATCATAGAGTTACCTTGCTGGGGAGGGTTGTCATTTTGCTACTTCTGAGGTGGAGAGCTATGCCTCACTTACACTGTACAAGGAAAGATTCATGGTCTTCGGGGTTTGTGTATGTAGACTTGTTCTGATCTGGATTATTGAGGAGTCTTGACTATAGATTAGTGGACCTTAGAGGCTGTTGAGTTTTAAACCTGAGTCCAAATAAGGTTCCGACACATTAATAATACAAAGATCTGACCGAGCTCCATATTTCAATTTAATGAAGGAAAGTTTAATAATCAGCATTGATCCATGCATTTCCTCTCTTTTTCTTTTTCTTCTCTTTTTCACTTCTTTTTCAAATAAGTGTTTGCTAAGGAACTAGCAAAGTTAAGTATAGGGGGTGATGAATACCCATTCATCACTCTTTATTCTTTTATTTTAGCTACAAAACCTTTGCAAAACACCATGTTAATATGTGTAAATAGCATAAATTGTCAAAATGCATGCATTGTGTAAATAACAATAATTAGCATGTTTTTGTGCATAAATAAAAGAATAAAGAAATAAAAGAAAAAGAGGGAAATATTTAGAATAAATATTGAGTGACTAATCCCAAGGGAGGGCTCAGCATGGGCCTGACCGCAAAAGAAGCCAAGTAGAGGGAGATAAGGTCAATCAGATTTGTACATATACCTATGTATATAAATAAATTTATTTTCCTCAAAATAAAAATAAAAAGTGTTTCTTATATTTTGTACATATTTATAAAAATAAAATAAAAATCAGAAAAATAAAAATAAAAATAATAAAAATCATTTTCTACCTTGTACATATACCATGTATATATGTATATAAACCTATTTATTTAACTTATGTAAATAAATAATAAAAATAAAATAAAAATACCTTTTTATTCCAAAAATTATGTTGTAAATAATTAAAATATAAAATGGGAATAATTATATAAAAATAAACATTAAAAATAAATATCAAAAAATCCTTTTGTAAATATACCTATATATAATAATAATATAATGTAAATACATAATTTTTATTTCAAAAAAATAAATAAAAATCACTAAAAATACTTTCAAAATAAATAAATAGAAAATATTTTGAAATAACATCATTTACTATTTTTTATTTAATTTACAAATATTTATTAAATGGTCGTTCATGATTGGTCCACGGGGGATGTTGACCCCCGGTCAACTCTCCCCCCTGGACCACCCAGACGCGGATCTTGCGCCCCGACCCGTTTTCTGCTATTTTTTGCGCAGCGATCCGATCGCCATCAACCGAAACCCTGGGCCCCGATTATTCTTGAATCATCCGAGATCCTCGCCTGGAGGTTTTTTCTAGGGGTCCGTGCTTCGAGCAACCCTGCCCGACTCCATCTAGTCGGACCCTTCCCAGTATAAAGCCACACCTCCACCGCACTTTTCATGCCATCTTTGGCTCCGCCCTTCCATCCCAGGACCTCCACTCTCTTTCCTGGAGTGACAGCTATCGGATAGGAGTGTTGCAACGAGGAGGGACCGTACTCAGCCACTAATCCGGCGAACTCTTTCGTCGTGCGCCGCCGTGAGGTGCGCCGAGCCTCGGACCCCGACGATCCCTTGAGGCCAAGACCCCTAGAGCTCCACCAGCTCATCCACAGTCGACCTCAGCCATCAGGTAGACTCGTTAGTCTTTCTTTCATCGTCCATTTCTGATTCTCGCATCTCAGCTCCGCCCGCTCCGCCCTGGTGGCTGGAGCTCCGCCAGCCCATCCTATCCGTACTGATCCCTTCTCCGACTCATCGTCACCCTTCTCTCACGATCTGATCACCTCGATCTTGGCTACCCGAGCCAAGATCGAGTGGGGCTCCCTCCGCCGCCTTCGTCGGAGCCTTCCCTCGCTCACCCACGTCGCTTCCCTTTCCCTTTGTGCTAATAATCCCCGCCGGAGTGCTCCTCCGAGCGAGAACTTTGTTTTGCATGTGAATAAGAGCAGGTACCCCCCTTGGTTGCGATTCCACCCCTTCACCGGAGCTCTTCCAGGTCGCTCTTCCCTCGCCGGAGGATCCGACCATTGGAGGCTTCATCGGAGGGCACCGCCCAACGTGGAGTGTCATTGCGAGGAAGACCCCCCTTTTTGATTGTTCATCGGCCTGCTGGATCGTATCCGGTGTGCCGGGGAACTTCGCCTGGGAGGTGTTCTTCCTCGTCCTTTACCCACCGTTGGATTTCCCTGCCGCACCAGTTTGCATCTCCACCGTCCATGCTCTGCCATGTCAGGCCGTTAGATCCATGATCTAACGGGCACGTTCCACCCACGTTCGTCATCGCGCCTCCACCGTTGGATCGTCCAAACGGCTGCATCAGGACCGCGCATCAGCAGCCAACCACGCCTCGACACCTGGCGCCTCACGTGCTCCCCTCACACGCCTCGGCTGGGTAATTGCACCCATACCCCTACAACTTTTAGTACTTCTGATTTAGTCTATTAAATAAGTTTGCACTCTTGGATATTTTGCACATTGGACCTTGATGTTATTTTATTTGCATTTTCATCCCTGCCTGTGTGAGACACGTGCTTCGTCACGTGATATATTGGATAATTTGCATTTTTAGGGTTGTGGTTATTGCTGTATTATGAAATGAAATTTTAATTTCCATATTTGCAGTTATACCCCTGTGCGTGGTTTTATTAAACATGTGCTGAATATCTGGGCTTTTTGCGTCGTTTTCTCTAAAGTTTTTGCACGTGTTACGATTAAGACCCTGGAACTATGTTTCTTTGCATTTAGGTCCCTATGAACTGTGTGCCTTATTTTTATTGAATAAAATATCAAATTAAATCCAAATTAGGTGAAATTTGGATACATGGCTCCTGCAATTGTGTAAAAATTTCCCTAAAATTTTGGGACTTTTTTAGACTTGTTTATATTTTAAAAAATTCAAAAAAGTGATTTTTATTACTGTCTGAATTGAAAAATCAAAGAAAAATATAAAAATTCATTGAAAACTTCTAAAAAATTAGTGCTAGTTAATTTTAGTGTTTTTTAGCTTTTATCCAATTTTTGTGCTTTTTGGATTTATAAAACCCATAAAAATTACAAAACCCTAAAAATCTTATAATAATTCTAAAAATCAGAAAAATATAAACTCTTTTCCTATAGCGTAGTTTTTACATATATTTTTCATAAAAATTACCTCCAAACTTTTATAGATCAATTTTATATTTTTAATTGATCTTTCAAGTCTGGCTGCACAGTAGCCCATATTTTTCCTCTTTCTTGATTTTTAAAAAATCATATAAAAATTGAAAAATTCTGAAAAATTCACCAAAAACACTTAAATACATTAAAAACACAAAAACAATTTTATTTGAATTTTTGGAGTATTTTTGAGTGCTTAAATAAATTGTTGTGTTTGCTTGTTTTTTCCATTGTCTTATTTTTCCTCTTTATTAAAAATACAAAAAAATTAAGAAGACTTAAAAATCCACCAAAATAGTCTTTTGTTTATTTTATTTTATTTCTTTGAATACTTCGTAGGCCGCAAAGCCAACTCGTGCTCCCTGAGTCCGACCCTAGTCGCTATACCAGGTTAATAAAATTAGCGAGGAACGCTTCGTGTTTTTATTGATTTTATTTTTGATTTGGTGGTTCTATCTTTTTCTTGATTGACCGAATCGCGAGTGATTGAGGTCGCAATGACCTGAGTTATCTCCCTTAGTCGCTCGTTCGATTCTTCGGGTCATCAGTAATACAAGGTTAATTTTATTCCAAATTATTTAGGTCAACTTGCATTAATTCAGTCCTGATTTTTGTTGTCGTTATCACTTGAATTAGGAGACCATACAAAAATCGCTTAGCATAAAGTCCCTTTTCCCTTTTTCCTTAGGTTGATGAAAATCGAGGGAGAAGACGGAAAACAAAATGCAATCGGAAATTAATTATGCATGTAGTCCTTTAGGTATACTTAGAGTGATTCCCAGCACTCTCCTTGTAGATGCAAGACTAAATATTTAAATATAATTCTAAATGATGCAAGACGAGAAAAAAGCCGCACCTAGCAGGCGTTCTGTTAGCAAGGAAGAATATAAATTTATTTGACTAAGTAGAATGTAGCTTACGTGTGTCTCAAATGAATCTCCTAAGATATGTAGTGAATCTTGTAGACCAAAAAATGTGTGTCCTAAGCTACGATAAAGATCAAGCAAAAGGACCTAAGATATCTCTATTTGTAGCACGGTTCCTTGACCTAAATCAGTACTCAAATCGAGAATTACTCTCAACACAACCACACAATTAATAAAATAACAATAATAGAGGTCTTCTTTATACATACGAGAACTCAACCGAGAATTGTTGTAAATATGGCAATTAATTATAAATTAATTTATAGAATAAATTACATAAATGTTACACAACAAAGTAAACAACTATTTAATTTAACTGAAATTTCTTCTAAGGTAATTACTTCATAATCGTTGCAGATGAAGCTCCTCGCTTTCACGATCCTCAGGGCTTCGTCGACTCCACGAACCCTACCGTAAAACAATCAAAATGTCAAAAATATTCTCCAAAGAAATCTACCAAATCAAATGACTACACACCATAGAGAAAATCAATACAAAAATGATGAACAACACAAAATAACCTAAAAGACTCTAGAAATCACTAAAAATAAATAATCGACTCTAAATAAAATTAAATAATGTGTCGTATCCCTGGCAACGACGTCATCTGATGAATCATCAATCGACTAAATCAATATGCTCTCATTATAGCATGGGTCAATCAATAATCAACAGAACTGAGAGAAGATCTCCGTGAAGAGTTCTCGGCTTTAATTTATGCGTGGGCAAGTCCAGGGTCGAACATAGGGACATGAGCAACTATTTAATAAATTTAGGATCAATTAATTATTTAAACAATTGATATGCATTAGGTCAAGCTAAATGCAAAGAACACACAATAAGCATTTCTTTTAATAAAACACCATTTTATGCAATTAGTTTACATGACAAACAATGATATAATAAATAGTTAAAGACATACAACACACACTATGCTCCTGATTTAATAAAATAAGAACTTGTGAGATCAATAAATTGATTAATGATAAAATCAATGCCAAGAAGAAAGCAAATTCAACCTAAATTCAATTAAATTTTGAATAAATAATAAGGCTGAATAGACAAGATGATCACTCTAAGATTTAGTACTTGAAATATAGATCATATCGGCAATTAAATTTTACTATATTAAAGAGTGCAAAATAAGCTTTTCAAAGATACCAATTTCATTAAAAATGGATCAAGGGGCACGAGTTATTAAATGAACAATGCAGGGGCATAAATGCAAGAAAATATGATTTATTTTATTACAAAAAGGTCCAAATGGACTAAAATACAAATACAGAAACCTTCTTGGCTTATTTGCAATTTTTTCAAGAGTTGTGCCTTATCTTTAGTTGTTGATCTTTATTGGGCTTCTTTGCAATTTCACTAGACACACATTATTGGAAGGAGGCTCGGTCGAGTGGCTTGGGCCACGCTTCATATGCAGGTGCATCGTAGTAGGTTCGGACACCCTGACCATGATGAATCTCCACTTCATCACCTTTATTCTTTCATTTTGTCCTTTAAACCCTAGCTAAATGCATGTAAATAAACTTATTTTGCATAAAATAACATTTATTATTTACTCTGTAAATATTGTATAAAATATTGTATTTAAAACCAAAATAAAAGAATGAAGAAAATGAAAGAAAATGAAATGAAATACCATAGGTATTGGATGACCCTAAACCTCGAGACCTAGGCATCATGATGACTAGGTCGACAAGGAATAAAGTAGGGGGAGATAAGGGTCAAAAATACAATAAAACCCTAATTTTCCATTCATCAATAAGTACAATTTCGGACCTATTTTATTCTTCATTATTTATACATCAGATTAATAAACTTTGTTGGAAGTTGTAGATAATACATAGAAAAATACAAAATTTATTTTACATAAAAATACTACAAAGTGTACCTTAGACATTCAGAATAAAAATCCAAAATCCCAACTTCCCAAACATGTATCTTCACCAGATGATCTCAAAATTCATCAAAATCGTCGTTAGTTGTATACAAATTTCAATTAGCTATTTAAAGAAGGCGGTTTCATTAAATTTCGACTTATGCAAAAGTTAGGTTTTGGACCCCTATTATACATTATACTTGAATAAAATAATCATTTTATTTATGCTTTATATATTCCACTATTTCATATTTTTATAATGTTGTAAATAATATATGAAATCCATATACATAATTCAAATAAAAGAAACTAATTAAAAATAAAATAAAATAAATAAGTGAATTCACACATATAGATGAATTATATATACATATACCTACATAATAAATACTTATATTTATTTAAGTGTGCAAATAACTTCAGAAAAATACAATAAAAGATATTTACATATACTTAAATAAGTTATAAATATATAAATTATGTATATAAACTAAATCAGCCTAAAATAGAAAAATAAAAAAAACACACCTTGTATAGGTAAATATACCTATAGTACCTATAAAAATAACATATGACAAATAAACTCGAAAAAATAAATAAAAATCGTATTAAAATACTATAAAATAACAAAAACCTTTTCATATTTTAAGAAAAAAATAATAAAATCATTTAATATTTCTTTTTGAATTATTTCCATTTTCCTTCTGTTTTGTCACGGTGTGGCCCATGTGGACCAATCAGGGTCAAGTCTGAGTTGACCCTAGTCAACTCCTCCCCCTCCTTGGTTCTGTAGTTGTCAAAGCATTTACATGACTTCCTTCGATTTTTCTCGCTCGATTCTTTCATCAATTTGTCTCGAGGGCTTCTTGACTTTTGTCTCTCGATCGATGGACTTATACGCTGACTCCTCTTCTCGATCGATGAGCCTCTATATCAAACCCATTTCCCAAGCCAACATCGTCTGATATTTAGCATTGCCTTCGCCTTCCTCCTCGAGTTGATCCCTCTTCAACCCATCCAAACCCTAATCGTAGCTGTGTTCGGAGCTCATGGTTACATCAGAAGGCTCTCTAGGGTTTCAACGAGTGAGGAAGGGGCGAGAATCGAGCCGATCCAGGTGTTGATGGATCGTTGTCGCGATACTTCACCTCCCAGTCTTCTAGGTCCAGTGAGATTTTATCTCTAGTCTTTTTCAATTCCTAGGATTGACATTAGCTTAGTTTTGATCTTTATTTCATTTTCTTTCACTTTAAATCTCAAAAATACCCAAAAAGAAAGTACACTGGATCACGGAGCTCCAGCCTTCGTCCATTGTCAAATACCCCCTGTTCTGACATGCAGAATACTTCATTTCACTCCCCTTCACATTCTCCACTAATACCCCAACATCTCACCATTGATTCGAAATGAATGGAAGGACTTCAAGGTCCTCTCCATTGCCTTCACTGGACCTTTCTGTCCGACTCATTTCCCTGTGCTACAGGGCTTCAACCTTGGGTAGAGGGCCATTGCCTCGAGTCCGTGTGTTTTCTAGTGCATGAGCGAGTGCATAAGGACCCCAATTGAACCCGTGTAGGAGACCCCCAAGTGCTTTAGCTTCACCATAGCTCCAAGCTTCTATCGATGAGCCATGGACATTTTTGAGGGAATCCACAGCTGTTGATCATCTACAGGATTGTGTAAAGGAATAAGCAGTCGGAACCACCACCGGAGCGCAGAGATTTTGCAGATAAAAGCCTGCTCGGTGTGTTGTTCTTCCCTCATCTTGGGGAGAATGAGTTGTCGTCGGATCGTCACTCCGCTCCATGTCTTTTCATGGTCGTCCGATCACATCCTGCTCCAGTCGTTTATTGAAGCACTAGATATGATCTGCACCACACATTGGCGTAGCGATATTGACCATTGAGGAGCAAGCACATGTCTTAGTGGAGCATGCCCCATCGTTTATCAGTATCGAAGCGGATGGTATTTTGCACCTTCCACCCCCTGCGTTTTTGTATTTATTTATTAGCACTTAATATTTCATTTACAGTTCAAAAATATTTGTAATATTTGCATCCTAGACCCATGTTTTCATGTATTTGCTTCCAAGTTCCTCGCCATGTCACCTCGCGTGTCAGTGCACGTGAGGCGATGGGTATTTTGCAAAGGGACCCCTCCGGGTTTTGTTTACTATTTGGTCCAAGGTTTTTATTCTATAACATTATATTTTTGGGCAAAATTGTATCTACAAAACATAGTTTTACAGCAAAAATAACATATCATGCTTATAATATTGGATATTTTTGGGAATTTGTGTGCATGCACCTAGGTTTTCGTATTGTGTTATGAAATGCATGGTATGTTTATTTTAATTACAATCTAGTCCCTACCAGTACTATATTTTTATTATATTTATTTACTGCATTAAAAATATCATCGTGCATTTAAAATTTTTAGGAAATTTAATATAAGGGACTTATATCATATTTCATCCCATATATTTTTCTTAGAGCATTTAATAATAATTTCCTTATTTTAAAAATCCAAAAACACTACGTTTATTCCTTATTTGCATTAAAAACCCATAAAAATTAGAAAAAATGATTTGAAAAAATCTAAAAAAGTAGAGTTTATTTATTATTGTATTTATAACTACAGATCGAAAATCAAAAAAAGTTTAATAAAAATAGTAAAAATTTTGATAAAAAAATTAAAAACATAAAAATATAAAATGCCAAAAATATTTTATTACCTCATTTTAGAAGTATGTATTGCTATTGTATAAATATAAAAAGATCCACATCGATTTATATAGCTATATTTACTTATATTTTTGTTAATATTATTATAATTATCAAAAATACCAAAAATATTTTTAGTACCCCTAAAAAATACAAAGGATTGTCCCTTAGGGTATTTTCTTAATTTTATATTTGTATCATCTAGATATTATATGTATATATTATACATACTTATCTTATATCAAAATAAAAAGAAAAAGGAAATTAAAATATAAAAATATAAAAATTATAAGAAAAATTATAAAATCAAAATAATTATAAATAAAAAATTCATTAAACTTAAAAAGTTTAAAACCCATTAAAAATAAAAAATATTCATAAAAACACCAAAAATAATTGTTGCCTTTTGCCAATTTTTGTTATCTATTCCCCTTGCTCCATGAGTTCAATACCCTACATGTACTTCCACTATACAATTATATATATGGTTATAATAAATTTTAACCCCTCATTTTGATTGCTTAATTGATTGATTGTGTGGATTAATTGTTGTCTGATTCGAATTTTGTGAGTGTTCGCCTCATCGACAATGTGAGTCTCGCCTTGTGTAGACCACATTAGACCCTTGCAGAATCCGACTCAATAGACCCTTAGGCTTGAAATGTTACCTCGGAGACTAGGGTCGGAGTGGATGGTAACTGTCAGATCAGATCACATAAGCATAATCGAACGATTGTTGCTTCTCCCATTCTTTTCTCTCCTCTGCAGACGATGGAGGCTGAGCGGAGCTCCGATGAAGTTGAAATCCCCCTCCTTGATCCTCCTCTTGATATGAAGGTCGTGGGACCTTCGTGAAGGTCTAGTGAAAGTGTTGGTACCTAAGGGAGACATTGGAGATGGCTAGAGGAGTGGCCTGGTGAAGTGTTGCTAGAGACGAAGGTCTAGAACCTTAATCCGATGCATTTCATACCATTAAAGAGACCTACAGGGGTTTGTTACGAAGCCCAGCAAATTGCAAATCTCATAAGATGAAAATGGAGTGGATAGGTGGGCTTTCAGAAGTGTTAGAATTGAGCCCTATGCAGGTCACTGACCTTTGCAAGGTTAGTGACAGATCAAGGTGAATCGTCTTATGGAGAAGTGATCAAGAAAGAAAGGTGACCGCATGTGGATGGTTGATGAATGATGGTTCAATCCCAAGGCTTAGATACGTGATGGATATGAAAGATACTTGAGAAAAAATGGAGAAACACGAAGAAGACAAAGATCGGAAACTTTACCTGGAATTGACTTAAGGAAAAAGATGAAGTACAAAGATACACTGGGAGATGGAACGGACGTGGAAAATGGAGTTGTTGCAACTCCGATCGTCTCTTGACAGACCAATGGTCACCAGCTCAAAGCTCGAGCAGCTATGGGGCTGCAGCTAGGCAGACTAGAATTGGTTCTCGTCGGAATCTAATCTCCTTCGTTGCTCGATCTCAAAAGCTCTCTCTATCACAGACAGGCAAGGGATGGCTAGGAGGGATTCTAAGTATGGTGGATGACGGTTTCTTACAGCGGAGAAGGGGTTTGAGGGATGAAGTTTGGGTGGTTCCAAGTTTGAGGGTGGTGGTTTCAACTGGCGATCAATGGGGAACATGAGGTAAATGAGGAGGATAGGAAGTTGGGCGATGAAGTTGATGATCGGGGAAGAGAAGGACGACGGGAGTTGGAAGGGAGGTTATTAAAGAAACAACTTAAATTCCCCATGAAGATAAATAAAAAAATCAGATTAAAATACTACAAAAATACAAAAAACTTTTCATGTTGTAAGAAAAAAAATAATAAAATCATTTAATATTTCTTTTTGAATTATTTCCATTTTTACCCTCTGTTTTGTCGCGGTGGGGCCCATGTAGACCAATCAGGACCAAGTCTGAGTTGACCCTAGTCAACTCCTCGCCCACCTTGGTTCTATTGTTGTCAAAGCATTTGACTTGATTTCCTCCGATTTTTCTCACTCGATTCTTTCATCAATTTGTCTCGAGGGCTTCTTGACTTTTGTCTCTCGATCGATGGACTTACACACGGACTCCTCTTCTCGATCGATGAGCCTATGTATCAAACACATTTCCCAAGCCAACATCGTCTGGTATTTAGCATCGCCTTCGCCTTCCTCCTAGAGTTGATCCCTCTTCAACCCATCCAAACCCTAACACTAGATGTTATCGAAGCTCTTGGTGACAGCAGAAGGCTCTCTAGGGGTTCAGCGGGCGAGGAAGGGGTGAGAATCGAGCCGATCCAGGTGTTGTCGGATCGTTGTCGCGATACTTCACCTCCTAGCCTTCCAGGTCCGGTGAGCTTTTATCTCTAGTCTTTTTCAATTCCTATGACTGACATTAGCTTAGTTTCGATCTTTATTTCATTTTCTTTGGCTTTAAATCTCAAAAATACCCAAAAAGAAAGTACACTGGATCACGGAGCTCCAACCTTTGTCCATTGTCGAATACCCCATGTTCCGACCCACATAATACTTCATTTCACTCCCCTTCACATTCTCCGCAAATCCTCCAACATCTCACCTTTGATTCAGCATGAATGGAAGGACTTCAAGGTCCTCTCTATTGCCTTCACCGGACCTTTCTGCCTGACTTATTTCCCTGTGCTACAGAGCTTCAACCTTGGGTCCAGGGCCATTACCTAGAGCCCGCGTGTCTTCTAGTGCAGGAGTGAGCACATAAGGACCCTAGGATGGCTGATTTGAACCCATGTAGGAGACCCCCAGGTGCGTTAGCTTCCCCATAGCTCCAAGTTTTTATCGATGAGCCATGAACATTTTTGAGGGAATCCACAGCTGTTAATCATCTACAGGATCGTGTAAAGTACTTAAGCAATCGAAACCACCACCAGAGCACGGAGATTTTGCGGATAAATCACGCTCAGTGTGTTGTTCTTCCCTGCTCTTGGGGAGGAGGAGCTGTCGTCGGATCGTCACTCCGCTCCATGTCTTTTCATGGTCGTCCGATCACATCCTGCTCCAACCATTAGTTGAAGCCCAAGATATGATCTACACCACACATTGGCGAAGCAGTATCGACCGTTGAGGAGCAAGCACATGTCTTAGTGAGGCATGCCCCAACATTGATCAGCATCGAAGCGGATGGTATTTTGCACCTTTCACCCTCGTGTTTTTGTATTTATTTATTATCACTTAATATTTCATTTACAGTTCAAAAATATTTGTAATATTTGCATCCTAGACCCATGTTTTCTTGTATTTCCTTCCAAGTCCCTCGCCACGTCACCTCACGTGTTGGTGCATGTGAGGCGATGGGTATTTTGCAAAGGGACCCCTCCAGGTTTTGTTTACTATTTGGTCCAAGGTTTTCATTCTATAGCAATATATTTTTTTGGCAAAATTGCATCAACACCCCTAGAACTTAGTTTTATTGCAAAAATAACCTATCATGCTAATAATATTGGATATTTTTGGGAATTTTGTGTGCATGCCCCTAGGTTTTCAGATTGTGTTATGAAATGCATGTTATGTTTATTTTAATTGCAATCTAAAACCTACCAGTACTATATTTTTATTATATTTATTTACTGCATTAAAAATATCATCGTGTAATTAAAATTTATAAGAAATTTAATATAAGGGCTTATATCATATTTCATCTCATATATCTTTCTTAGAGCATTTAATAATAATTTTCTATTTTTAAAAATCCAAAAATATTATGTTTATTCCTTATTTGCATTAAAAAAATCCATAAAATAGAAAATTGATTTGAAAAAATCTAAAAAGTAGAGGTTATTTATTATTGTATTTTATACCTGCAGACCGAAAATAAAAAAAGTTTAATAAAAATAGTTAAAAATTTGAGAAAAAATTAAAAACATAAAAATATATAAAATATTTTATGACCTCACTTTAGAAGTATTTATAGATATTTTATAAATATAAAAATATCCACATCGATTTATATAGCTATATTTACTTATATTTTTATTAATATTATTATAATTATCAAAAATACCAAAAATATTTTTAGTACCCCTAAAAAATAAAAAGGATTGTCCCTTATGGTATTTCCTTAATTTTATATTTGTATCATCTATATTATATGTATATATTATACATACTTTTCTTATATCAAATTAAAAAGAAAAAGGAAACTAAAAAATCAAACAATATAAAAATTATAAAAAATTATAAAATCAAAATAATTAAAATTAAAAATTCCATTAAAATTAAAAATAAAAACCCATTAAAAACAAAATATTAATAAAACACCAAAAATAATTCTTGTCGTTTTGCCAATTTATGTTATATATTCCCCTTGCTCCATGAGTTCAATACCCTACACGTACTTCCACTATACAATTATATATATGGTTATAATAAATTTTAACCCCTCATTTTGATTGCTTAATTGATTGATTATGTGGATTAATTGTTGTCTGATTCAAATTTTGTGAGTGTTCGCCTCATCAACAGTGTGAGTCTCGCCTTGTGTAGACCACATTAGACCCTAGCAGAATCCGACTCAATAGACCCTTAGGCTTGAAATGTCGCCTCGGAGACTAGGGACAGAGTGGATGGCAACTGTCAAATCAGATCATAGCAACCTAATCGAATGATTGTTGCTTCTCCCATTCTTTTCTCTCCTCCACATGTGGCGGAGGCTGAGCGGAGCTCCGGTGAAGTTGAAATCCTCCCTACTTGCTCCTCCTCTTGATATGAAGGTCGTGGAACCTTCGTGAAGGTCTAGTGAAAGTGTTGGTGCCTAAGGGAGACACTAGAGATGGCTAGAGGAGTGGCAGGTGAAGTATTGCTAGAGACGAAGGTCTACAACCTTGATCTGATGCATTTCAGACATTGAAGAGACCTACAAGGGTTAGTTACAAAGCACAACAAATTGCGAATCTCATAAGATGAAAATGGAGTGGAGTGGTAGGCTTTCAGAAGTGTTAGAATTGAGCTCTATGCAGGTCACTGACCTTTGCAAGGTTAGTGATAGATCAAGGTGAATCGTCTTATGGAGAAGTGATCAAGAAAGAAAGGTGACCGCATGTAGATGGTTGATGAATGACGGTTCAATCCCAAGGCTTAGATACGTGATGGACATGAAAGATACTTGAGAAAAAATTAGAGAAACACGAAGAAGATAAAGATCGGAAACTTTAACTGGAATTGACTTGAGGAAAAAGATGAAGTACAAAGATACACTGGGAGATGGAACGGACCTGGAAGATGGAGTTCTTACAACTCTGATCGTCTCTTGACAGGCCAAAGGTCACCAGCTCTAAGCTCGAGCAGCTATGGGGCTGCAGCAAGGCAGACTAGACTTGGTTCTCGTCGGAATCTAATCTCCTTCGTTGCTCGATATCAAAATCTCTCTCTATCATAGACTGGCAAGGGATGGTTGGAAGGGATTCCAAGAATGGCGGATGACGGTTGCTTAAAGCAGAGAAGGGGTTTTGAGGGATGAAGTTTGGGTGGTTCCAATTTTGAGGGTGGTGGTTTCAACTGGCGATCAATGGGGCACATGAGGGAAATGAGGAGGAGAGGAAGTTGGGCAAAGATGGTTGATGATCAGGGAAGAGAAGGATGACTGGAGTTGGAAGGGAGGTTGTCAAAGGTTGACGGGGTAATTGCTGGAAGTTGGCGTCGCGCGAAGGGGTGCGTCGATTGGGAGCTTAACTAGAGGTTAGTGACAACCTCATAACCGTTGGATCTGATGATCCAACGACCTAGGAGGCGGCGGGTGGCCTAAAAAAGGCAAGGCCATGTGGTGCACTAAGATGGTGCCATGTGGCTTAATAAGAATCAAGAGAAATGAAAAAAAAATGGTATAAATTTGAACAGGAATAAAAGGATGCTAAATTAGAAAAAATGGAAAACATGAAAGTTGTAGATCTCAATGAGATCTACAACTTGCATGTGGAACTCAAAGAGAAATAAAAGTCATGTATGTACACAAAATATTTTTGTAAGTAATTAAATGTATTAAATTTCTTAATTTTATTTTCTTTCTTATTTGTATGGATTTTATTTATAAATTAGGTTAAAATAAGTATGTACAATATTACTCTAAGTTTTATTTATTTTTAATAAATAATAAAAACATAAATGAATAGCACAATAATATGTATATTAATATACAATAATTATAGGTAACTATTTACAACATGTAGTTTGATTTGTGAGAATTGTCAGTGATTTTTATCGGTTTTCTTAAGCAAGATAGATAATATTAGAGAATAATGTTGATGAATCTGGAATTCATAATGACGGCACGAACCGAGTTCCGGAGAGGTTGCCAGAGCTCCAGCACGCTCCTTTGTGCAAGATGAAGGTCCAGGAAGGATCTTGGGATCATGTGATGAAGCTCGGATGAAGGTGAATGTGCGGAATTTTCTGAAGTTGTTTGACGACGTACTCTCATCGGAGGCAGAGCTCTAGAACGGAGCTCCATTCGAAGTCCAGCTAATTAAAATTTGGACTTGTAAAAGGTGTTAGTAGGGTATAGCCGAAGTGGAGTGATGTGGAATGAAGGGTTGCGGGGTGAAGAAGTGCGGTGCCCCAGGTGGGTTCTCCTCCGCCCACGGCGAGGAAAAAGCCTAGAGTGGATGGAGTTTTGGAGGATAGGAGCATGTGATCTAGACCTTCAACAAAGAGGGGGAAGGTTCGGGGAAAGTGAAGGTATAGTCGATTTAATGTGAATGTGGTTGTGATTCTTGGAATAAATGGGTGTAATAAAACAAAAAGCAAGAAGAAGGTTACCTACATATCTAATGGAGAAGAGGGTGAAGCAGAGGATTGGATTGAGGCGCTGATCGAACCTCGAGTTTTCGTTGAACTCCATCAGCCATCGGGAGCAGCTCGACGACCGAGTTAGGGTTGTAACATGGCCATGGGGCGACACCTAGAGCTCCTCCAAGGTTCACCTCGATTCAACCTACCCCTGTCATGGGGAGGGGAAGAGGACTAGAAGAAGCCTCCGTGAAATGGTGGACCGTCGTGAAGTGGGACAGAGCTGGAGGTTTTGAAGGTGGTGGACGACGGTTATAGGAGATGGAACATGGAGTTTGTAACCGCTATCAGGTTTCCCTCGAAGGTAGTAAGCGGGGCAATAAGGGCACCACATGAACCACAGAGATGGTTTCTCGATCATTGGGGTAATGGTTATCAACGAGAGTGAATGGGGTGGTTAGGGGTAAAAGGAAGATGAAGGGGAGTCGACAAGGTTGTCGTGGGAAGGGGACAGTTACAGAGGCAGACGACTATTCATGGGACGTTGGATCTAAAGATCCAACAGTCCACGTGGAGGCACGATTTGAGGCGTGTGATATGATCTGGGGATTTGGTCGAAGGGTTGAGAGCATGACGGGAAGGAGCGGTTGTGATTGAATCCATCAAGCACAGATGGATGATGGGAAAACGCGGTGCGTGGGATAGAAGGATCAGTCCATGTGGGTGGCCCTAGGGGTGCCACGTGGCCTAATAAAATTAAATAAAAAAATAAAGAAATATATAAAAGAGATATATACAAGCCTCAAATTGAAAAGTGTAAAATATGAAAGTCGTAGATCTCGATGAGATCTACAAGTTTTATGTTGAATAAAATGTCAAACTAGATCATATGTATATACTTATATTTTTGTAAGTATTTTTAAGGAATTAAAAACACTTGTTTTGATTTCTTTTGTTATATTTTTTATTTTTAATTTGTACTTAATGTCAAAACAAATATGTACAATATTTTTCTATTTTTAGGGATGTAAATAAATAAGAAACATAGAAAATAGAACACAATAGGGTTAAATATATACAATAATTAGGGTTAATTATATACAAGAGGTTATTAGTTAATTTAAGTTAATCAGAATTAGTTTTTATTGGATAGTTTAAGTAAGGATATTTATAAATAATAAATAATATAATCTCAGCATCATCCCCCTATACATAAACTATGCTTCTCCTTGAGCATTTAGAGGATGATTGAGTCAGATTAATCCCTGACTATGAATGTGAAATTTCAAGACTCGATGCATCAATAATTCTTGATTTAAGTGATCTTAGAGATATAAGCTGAACCAAGCTCTAGTCAAAAGGAATCCAACTCTAATTTATCAGATTCTCTGTGTGTACATATAGAATAAGGATATGACAATTTAGTATGTAATGCATTCACGAGAGTCGAGTCGAGATGCCACCCAAAGTCTTGATCCAAGAGATTCTCCTCAAGACCCAATCCTCAACGCTAGGGAATAAATCAATTATTGCAATCCAATCCATCGTCTCGGTAGTTTGTCAGACTTGAAAGAAATCGTGGAAGGCCGGTTGACGGAGGGCATAGGTTTGTGTAATTTTTTCTCTCCCTCGTATTGGAACAGGGGTCATCTAGAGTGCCTTATTACTCAACACATGTATTTTTTTATTGATCAGTGACCGTCAAGAGAGTGTTGAGTCATCTACACTTGTTTTCTTGGGAATGCATAGAATTGTGTTCCTTTTGAGTATCTATTATACCTTCGACACACTGACTTTTGTCACTATATGATGTAGAACCCTTTTGGGTGCTAGGCCGACTCATTTAGCATAATTAGTTTTGGTCCAAGGGGACACTTTGAAATGGTTCGGAGCGCTCGACTTTAATGTAAGATCTTTTGTGATTGACTTTGTAATGAGAGCTTTTATTTCATCATTTCTTTCCTTTTTCTTTTGGCTAGCTCCACTGCTTTTACCAAGTTGGCGCACACTGATCAACTGTTTATTAAGTTTAATTATACTTTTGGCACATAGGTCAATATCAAAAGATAGCATAAGAACTTGTTCTCATATTGTCTAGGGTTGCTGACACTCAGGTTTCATGAACCTTTCATCGACTTTATCCCATCCTCGAGCATCATAAAATATGTTCTAGACTCGAATCTCAAATCCCAGTCCCTGAAGTGAAACCTCAACTCATTTCATCATTCATGCAGCTGTGCAGGTGATATGTTGACCATATTCTTAAAGGTAGGGATGAAGTGTGCAATATAGCACTCATATATTTCAAACTAGAGAGTGTGGATTATTAAGTCTCAAACCTTAATGGCTAAGGCCAGTAAACTCAAATTCTTAAGACCTCATGAACCAAGTGCTCTCAATTCCTCAAGCCTTGAGTGGTAGTGATTGTGTCAGAGATATACCAACTCAATAGTTAATGTGTTTGTGACTTTTTTTGCTTTTCTAAAGAAATAATGAATGGTCTGAACTCATAAGACTAGTTGCATCTACTTTCAGCCACTATGGGTGTAAGTATGGACCGTCAGACGGTTGCCCGTGTATCTTCAAGGCGGTGCCATATGCGTTATCATTTAACCACCCGCTCTGCTAAGGGAGACCGTAGTTCCCTTGCTGAAAAAGTAGATAAACATTTTTAAGTTTAAAAGTCAGAATTGTTTCTAAATAATTTTTAATTTTTCTGATTTTTATGGGTTTTTGAATAAGTATAGAAGCATTTACAAACGCAAGGTTAGTCTCATTTTCACCTTTATTTTTGAGAGTTTTGAAAATATTTTCCAAACCATGTTACATAATATATAGATTTTCAAAATTTTTCAAATGGTTTAAAAATAAGTAAAATCACATTTTTCAAACCATTGTTAAACATTTTTCAAATTAGTGTCACATAGTTAGAATAAAATTTTAAAGCTTTTTTACAATCATTTTTACATAAATTAGTTCAAAGATACTTTACCCTAGCCACAAAAATTTTGAAAAATTTCAAAATATAAGCTATGGCTAAAGTATATATGAAATTTATATAGTACACTCCCCTATACTTAGTTTTTTTATGTCCTCGTAGTATAAAGTGATATGAAGCCATAGATCATGTTATAATACAAGGTGATATACATGAACTGACTCAGGTTCCCCCCATACATAGGTAAAAAATAACATACGTATAAGAAGAGAACTTAAAGAGGGATCAAATGAGTGAAGAATAAATGATGACAGGGGCTCGGGTCTCCCATATACTTAGCTTGAGAAGATCCTGAGGATAGAGATATGAAATGAAGGTGGAGGGACCCTAGGTGAACACTCAAAGATGGGCATGGTTCCCCCTATACTTAGGTTGAATAGAAGCCTAAGTATGTTGGATGTGGATCTAAGTATGGGGAACCAAGAAATCAGTTATTGTCACGTGAGATGAATTTACAAAATGGATGAATCTTCGGAGATGAATAATGGAGTATATAGGGTTTATGGGAGGGTTGGGATAGAATACACAATCAGGGCTCAACCAGTCAAGCAAACACCTTTAATTTCACGAACTTCAAACATGAAGACCAATAAGTGTTGGACATTTATCTTTTCTACTTAATTGGTGATCATCCAAAATTTGATCATTACGTAGGGTTTAATGATAGGTTTTGGGCACTATCCTAAGGATGCAACCTCACCTCTCAATAATGCAAACACATCCAACGTAGAATGTCAAGGGTTGCTCTCCCATAATCCAGGTGAATTTTACTCCATTTTATTGAGGTCGACTTGCATTATCAGTCTTGATTTTATGCTTAGATTATCATTGAGATTAATGTACATACAATCAAGCAATCCTCGTCTATTGGCAAGTCCCAATTCCATTTATGGACATACATTACAAATCAAGAGTAAGATATAGAGAAAAATCGATGCAACGATAAAACACGATGTGTGCTCAAGATAAGTACTTACAGTGTCTCCAACATACTCCATTCAAGTGTAGACTGAATGTGAATTTATCACTACATGCATGCAAGTCGAATGAAAAAGCACCTAAACATGATACTATTAGCAGGAAGAAATGAATTGATTTTGGCTAAATAGATCGATGTTTGGTGTGTCTCATGAGTCAAGGAAATGAGGTGTATATCCCAGATTCTTATTAGTGTGACCTACCTATGATCAAGCACAACAAGATGTAGAATAAAAGATGCTCGAAGAGCCACATGCCTAACCCTAGATCGGACACTCAAGTGGAGCCTGACCAAGTTGAGGTGAAACATGCTCCACACACCATATGACAGAGTCCAAGTCTCTCAATATAGACGTGAGTTCTCAAATGAGAACCGCTAGACATGCGATTATTACAAATATATACAACACAAGAAAGGCTGATATGCTACTTATTCTCTTGGTCCCTTCAGGGTTGCTTCTATAGTTCCTCATAGCGGGATCTCCCAACTCTTGCCTCCGTGTCTTCCGAGCATCCTCGGTCTCCACATGCCCTATTTGCAGAAGCTAAGCGTTAGATAAACAACAAGAGATGTATATAGCAATATCAACAGAACAAAGCAATGCAAAACAACTCAACAACAAATTGACCCTAGACAGAAAAATAATCAACTCAAATAAACATTAGAATATAAGAAATCAAAAGCATGAGTCGTGTCCCTAACAACGACACCATCTGATGAACATGTTTTCGCCTCTCTTAATAATGTGTAATTGTCATAGCATAGGAGACAAAAATGATCCTTGCAGAAATCACAAATTGTTACGTGGAATATTTTATTTGGTAAGTGTACCAAGGTCGAACACAATGACATGAGCTATCTTAGTGATTAACCAGATTTCATTACCTGCACTAAGTGGTTAAGTTGTCTACCTAGGTCAACAAACACACAAAACATGCACACAATGCAGAAACAAAGCACACAATGAGATGCAGAACGTAATGAATGATCAAGATGCCTATTTCTATTTGATTTTACACAAGTTAAAACATAGAGATAATATGCAACAGAATGCCATAGAATGCACACATATATACATGTATAAATATGCCCTTAAAATAAATCAGATAATCGAGCACTACGGTTATATCAATTTCATCCTCATTTGATGCGTCAATAATAATCAACGGCACTTCAATGAGAAAGTTATACTATATATCTTAAATTTGTCATATTGTTCTAAGTGTCAAATTAGGGCTTAAATAATGTTATTGTGTAGAGAATTAAATAAGCAACACAATGAAACTGAAATCTTTGAAAACACAGTTCAGATGCTCAAGTTATCAACGAAAGAGTTAAATGGACATAAACGTAAATAAAACATGCAAAATAAACAAGATAAATATCACAAACAAGTCCTTGGAGGGCAATTTTCGCAAATAAGAAAACCCAACAGGGCTCCTATGCATTTACCCAGATGCACCATGTGGGGCACGCACACTTGGACCTAGATACAATATGGAGAATATGTTGTGCATGGCTGCAAAATTCCTGAGCCATCACGTGCTAGGCACGCGGGTGGAGGCTCAGGTGGAGGTGTGGGCTGCTGCAGGTGGCTCGAACCACCTAGTGGCACTATCTGACTTCGATCAAGGCTCCATCCCATCGAGCCTCCGTGCTTTGGGGTGGACGATGTGGATGCTCCTATCTAAGCCGTTGGATAGGCACCAGAGGGGTGCCAATTGATGACACTTGTAGCTCGAAGCTTAGCCTCCTCCTTCGTGTAGCAGTGGCGTGAACCGAGCTCTGACGAGGCTGTTAGAGCTTCATTGCGCTCCTCCGTGCAAGCTAGAGATCCAGGAAGGATCCTGGGATCATGGCGATGAAGCTTGGATGAAGGCGAAGGTACAGAACCCTCTGAAGTTTTCTGACGACGTACGCTCATCTGAGGCAGGGCTCTCGAACGGAGCTTTGCCTGAATTCCGACCAATTAAAGTTTGGACCTACAAATGGGGTTAGTGGGGGCATAGCCGAAGAGGAGCGAGGTGGAATGAAGGGATGTGGGGCAAAGAAGTGTGGTGCCCTAGGTGGGTTCTTCTCCGCCCATAACAGAGGAGAAAGCCTGGAGTGGAGGGAGTTATAGAGGATAAGAGCATGTGATCTAGACCTTCAACGAATAAGAGGAAGGTCCGACGAAGGTGAAGGTCTAGTCGATTTAATGTGAAGGTGGTTGTGCTTCTTTGAATAAATGGGTGAAAACAAACAAAAAGCAAGAAGAAGGTTACCAGGAGATCTAAGGGATAAGAGGGTGAAGCGGAGGCTTGGGCTGAGGCTCTGACCAAACCTTGGGTCTTCGCTGAACTCCGACAGCCATCGGGAACAACTCGATGATCTGGTTAGGGTCGTAACATGGTCATGGTGGCCATGGGCGGACACTTAGAGGTCTCCTTCATGGTCGACCTTGATTCAACCTCCCCCTTGTCATGGGGAGGGGAAGAGGACAGGGAGAAGCCTCCGTGAAATGGTGGACCATCGTGAAGTGGGGCAGAGATGGAGGTTTTGAAGGAGGTGGATGAAAATTACAAGAGATGGAACATGGGGTTTGTAACCATTGGCAGGTTTCCCTAGAAGGTAGGAGGTGGGGCAATAAGGGCACCATGTGGACCCGGAGATGGTTTCTCGATCGTGGGGTAATGGTTATCAATGAGAGTGAATGGGGTGGTTAAGGTAAAAGGGAGACGGAGGGGAGTCTGCGAGGTTGTCATGGGAAGGGGACGGTTATAGAGGTAGATGGTGATCCCTGGGCTGTTGGATCTGGACATACACCGGTCCACATGGAGGCGCGATTGAGGCATGTGATGTGATCTGGGGGATCTAATTGAAGGGCTGAGAGTGCGATGAGAAGGAGCGGTTGCGATTGAATCCATCAAACGAATATGGATGGTGGGGAAACGAGGCACATGGGATAGAAGGGTCAGGCCACATGGGTGGCCCTAGGGGAGCTACGCGGCCAATAGGAATTAAACAAAAAATCAAAAATAAAGAAAATCATAAAAGAAATATATACAAGCCTCTAATTGAAATGCGTAAAACATGAAAGTTGTATATCTCGATGATATCTATAAGTTTCATGTTTAAAAAAAAGTCAAACCATGTCATATGTACATACTTATATTTTTTGTAAGTATTTTTAAGGAATTAAAAACACTTGCTTTGTTTCTCTTTTGTTATTTTGTTGTATTTTTATTTTGTACTTAATGACAAAACAATTATGTACAATATTTATTTAATTTTTAGGGATTTTAAATATATAAGAAACATACAAAATAGACCACAATATTAGGGTTAAATATATGCAATAATTATGGTTAATTATATACAAGAGGTTATTAGTTAATTTAAGTTAATTAGAGTTAGTTTTTTATTGAATAGTTTAAGTAAGGAGATTAATAAATGACGAATAATATAATTAATCTCAGATTCATCAGTGTATTTAAAAAAATCTGAAAAAAATCATAAAATCAAGTTCCTCTTCTGCATTCATCTCTGTGGTCTCTCACCCTCTGCTCGCAAATTAAACAAGGTCACAAATTGTTGCTCGCAAAAATAAGATAAAGTCTAAAAGTCACCCTATGGCTCAGACGAAAGCAGTATGAAGTGCTTGAAGTATTGCACATTGCACACAATTTCACATGCACAACCAACCTTAGGCCAGGGCCAAAAATCCTACGTAGGTTTCTTGACTACTGACTTTAAAACTTCATCCACTTCTCGGTAAGGGAAACCTTAGCAGAGTGGGTGATTAAAGAACACCACATTTGGCAACATCCTCAAGAAATATGGGTAGTCATTATACGATCAGTATACTTGCACCCATACTGGCTGAAAGTGGATGCAACTAGGCATAGGAATTTGGGGCAGTCCTTAAATCTACAAATAGATTTTAGGTCAATCTTTTTGTGTGATTGTGTTTTTGTGAACAATAAATTAAATTTTTGAAAAGATAACCACTTTTGCGGAAATTCACGTGTGTTGGTGAATTGTTATTGTGTTATCTTGTTTTGTTTTGTACTTTGTGTTTGCATTTAATTTCCTCTCCAAAATGACTCTTAGTGAACATATATATGCCTACGTGAAGAGTATGTCAAATATCAATTCTACATCGCAATATCCAGACCACTCTTCACACTATCAATCATCTTACGAGGGATATTTCTACCCGAACTACGTCAATTCACAACCAAATTTTGGGATACAACCTAACCCCACTTGGGGAAGTCAACCCGACCCATTTGAATACCGATAAATTCAAGACCCTCCACAATCCCAATCATTCTCCTACCTAAGTGCTAAATATTACAACTCATAGATATATGAACAATCCGAATCTTGGTATGGGTCTACATCATTAACTTGTTGCACCCCTTCTTCACCTCAACCTCTTGCCAACCAAGTTGAGGAGGTAATCTTTGAGGGCTTTAACATCCTCTTGAATTCAATGAAAAACATTGAGATGAATATGGAACGACTATATGAGGAGAATATCCGCCAATTCGCTGAAATCTGTGAACATCTATTTATCAATACACTCATGGTTCCAGAAAAAGTGATTGAGAATAGGCATATTTATGATCAAGGAATTCTTGAACTCGACTCAGTTTGAGATGAATTGGAAAATACAATCACATATCAACCTGAGTATGTGGAAAACTTTTAAGGACAATATGAGGATATTTTTGATGAGAAAGATAATGACGTAGCACAAACACAAATTAGTGGAGGAGAACCGTACCAAATTAAAGATCTTAATGATTTTTTAATGAATAAATTAGGATGATCATTCTTCCAGCCTCTGGCTCAACATGATTCCGAGCCAAATAATTTATATGTAACCAAGATGCCTTTACCACAATGTTTGAGCCCGGTTTTATTGGAGATTCCTATTAAATCATAAATCAAACATGAATCTTTGATCACAAAAAATAATTTTATTAATGGAGGTTTAGATGATGATCTTAAGTGGCATGAATTAATTGTTGATCACGAGGTTAACCTTGAGGCTGAAATGGAAGATGAGATGAATGAGGAATCGACTTTTAAAGAATCTGAATCTTGTGATTTTTATGAAACTCCGATACTTTCCTCATCTTTATTGAGTCCTGTGATTTAGTTGTCTGAATCAAGCATCGATTTCTTAATATAGAGGTCATGTTATGTTCCTAAAGAAGATGTTAAATCTGACTCTGAGGTTTATTTTGATAATGAAACTGAAGTTGAATACGATGACGAATCCGAGAATAACGACAAAACTGAATCTGAGGAAGAACAATGATGGACATAAATATGAATATGATAATAAAATTGAATTTGATTATGATCATGATGATAATTTTGAGTAAGAGAGGAAGCTTGAGTCTGAGTTGCCACCACATGTTCTCTCATTCACCCCCGACCATAAAGTCGGAAGTCCTTTTTGATGACTCCCTCATGGATGATCGTATAATTTCCCACTCCAATACCATAACCTCCAGTGAAGATGACCAATCTTGTTTGCCCTTTCACTCTCTCAGTGCATCCCCTGATATTACCTTAAATTTCAATCAAGATGACTCATTGCCTCTTGATAATTTTTAGGTTAAAAATGAAGAGCTCCTCAAGAAAATCGAGGTTGAACGACCAACTACCACGTTGATTCTGCCATGGCATGAACCATCTTCTTGGTCGATTGAAAACGAGGCATCAGGAAAAGAAGTAGTTGCTTCAAATGATATGGAAAATTCACATACTGGCAATGAGCTTGAGCAACTGTTAAATCAGAGTATACATGCACCCACTCCCTCGCCCTTGGATTCAAGTTAACAGTCATTTCATGGAGATAGTTCAATGGCATTATCAAATCTCTGACCTTTGTGACACCAAGGAGGCCATCGAGGTAGAAAATATTAGTGTTATGGGTGGAAATATAAATGAATTATTTGTTGTGTTCAAGGAGAAGGATTCCACTTATAATCAATTTTATGTGATGAACTCAGATTTTGTAACTTTGGACCCGCTCGTCAGGAAGAAAGGGAACCCTTTGCAATTTTTCATCTTCTGTAGTTTTTAAAATTATTTTGGACCATATGCAGTTTTATTAAACTTGTGATTATTTTATACAATTTTCCACTTTCACATTTTATATTCTACAACATTTGCATTTTTATTCAAGTTTCTTTTAATTACATTTCACTCCTCCAAGGACTATTATGCATTTTTTTTAAAGTTTATTTCATTCTCTGTAATTCACTCATTGAGCTTTTTTAATTGGCAAATTTCACTTCCGTTTAGACCGTTTTATTAATTGCAATTACACCCTTAATTTTTTTGTTTATTTACATTCTGACCCCTAGGTTTGTTAGAAAATTACACTTATACCCCTGACGGTTCCAAAAATAGCAGAAAAATATGAAAATTTCCAAAAAATTCGTGTGCGATCCTTATGATGTTTAGAGCCTAGTGACAATGGTTTCAAAATATTTTAAGGTTCATAGACAAAAAAGGATTTAATTTGGATCAATAATGCCAAAATGCATTTGTAAATAGAATACCAATTCGTGCAAAAATGTTCGAGCCCCGGTTGTTCGATCCTCTACTTGTCCTATACATTATTTGATATATCATGGTTTGTAATTGTATAAATTTATTTAAATATCTCAGGTTTCATATGTGCACACAATGATACAGAAAAGCACACTTTTAGCGTACCGAAAATTATGTTTTCATTCACCTTTTCAATGAGATCTTTATGCTATTTTGATTAATCATTGATTTTCAAACTACAACAAATTAAAAATGAGAAATGGTGATTATCTGATTAGTATTTATTTATTTCTTATTTTTAAAAGAATTTATATAGATTATAAAAAATAACCGAGCAAGCCTATATTGTGGAAGGGAAAACAAGTTTTTTTATTGGGATGATAAAATGGAAACCCTTTAGAACAAAGAACCCTACAAAAACCTCCATCTCCTTCTCCTCCTCCTCCCCCATTCTCCCTGCTGCTGCAGCTTCTTCATCATCCTCATCTTCTTCTTTCTTACTCCAATCACCACTTAATTTGTTCAAATTCTTCTTTGCCCATCAAGATTGCAGCAGCAGAAGAATAAAGGAGCAAACTTTGCTTGGGAAATTAATCAAACGAGATGCCCCTGGGTCAGAGAGATGGCGAGAGGAACGATTCACGCTACTGCGGAGTGGAGACCGATTTCGACGACGACATGCCTCAGGTCCTCGCCCTCAATCTCTCCACCGGCTTTGACTTCGTCGTCGCCCCCTTGGTTTGTCTCCTAAATCTTCCCCCCCTTTATCTATTGAAATGCAAACAGCATGATATATCTTTAGTTACTAACAGTTACGAATTTTATTGCTTCATTAGAAATACCGAAAAGAATTCCTTTTTCTAAGAATCGCACATCTGATTGCTCCCTTAAAGATGTTCAATATTTTAATTGGATGTGGGTGCTGATCAATGCCTTAAAGGTCAATTTCTCGTCGTTTTTCCGAAATTGAAAACCAATATTTCCCTAGCATGTCGCTGATATGTCACCATAATTGTCAAATTTGTAAAAAAAATGGATATAAAGTTTGATTTTCTCCTGAAAATTATGTTTTTTTTAATTTTTTAAGAAAAATATAAGATAAACATACACACTTATTTGCTAAATTAAATGCCTAAATACAAGTTTTTTAGTAGTTTGTCATCATAATCACCACACAACCTGATAGCATATTGAGTAAGGCATGGAATTAGAAGTTTAGTCAGGTAGAATCCATAAGTCGAAATTAATTCTCATTCCGAATACATGCACCCTATATACTACAATATTTGCCATGAACTTGTTGAGAAACTTGAGATGCCTTGAATCATAAGTTCATAACCCACATGTTCGATTGGACCTATTGTGGAGCTTGTTGTGCAACTTCCTCAAATATTGACGGGGCTAAGCCTGTCTTCTGGGGTGGGGGGGGGGGGGGGGGCTGGGACTGGCGTATCCCTCCCCTTTAGGGGGCTTAGAAGCAATGCCCTCAAAATGAAATTTAGTCAGTTACATGGTCATGTAAATATTTGCTTTGGGAATCGAGGCTCTTGTTTGCATATAATATGTATTTATATATATATATATGATGACTAACATATATATTCTATAGGAAGGGAACTTGGACGATATGAGTGAAATGGAGAAAGGTATCATCGATCCATTTCCCTTAAAAAATTAAAGGAAGTTGGAGATAATTGCCTAGCCCAAAAAAAAAACACGAGACTTTCGATATCACCGGTCTAGTATATGTCGTGAAATTTAAGTCCATGGTGCTGATGCATTGTGATTTAAATCAACATGAGTTAGAAGATGTAGCAATGATAGATAGTAACAGAAGCCTCCTGCTGTGGACATCGAATGATTCCGTATCGATATCTGAAAAATAAAGGGGCCAAATGGTACCTATTGTCTTGGGCTATTGGCCTCAGACGGCATGCATGCCTGAGGTGTCTTTGGTACAAGAGGACACTACGTGACTTCTTCAACTTTAATGATATATCAACCTACTGTCATTTACATGCTAAGTATTACAAAGATACATGTAGATACATGTCAAGGTGATGGTGTTTGGGTTGCGGATTGTTTTTCCGAGGCGTCTTTGGTACAAGAGGGTACTATGTGCAGTGATGTAATGTAATTACAAGAGGGCTGCAGAGAAGACTTTGTTATTGTTGCATGAACATGCCTTTGCGACCAATTTATCCTATAAGAAGGGAAAAAGGCGGCCAATTTAGAGTATGCGCTTGCACCATCCTCTATCCTTGTGGTGCTTGTTCCTGTAATTTATGAAATTATTAGAAAAATTAACCCTGGACCATTGTGACATGTTGTTTTTTAAATTTAGCATGTTTGAAATGACATACCATGCTTGCTCAAATACAACTCCCACTATCACAATAATAATTAATGTCAAATAAAGATGCGTCCGGTGTCTCACTAATGTCTCACTAATTATCAACGTCAAATAAATATGCGGGAGTTGTTGATTTGTTGCAACTTGCAACCTCTATGTGTGTTTGATGGTTTACCACCGAGTGAAGGTCGAGGTTATGCCTGGGTTTCATCCTTTGGGTCTACATATGTGAGGAGATCATGTTGTATGCTAAAGGTAAAGGGTGACGACATGTGAATATTATTTCATGTCGCTTGCAAGTTCATTTTAATAACTTTGGGTATTCATGGATACCATTTTATTGTGTACCATTATTCAATGCATTTAGCCCACTTGTATTTTGTATGGTTGCAAAAAAGATGCGTGCCATCTTGTTTTGGTTGTTTTTCATTAATGTGTATATAGGACAACAACTAAAGAGAAGGAATGATGATTGGTATCGAGGACATTTGAAATTGGTATTGGACATCATGTCCAACTGGCTGCATTGTCCATGTTGAGATATTAGTCAGGGATTTTTACCCGGCAGATCCTATAAACTTTGTCAATTGCCTCCACGGCCTTTGAAACAACCTAATTCCTCCCTCGACCTCGTAAACTTGCCAACTCTTACCCCATGAACCCTCTGGGTAATCTGTTTGAAGTCCATGGGTGTTCTTGGGGTAATTTACAAGGTCGATGGGGTAATTACGTTGTGCAAAAGGTCGTAGAGGTAATTTAAAATGTTTATAGGGTCTGCCGGGTAAAAATCCCTATTAGTTATCTTTTATCCTTTTTATATATTCTATTTTCTTTCTGTCTACACTATGAAATTTGCCCAACATGTTTCTCCTCTATATAAGAGAATCCTAGGGCCTCATGAATAGATAGCTTATTGCATTCTCTCTCTACATGCTATCAGAGCAAAGATTGTAGACCGGTGTTTATACCTAAAATCCACCACCACCACCAGGCTCCATCCTCCTTGAGCCTTGCACGAACCATTCTTCCTCATCCAAGGGTCTTGCGTGAGGCCTCGTTGGGTTCCCGAGTGCTACCCAGACTTCGTCCATGCGCTGGCCAATGTCACACATGTGCTAGCTAGTGCTACCCTAGCGCTACCCATACCGACGAGTTTGCTTTGGGTTGGTTGTGGTATGGGCATACACCCACAACTACACCCTTTAATGTTTGTATATACACCCTATCACCTGTCTACGGTCCTAGTCGTGTACCAATCCCATACCATGTCAGAAAACACAGTTGATATTCTATCCATAGATGCCTTTAAGGGTCCGACACATATTGTCAAGATGGATGTCACAAACTATGAGTTGTGGATGATGCAGTTCGTGAATCTCTTGCAAAATCATGGTAAGAAGCATATTTTGACGCATGATGAGTTGGTCGACAAGACTGAGACCAATGCCTCATGGGAGGTCGATGATGCTTATGCAAGAGTTTGGCTTTTTGGTATTGTTTTTGTGAAAATACTCAATGATATCTTGAGTCATCCCACAACGAAGACAATGTGGGACATCCTCGCAGCAATGTACTCTCAAGTGAGAAATAAGTCGAAGATCTCGCAACCCCAGTATGATATTTTTACGTCCAAACATGGTGATCGTATTCTTCATGCCTTGGACACATTTCTCAGGGGTATGTTTGAGAGACTCCATAGATACATACCTCTGATGGCCTCACTAGAGCAACACAAAGCCTATCGTTATTTTGTTATGACTGGGGTCTTTGTGGCAGCCCTTAACCCTTAGTACGACTCATCTCGCTCTTAGTTACTCACATATGCTACTATACCTCCTATGAAGGAGGCATACCGTAGGTTAAGCAGACTGAGCATCCCCTCTGCTGCATCTTCTCAGACGTCATCAGCTATGACAACTTTCTGTGGTAAAGGCAGTTTGCCTCAATTCAGAGGACGGGGTACACGTGGCATAGGAGGCTCATGCCCACGCCAACCCTGTTCATATTGTCATCGATCCGATCATTCAGAGGACACATGCTATTCCAAGTACAACTTTCCACCATTAGCCCGTGTTGCTGAGCAAGTCCAGACTGACCTTGATTCTACCGGTCATCGTTTTGATGACTTTATTGCTCGACTGAGAGAGATCATGCCCCCAGCTGCTGGATCTTCTAGTGTTTCTACTGGCCCTCAGATGTTACTTCTGCCTCCACCATCCCTTCAAGTATTACTCATGCATTTACTAATCGTAGTTGACCAGATCCTTCAGAATGTATCATGGACTCTAGAGCTTCTCATCATCTATGTGGAGATCGCACGCAGTTCAGTTCTTATCGCCATGTACAACCTGGTAGATCAGTGGTCATTGCTGACAGGACACATTCTCCCATTACCAGACTGGGAGAGGTCCATTTGACTCCCTCCATGCACCTACGAAAAGCTCTTCATGCACAAGAACTCTCAATTTGTTTATCAGTCAGATCACAAAAGATTTACGTTGCCATGCCATATTTATCCTTGCTTCCCTTGTTTTTCAGGATATACTCACGGGCACGGCGATTGGATGTGGTCGTGAGCATGGAGGGCTTTATAGGTTGATACAATCTCCTTATGCTGGTGCTAGCTCTCTTTCTGTTGGATCGAATTTTCCTTACACTTCTCATCTTTGATTTGATCATCTTCCGTTTCTGCCGTCTCATCCCTGACATTCTCAGCAAGTCCACGTTTCAATATGAACCATGTTAACTTGGAAAGCATCACCAGTCATTTTGAGCTTTCATTTTGATATGCATGGCCCGAGTTGTGTCCCTAATCATCAGGGGCACATGTATTATTTGGTTGCTGTGGATGACTTTTCCAAATTGTCATGAGTCTTTTTTTAAAGAATAAGTCTGATGCTAGTACTATGATTCGGAATTTTGTGATTGAAATGAAGAATATTTTCTCTTTTTCTATTAAATACATTTGTTCTGATAATGCTCTGGAGTTTTGTACTACTCAACTATCCCAATTCTTTAGATTACGCGTCATTATCCATTAGATGTCATGTCCTTATACTTGTCAACAGAACGGTGTTGCTGAACGCAAACACCGTCACTTTCTGGACATCATCAGGACTCTTCTCACACATAATCAGGCTCCTCATTTCTTCTGAGGTGATGCTATGATGACATCATGTTACCTAATCAATCGGATGCCATCTACCATTCTGGGTGAAAAGGCACCCTTCTCTCTTGCTTTTCCTGAAAATGACCTTTTCTCTCTTATGCCATGGGTTTTTGGCTGTGTGGCATTTGTTTACCTTTTGCATCCAGGTCGTGATAAGCTCGCTCCAAGAGCTGTCAAATGTATGTTTATTGGGTACTCTTGTATCCAAAAAGGATATTTGTGTTTTGATCCTGTTCGGGGAAAATACATGTCAGTGCCGATGTTACTTTCTTCGAGTCCATCATGTACTATACTCCTATAGTGATAGGTTGAGTTCCTCTGAATCTGGGGATGATGTTGTTCTTCCACTTCCTCCTACACATATACCTCAACCTGTTCTTCATGCTCCAGTACCTTCCCCAACATCCAACATGTCTTAGTTCTGAAAATTTGATTTCAACTGATGCCCCTAGTGGTGTGAATTGTGAACATGAACTTTTACAGCATGTGCATGAAGATATACAGGAAGAGCAGGGACCACCTCATGAGGATGATCTGGGGTGGCTTATTGCCTTGCATAAAGACCAACGTAGCTGTGCGAGATACACCCTCACCGGACATATGTCTCTAGCACGACTTTCGATGGATTTCATGAAGTTTGTTGTGGGATTATCTGCCATTGAAATCCCATGCACATACCAGGAGGCTCTTAGAGAGAGCAAATGGTTACTTGCCATAAAGGAGGAGATGGCCATGTTACAGTCACGTGTCACATATAGTATTGTTACATTGCCTACAAGAGTATCTGTTGTGGGATGCAAGTTGGTGTTCATAGTGAAACACTGAACATATGGCAACATAGATAGCTACAAGACAAGGCTTGTGGCTCATGGGTTCACCCGGACTTATAAAATGAACTATCATGATACTTTCTCTCAAGTAGCTCAACATTCTACACTACGGATCATTCTTTCTAGTGCAGTGACTTGTGACTGGCTCTTATATCAACTTGATGTGACGAATGCATTTCTCTACAATGACCTATAAGAGGAAGTCTACATGGAGTAACCACCTGGGTTCGCTGCTGAAGGGGAGTGTCAGAAGATGTGCAGACTTCATAAGACTATCTATGGCCTTAAGCAGAGTCTAAGAGCATGGTTTCAGAAGCTCTCACACTTGATCAAGCAGCATGGGTTCGTGAGATCGACTGCAGAACATTCACTGTTTATTCAGAGGTCTCACAGATGTACCGTTGCTATATTAGTCTATATTGATATCATTATTACAAAGGATGATGTGTAGGGCATTCAAGCAGCTAAGGTTTTCCTTGGTCAACAGTTTATAACCAAGAACCTTGACAGTCTATGTTACTTCCTTGGACTGGAGTTTGCCAAGAACTAGCGAGGTCTTGTGATGACCCAGAGGAAGTACGTTCGGAACTTCTCTCTGAGATATGCATGACAGATTACAGGGTTGCCACCAATCCCATGGACCCGAGCATGAAGCTGTATGATGAAGACGTTGAGGAGGTAGACAAGAGGAGGTACACGGAGCTTGTTGGACATGTGAGCCCATAAGGAGTCACTATGCAATAAATGTTATTGCAGTTCACTCCTTAATCTGAAATGAAGAATAACTAATTTGCATAATAGGTCTCTTAGTACAATTAAGGTTATGTACCATGACCATCTTAATAATCATACAACTATTGATTAAATGGTTGAATCATAGAGGCTGGTGCTTGGATGATATCTAAAGAGCAAGCACCGTCAAATGCTTGTTAAGAGATGATCTCTGGCCTGAGAAGGAGATGCCGATCCTTCTTTAAAGGTTGATATCTAACCGACCTCTTGATGTGGGTCCTCTACATAGGAATAGAGATTCGGAGATATCAGATAAGTTAGGTCAAAGAGTTGACTTAACGAGATCGAGATAACCAAGACCTATGTCGTATACTGTCACGATATAAACATGATGCAGGCGAGGATTTTGCAACGGTGAAAAATTAATATTGATGGTGGAATTTTGGTGGAGAAGAAAATGGAGGGGTTGAGAATAGAATAACTCGTCGGAGAACGAGGGATCTTGGAGAAGAGAAGCGCGAGGATCGCGTGGGGGAGAAGATAGACGAGAGAGAGAGAGATAAAAATCTCAATTTTAATTATAATCTGACCTGTCTTAAAACAATAGACTATCATCCCTTTATATAGGAGGGATGAGATTACAAAAATAGAAACCAAAATCAAAATTCAAATCAAACTTATCCTAATTTGACTCTAATCGACTAACTAATAAATTCAAATCTCTAATTGACTCTAACCAACTAAATTTGAAATTCGAATAGAAACTAACTAATTTGAGATCATAGGCAATCTCTTTTATTTAAATAAAATTACGACGACTCAAATAAACATAAATAAAATTAGCCTCTAAACAACGGATAAAAAAGTAGAACATGGGGCCCTATTTGTCCGTTTCACGCTGCATCAGTTGATGATCTAATCAAGGTTTATACACCGGCGAGCTGGTGTGCATATGAAGACATATGAGTAATACAATCTCTCAAAGGGATCATACAGGTTCATTATTGAATCAGAAGACATGGGCTCACTCATGAGGTACTGGGACCGATTAAATTCCATTCATGGTCGTCTTGCTTTTGAAGCATGACACGAATTCATAGGTATGATATATGCTTTTGGAAAGCATATGATCGATACCAGCTCCCGATGACCGAATGATAAACTTAATGATAAAACCCTGAAGAAGACAATCTAAAAGTGATCTAAAACTTCGGGTTTATTTTAAGTCTTCCAGTATGTAGGATGTACGAGTTAGAAATATTTGAGGGTGATGTGATCATAAACGATTGTATAACCATGATGCTTCCATTCCAATGGCGTGATGAGACATGTTTGGATTTTAATGACTTCTCTCAGTTGAGAAGTAATCTAATCTTAGTCCAAATATTTGACATCGATCTGAATATGATTCAGATGTAATAAAAAGATTAGATTTATAGCTTTGATTTAATAAAGCATCTTTGAGAGGTCACCGATATATGGATGTGAGATATGATCTCAATATCCAAGTCACTATACGTGGAACGTACAATCGTCCTATCCTTGTCTCCAAGTTTCTGCGGAAAAAGCGCATTATTCTTGAAAGAGTCCAAGAATGATTCCATTGATTAATATATTTGGAAATTGATAGCTAAATGTGATTTAATTATCATGAATAATACGAATATGATTCATATTATTTAGATACATGAGAATGAAGATTCAAGATAATTTAATATGATTTAATGATCACGGATATGTATAATGTGGATAACATTATACATATCAATCATGTATATGATTTATAATATATTAGAGAGAGCTATTTGTAAATAGTATTTACGAATTAATTGTTGATGTGAATTGGATTCACATTGGACAAATTAATTGAAAATATAATTTACATTTTATTTTAGATGTGTGAATATGACTCACATTTTTTTAGTAGCATGATTGAAATATTTACAAAATAATTTAGAATTATTTTTGTGAATTAATTTGCAACAAAAGTTATTGCAAATAAATGAAGGATTATGTGAGATATAAATTCTCACATAATTGGAAGAGGGAGCCACCTTCCTAATATGGAGGGTAGACAACCACCCTTGACTAATTCAAGGTGGTCGTCTACTCCACATACGGAAGGTGGCTAGCCTCCTTCCTCATCCGTCATTGCATATTGATTTAATTGAATTAATTATATTGATAATTATTCATTTTGATTTAAATTAATTGTTGTTGCATTTTTATGCAACAAAATCATGTTTGTTAGAAAATAAGAATGCAGAAGATTGATCAGAGAAAAAGAATAAAACATTGAAGAACACGGGATTTTAACATGGAACCCTACTCCCTAAGGAGCGGGATGAAACCATGAGAGAAGGCCTCAAAGGGCCATATGTTGCATTGCACTTTCTCATCTGATACAAGAGGTCTGGGGCTTCTTATATAGCCTCCACAGACCCTCCAAGTCCCATCACTGGTAGATTTGGAACTAAACTCTGGATGTGATAAATGGATCTTGGAAAGATCCATTTACCCATCTTACATGCGACACATATACTCCAACACTCTCCCTCAAGCTGGAGCATGCAATGCTCAGCTTGGACAAACGAAAAGAAATCTCAAACTCACAATACAAGACACTACACACAATATCAACTCAACGCACACAACTGTCGGTTGTTGTCGAGGACGTTACTTCTCATGCCGTGCAGGTAAGGAGGGACAAATGGGCTGGAGTGTGAGTCAAACTGAATCTCCTCGTCAAAGAGCATGTGCTCTGTACTGTGCATGTAAGAGTCACCGCAACTGAATGAGTTTCCACTTGGAGAACTCCGGCCCGCCACATCATGTGGATAACTCCTCCATCTTTGAAAGGACCGAGTTGAAAAAGCCGTGGAGACATCCTCATCGAAGTCCACGGTCGTTGCAGAACGGAGTCTGAAAATTCTCCTCGTCGGAGAACTGGGTCTCTCCCATACTGGTTCAGAGAATGTGATCTCTACTCTGGAGTCCCTATGAAACCACATGAAAACCCTAGCCCAGATGGCATAAGGAATAGAATCTCTGCTCTAGAGTCCCTATGGATCACATGAAAACTCTGACTAAAATAAAAACGGGGACCACAAAACCGAAGATCACATACATGTGCGAATCAACCTGAAGACTCAAAATCTAAAGGTCAAGTCTGAGAAATCGTAGAGTCTGAAATCTGAACGGGCATCTGGACTGGAATTTGAACGAGCATCTGGACTGGAGAATCTGAACTCTGACTCTGAACTGGAATATGAATAATCATAGTGATGATGTTGTATGATGCTAAAGAACTCTACACTATACTCCTCCTTTCTCCCATACTTGTCGGGAAACAATGACATCGACAAAGTTGGGATAAGACAAGAGAATGGGGAAAACATGAATCACATAAGCTGTGTACAATTTTTTTTTAACTTTTCTCGCAATTTTTTTGTATGATTTTTTGTACGATATCTCTTTTTCTTTCCCTTTTTTTGAACAAAAAAATCTCGGCCAAAAAGGCCCAATGCTCTCTTTTGTTATAACAACAGGCCCATTGGTGAATAAAAAAGGAAAGACCACCTTCCTTTTTTTGTCTCCTTTTCTTTCAATCGCAACCCAACCCAATTGAGCTTTATTTAGGGTTCCCAGTGAAAACCCTTCTCTTCGAGTGCTTCCATCCCTATAGGGGATCTGCTTGCTTCCCTCGTCGATGGTTGGAACCTCCTGCGAGGAGGTTGCCGCCTAGAGATGGAGATGGAGGTGCCTCTATTTGGAGGCACAAAGGGGTTGCGATGCCTAAAGCGCGTTGCCTGGATGCGCGGATGGCTCGCCTCGACTTGGAGAGTGCGCGATCGATGGAGGAGTGCGCTGCCTGCGCGAGGCCTGCATCGTACATGAAGGATGCATCACTGCCTTCTTCTTTGTAGTGAACCCGAGTAATTTCTGGAGTTAGCGGTGCCTGGAGAAAGAGGGGGGTGTTGTTGGGTTCGACAGGAGAGCTCGGCTGAGAAAGAGGGGGGTGTTGTTGGGTTCGACAGGAGAGCTCGGCTGCCATGGGAGAGGAGCGCTGCCGCCTGGAGGCCGACCAAGGCCTGAGGGATCGTGCTGTTGTGCACCTGTCGTCATGCGGAGGTGCGCCCGGGGGAGATGGAGGTCTCCTCCCGTTGGAGGCCTTTGGCGTTGGGGCTGCCTCTTGGAGGGGAAGGTGATGCAGCATGATACTATGGAGTTTTTCTTTTAGTCGAGCATATGTTTTTTCTTCTTCTATTTACTCCTTTATTTATTTATGTAAAAAGGCTCATTATATAAGGCCTTATTATCTTTTTCTCTTCCTTTCTTTTTTCTATTTTTAGGAGAGTAGTTGCTTGTTTAGGGGAAGTTGCCTCTATAAAGACACCCCATGGATTAGGGTTGAAGTTAAGTTTGAATGAGATTTATTTTCCCACCTCTAATTCTCTCTCTCTCTCTCTCTCTTCCCTCTCGTTTTCGCCACCCTCGCTTCTCTTCTTTTTCTCCCGTACCCTAATCTTCCCCCCAACGCCGCATCTTTCCCCCTTCCCACCCGCGCCTCTTCTCCTCACTGACCCAACTCGCCACCCCGCCGCTTCCTCCCCATTCCCGCACCCCTCCCGCGCCCACGCACTCCCCTCCTTCGACCCTCCCCGCCGCTCGCCCTTTTTCCCCCTCACGCGCCTTCAACCCGCCTCTCCATTCCCCCTGTCCCAGCTGTGCCCTCCCCCTCCAAACTCCTTCCCGCCGCCAACGCCGCCTTCTACCCATTCCCCAGGCCGCCACTGCAACGCCGCCTTCCTGCGACCCTGATTCCGTACCTCCCTCCCCAACCTCATCCACTGCAACGTCACTTTTCCCCCCCTCTGCCACCGCCAACCCTCCATTCGACGCCGCTACGAGCCTGCCGCTATCCGTGCCCCCTGAACCTGTCCAGAGACGCTGCTGTGACTGTCCCGCTGCCCACCAACTTCGGCCAGGTCTGAAGCCCGCCAAAGCCCCTCGTCGGTTGTGGTATAAGCGCCCTTTTGCCATATTCTACCGCATAATATTAGTATTGTGGATTGTTATGTGGCTGTTCGATTTGGTGACACATTGAGATTCCTAGTTGTTGCAACCTTCTTATAATTTTCCTATGAACTTTTAACTAATTGGATTGCCCTGAAATTGTGGAGAATTCGGTGCTAGAACTCGGTTACTCGCTGTCACTTGTTGCTGAATTTTAGGCATCTTTTACCAACCCGTCAACTCATCGCATTTCGGACTCCCGTGGTTTTTGGCATTGCATGCCATTTTACTTGTTTTCGTCATTTAGTCCATTAGTCCGAGTTTTAAAATTGCCATTTAGTTCACGACCTCCATTCGATTGCATCAATTTGGTATCAGAGCCTAGCGATCCTGCATCTCGCCTGAATTTCGTTTGTTTTATTGCATATAAAAAAAACACAAAACAACAAAATCCAACAAAAAAAGAGAGCAGAAAACGTAGGATTCCCATGGCCGAAAAACCGACTACCACTAAAACCGGCTATACCCCACGCACTGAGCTATCATTAGAAGACTTGTCTGTCCAACTGGCGCACGTATACGAACAACTGAGCAGAAAAATTGCCGAAGTGGATGGACGAGTTACTGTCCCTCACGGCCAAATTGCCACCTTACATAGTCGCATGTTAGGAAAAGATTCTAATGATGAGACACCCCACAGGGGTCAGCGTACTAGTCGGAAGCGACATTCTCGGAGTAACACCTCCCGAGACTCTAGTTCTTCCACCTCCGACGGACACGTTAGCGACTATCTTTCACAGGAGAGCGAGGATGAAGGATTAAGAGATGAAACTCCTTTCATTTCAAAGACCCAAGAGCCACACATCCCAGGATATGCGACCCAACCCTCTAGTGGCCCTTAATTCACGTCGCGGCATGGCCCTAGGCCCGATGGCGGATGGGATCGAGGCATCCGCCTTGATGTCCCGGAATTCGACGGAGGACGAGACCCTGATGTCTTTTTGGATTGGCTCCAAACCGTCGGACACTTCTTTATATGGAAGTCTATGCCTAGCGAACGAAAAGTTTTCAATTTGTCACAATCAAACTAAAGGGACATGCTCTGCTATGGTGAGCCGTTTACAATCTGAGCGCAAACGAAAAGGAAAAGGTAAGATCCGCAGTTGGAGCAAGATGAAAGCCAAACTGAAAACCAAGTTTGTGCCTGAAGATTACAAACGAGATCTATACGCGCGACTTCAATCATGGACACAAGGCACCATGAGCGTGAGAGAATAAACCGAAGGGTTTTAATCCCTCATTCATCGCAACCGATTGCAGGAGACTCCGGTCCAGGAAGTCACCCGCTATATGCAAGGACTCCGCCAAGTTATCCAGGATGAACTCTACCTTCACAACTGTCGGGACGTCGACGAAGCTTACTAGCAAGCTGAACGGGCTGAGACTAAGCTTGCTAAGGCCCAGACAAGGAGGATGTCTTTTTCTGTGAACTCCGTCCCACGCACCAGTACCCCGACGACGACCTCCAAACCAATAGTGTCCCCATCGATTCTTACGGGTAAATCCCAAGCAAAACCATCAACTCCTGCTGTCGCCCGAACACCAACTGTAAACCCCGGACCAAGCATCTTGGGTAGTCGACCTGTTGTAGGACCCGACACTTGTTTCCGATGCTATCAAAAGGGACATCGCGCAACAGAGTGCTCAAACCCTAAGGCTAGGCCCGTCCATTTATGCACCATCGAAGACCCTGAAGACCCTGACCCTGACCAACGGGAATCACCTGAAGAGGATCAGACCGCTCTAACGGCTGACACCATGGGAGCTGATGACCTTGAGCTTCTGGGAGTGGATGGATATGTATTCGGACCTTTCTTGGTAATTGAACATGAGGACTTTATCGCTCCTGACAGCGCACCCATAAACATCTTGCTCACACCCGTTGTCAACGACGCTGATAGTTGGCTGCACCGCAGCATATTCCGAACCACCTGCACCTCAGGAGGGTGTTGCTGTTCGCTAATCATTGATGGAGGGAGTGTTGAGAACTTCGTGTCTCAAAAAATGGTAGATAAGTTGGGTCTACCAACTCAACCACTCGAGAAACCTTACAGTGTGGCCTGGTTTCGAGGTGGTACTCAACTTCCGATCCACCGTCAGAGCCTCGTTAACTTCTCGATTGAGCCTTCATATAAAGACGAGGTGTGGTGCCATGTAGCCCCTATGGATGTCTGTCATGTACTACTTGGGAGACCTTGGCAGTTCGATCGAGACACTGAGCATAGGGGAAAAATGAACACTTACTCATTTCTCATAGACAAGGTGCGAGTGACCCTTAGACCACAACGCGAAGCCCTTAGCCCTCGCCAGGTGGCTACCCTTCGATCCACGACTGCACAATCTGGTAAAAGTATTCCACCGTCAAAGCCTTAAACTACGGGTCCCGTATTGTTGATGGAAGCCCAGACATTCCAACGTGAAGTTCAGGAGAGCTCCACTATTTATGCATTAATGGGACGTGAAGTGAGCAAACAAGAGACAACTACACCCGAAGTCCCGCCTGAGGTAAAGCCCATCATCCAGGAGTTTGTTGACATTATGCCAGAAGAGTTGCCTGAAGGACTACCCCCGTTGCGAGACATTCAACATCACATTGACCTAGTCCCTGGAGCCAGCCTACCCCACTTACCACATTATCGGATGAGAGCCCAAGTGAACACGAAGAAATGAACAAGCAGGTCACTGTTCTTCTACGTCGTGGATATGTTCGAGAGAGTATGAGTCCCGTGGCTGTCCTTGCTCTGCTTACCCCCAAAAAAGATGGCACATGGAGGATGTGCGTGGACAGTCGTTTATCAACAAGATCACGATCAAGTATCGTTTTCCGATTCCACGCCTTGATGACATGCTCAACATGCTATCGGGTGCCAAGTTATTTTCCAAAATGGATCTTCGCAGTGGGTACCATCAGATTCGCCTCCGACCTGGAGACGAGTGGAAGACTGCTTTTAAGATCAAAGAGGGCCTTTATGAATGGACAATAATGCCCTTCGGCCTGTCTAATGCACCCAGCACATTTATGCGATGCATGAATCATGTACTGCGGCCCTTCATCGGTAAGTTTGTGGTAGTATACTTTGATGACATATTGATCTACAGCTTGAACAAAGACGACCACTTATCCCACTTACGACAAGTCTTGGAAACCTTGAGAGCCCAACAATTGTATGTCCATCTTAAGAAATGCCCCTTCATGTCTGACACGGTCCTCTTCTTGGGATACATTGTCACTACCGATGGACTTAAAGTTGACCCCTTCAAGATTCATGCCATTCAGAGCTGGCCCGTGCCCAAAACCCTCACTGAGATACGCGGCTTTCTGGGATTGGCTTCTTTCTACCGGCGCTTCATCCGGAACTTTAGCACTTGTGCGGCTCCGTTGGTAGATTGCACACGTAAAGGCGCACCCGCTTGGACTCCTGAAGCAGAAACCGGCTTTCAAAAGTTAAAGCATCAGTTGACCCATGCCCCTGTTTTGGCACTTCCTGACTTCACCAAGGTTTTCGTAGTCGATTGCGATGCTTCACATGTCGGGATTGGTGCCGTCCTGAGTCAAGAAGGACGACCTGTAGCCTTCTACAGTGAAAAGTTGAACGAAGCTCGATCTCGGTACTCTACATATGATGTCGAATTCTATGCTGTGGTACAAGCTCTCAAGCATTGGAGGCACTATCTAATCCAACGTGAATTTGTCCTTAATTCTGATCATGAAGCCTTAAGATATCTGAACTCTCAGAAGACCCTTAACAAGCGTCATGTAAAATGGGTTAGTTTCCTCCAAGAATACACGTTCCATCTCAAGCACAAGGCTGGCACCCTGAATCGCGTGGCCGACGCGTTGAGCAGACGAGCACATGCCCTGGCTTCAATGACTGTCAACACAACAGGATTTGACACACTCAAGGATCTCTACCCCATTGATCCTGACGTTGGACAAGCTTATGCGGAATGTGTTTATACTGGACAGGATCCGACAACCACTTATGTCCTTCATGAGGGATTCCTGTTCAAAGCCCACCGACTGTGCATTCCTGCCACTTCCCTTCGAGAGAATTTAATTTCAGAACTGCATAACAGTGGTTTAGCTGGACACTTTGGAAGGGACAAGACCTTGACTCTTCTCCAAGAGCGATTTTATTGGCCGCAATTGCGAAAGGATGTTACGAAGTTTGTACAAAAATGCCAAACATGTCAGAGATTCAAAGGCCATAGGCAGAACACTGGGTTGTATACACCTCTGCCAATTCTCCTGCGACCCTGGGAAGACATCACTATGGATTTTGTGCTAGGCTTACCCCTCACGGTACGGAAAATTGACTCTATTTTTGTGGTTGTGGACAGATTTTCTAAAATGGCACACTTCATTGCATGCAAAAAAACTTCAGATGCATCTCATGTCGCTGATTTGTTTTTTCGTGATGTTGTTCGATTGCATGTTGTTCCTCGTTCTTTCACTTCGGATCGTGATACCAGGTTTTTGAGTCATTTTTGGCGCACGCTTTGGTCTCGTCTTGCTACTTGTTTGCAATACAGCACTGCTTATCATCCACAAGCAGATGGGCAAACCGAAGTAGTTAATAGATCGTCAGGGAATTTATTGCAATGCCTTGCAGGGGACTCTCCGTCCAAATGGTATTTAATTCTTCCCCAAGCCGAATTCGCGTATAACAGTTCCACTAATAGGTCCACCGGAAAATCGCCATTTGAGAGTGTGTACGGTTTTCCACTTACCCAATTTCTAGACCTAACACCCACAACCATGCAAGGGAGGAGTAGTGCAGCTGCTGAGGACCTGATCGAACACCTAACCCATGTCCATACCGAAATCCGAGCCAAACTCCAAACCATGACCCAGAAATACCAAGCCCAAGCCAACCTCCATCGTAGAGAGAACGAGTTCAGAGTTGGAGAATTAGTGATGGTCCACCTAAAAAAAGAGAGGTTTCCTTCGAGTGTCCACCAAAAATTGAGTGTCCGAAAGATTGGTCCATTTCGAATCCTCAAAAGGATTGGGCAGAATGCGTACCTACTAGATCTACCGCCATATGTCCAGACATCGCCAGTCTTCAATGTTTCAGATCTCTTCTTATATCACGGAGATGAGCCGACAGATGCAACCACGCCAGCAGCATCCGTTGATGATACGCACCAACCACCAGCTGTGACTGATGCCGATCAGATTGAAGATATTGCAGACATACGCGATATGACGACTAGAACGTGGTCTCTTCCGTCGCTATCTAGTCAAGTGGAAGGGATGACCTCTGACAGATTGCACCTGGATTGACGAGGATGAACTTCAACAACTCTGCCCTGATATACTTCAGAACTATCGCGACGCCATCTCGACGGAGCGAGATTCTTCTCAGAAGGGGGGAGCTGATGTAGCATGATACTATGTAGTTTTTCTTTTAGTCGAGCATATGTTTTTTCTTCTTCTATTTATTCCTTTATTTATTTATGTAAAAAGACTCATTATATAAGGCCTTATTATCTTTTTCTCTTACTTTCTTTTTTCTATTTTTAGGAGAGTAGTTGCTTGTTTAGGGGAAGTTGCCTCTATAAAGGCACCCCATGGATTAGGGTTGAAGTTAAGTGTGAATGAGATTTATTTTCCCACCTCTAATTCTCTCTCTCTCTCTTCCCTCTCGTTTTCGCCGCCCCCGCTTCTCTTCTTTTTCTCCCGTACCCTAATCTTCCCCCCAACGCCGCATCTTTCCCCCTTCCTACCTGCGCCTCTTCTCCTCACTGACCCAACTCACCACCCCGCCTCCTCCTCCCCATTCCCGCACCCCTCCCACGCCCACACACTCCCATCCTTCTACCCTCCCCGCCGCTCGCCCTTTTTCTCCCTCACGCGCCTTCAACCCGCCTCTCCATTCCCCCTGTCCCAGCCGTGCCCTCCCCCCTCCAAACTCCTTCCCGCCGCCAACGCCGCCTTCTACCCATTCCCCAGGCCGCCATTGCAACGCCGCGTCCCTGCGACCCCGATTCCGCTCCTCCTTCCCCAGCCTCATCCACTGCAACGTCACTTTTTCCCCACCTCTGCCACCACCAGCCCTCCATTCAACGCCGCTGCGAGCCTGCCGCTATCCGTGCCCCCTGAACCTGTCCAGAGACGCTGTTGTGACTGTCCCACTGCCCACCAACTTCGGCCAGGTCTGAAGCCCGCCAAAGCCCCTCGTCGGTTGTGGTATGAGCGCCCTTTTGCCATATTCTACCGCATAATATTAGTATTGTGGATTGTTATGTGGCTGTTCGGTTTGGTGACGCATTGAGATTCCTAGTTGTTGCAACCTTGTTATAATTTTCCTATGAACTTTTAACTAATTGGATTGCCCTGAAATTGTGGAGAATTCGGTGCTAGAACTCGGTTACTCGCTGTCACTTGTTGCTGAGTTTTAGGCATCTTTTACCAACCCGTCAACTCATCGCATTTCGGCCTCCCGTGGTTTTTGGCATTGCACGCCATTTTACTTGTTTCCGTCATTTAGTCCATTAGTCCGAGTTTTAAAATTGCCATTTAGTTCACGATCTCCATTCGATTGCATCAGAAGGGCTCCGCTTGGAGCCTTCAAGATCGGAAGGGCATTGCTTGGAGTCATCGCCTGTTGACGAGAAAAGGGTTCTGCCACCATATGCATCTCCTGGAGGAAGAGCCACACTATCTGGACTACGAGCATCGAGCTCTAGAAATTGGGGTTTCCATCAGAAACCCTCCATAACTTGAACATGATCTTCAAAATAATCTTCAAGAACATAATTAGGGTTTCAATAGAAACCCTAGAATCGAATCTCAAATCTCGAACAAAACAACAGAACCAAAACCTAGAGAATTGAACTCGCTTTGATACCATGTTGGAAAATAAGAATGCAAAATCTTGATCAGAGAAAAAGAATAAAACATTGAAGAATACATGATTTTAAAGTGGACCCCTACTCCCTAAGGAGCGGGATGAAACCACGGGAGAAGGCCTTAAAAGGCCATATGTTGCTTTGCACTTCTCATCTGATACAGGAGGTCTGAGGCTTCTTATATGGCCTCCATAGACCCTCCAAGTCCCACTACTGGTAGATGTGGGACTAAACTCTGGATGTGGTAAATGGATCTTGGAAGGATCCATTTACCCATTTTACATATGACGCTTATACTACTACAACAATGTCCATTGAATAAAAAACACAAATTAATCTCAACTATTGATTTTGTGTTGCACATGGATTGCAATCCATAGACTTCCAAAATACTCTAAGGCCCTGTTCGTTTGGGGTATAAGGTGGAATGGAATAAGGGGAATAAGCCCCCAACACGCTTCCCCGTGGTACGACTATTCCCCATTATTTCATCTTATTTCACTCTTATTCCTATCTTTATCCCACCTTACCTACCTTTATTTCACCTTATTCTCCTTATTCTTATCCTCCAGCCGAACGGAGAATAGACCCTTATTCCCCTTATTCCCCATCCTTATTCCTGCTTATTCTCCTACCGAACGGGCCCTAAAAGAAGAGGCAACCCTATCTCTTCTTTTACATAACACAATTGTAAGGCTCCCTCTCCCTTTCATTCTTATTACACGCACTCCCTCTCTCTCAAGTGTGGCTATCCACCCCTTGACTAAGAGAGAATCGCTGTATTCGCTACATCGCCGTGCTGTTGCTTCAATCGCTCGTGGATCTCCATCTTCCTCGGTGCTCATTGCACGTGAAGAAGACTTCAGATTTCGTGAGATGAAATTAGGAGATACGTTGCTTGGGTCGTCATCTTGGATTGCGAGAAGCACACGTCTCATCAATGCGATCGCACGCGTCTCCTCTGTCGGGTCAGACTTGAGACAGGCGGTCTCTTCATTTCGAGACAATGATCGCAACCACGCTTCAAGAGGTATTCCTATATCTTGTTTGTGGTTATGATGAAATGATTCGAAAAATATTATCGAATCATGTGGTTTCTTCTCCTTAATTTTTTTAAATTCTGTTGCTCCAAGCAACTAGTATGACTAGTCGCTCTTGATCACATTGGATGCCATTTTCACGCTTCCGTGATGCACTTAATGCTTATCCCATAGCTTTCAGTACATGCAGTAACCACCTGGGTTCGCTGCTGAGGAGTGTCAGAAGGCGTGCAAACTTCATAAGGCTATCTATGGCCTTAAGAAGAGTCTAAGAGCATGGTTTCAGAAGCTCTCAGACTTGATAAAGCAGCATGGGCTCGTGGGATCGACTGCAGATTATTCATTGTTTGTTCAAAGGTCTCAGAGAGGTACTGTTGCTATATTAGTCTATATTGATAGCATTATTACAAAGGATGATGTGTAGGGCATTCAAGCAGCTAAGGTTTTCCTTGGTCAACAGTTTGTAACCAAGAATCTTGACAGTCTATGTTACTTCCTTCGACTGGAATTTGCCAAGAACTAGAGAGGTCTTGTGATGACTCAGAGGAAGTGCGTTACGGAACTTCTCTCTGAGATATGCATGACAGATTGCAGGGTTGCCACCACTCCCATGGACCCGAGCATGGAGCTGTATGATGAAGACGCTGGGGAGGTAGACAAGAGGAGGTACATGGAGCTTGTTGGGAAGCTCCTATACATGACCATCACCAGGCTAGATAAATCCTTTGCAGTGAGCCAAGTGAGTTAGTTCATTGAACAACCTAAATAGGCACATACGCATGTAGTCCATATGATTCTGAGGTATTTGAAGACCTCACTTGGCATTAGTATTTTATTTAGCAGAGGCACATCCCTTGCCGTTACAGCTTGCGTAGATGCAAATTATGTGGGATGTCTCGACAGGAAGTCTACCTTTCGCTTTGCAGTGTTCATAGGAAGCTCCTTGGTATAATGGAAGAGCAAGGAGATGGTGGTCGTCAAATCCAGTGCAGAATCATAGTACGGAGCTATGACACAGGGAAGTACATGGATGATGTAGGTCTTTGACTAAGTTGATGGCGAGTGGAAGCGAAGGGAGCATGAGTGTTGGAGGGGAGGAGGTCGCCAAATCTAGTGATCGGAGGGCTACCGTCATAGTGGGAGAGGAAGGAGAGATGCATGAGGATGTGGTTATGGAAGAGTTAGTGGGTGATGGCCCATGGAGTCGCCCAAAGGAAATGGGGGAGCGTCGACAACAAGGAGAGGTGCTGCGAGATGGTGTTTTCGATGTGGTGCTGTTGATCACCTGTCCTGGGCATGCAAAGTGGCAGAGCAACTGTGCTTCCGCTGTGGAAATTTGGGGCATCACCGGAGGGACTGCAATGCGAGGGGGAATTGGTCGAGGAAGTCACCTTCAACGGCGAACCCAGAAGCTGCGGTTGTCGAGGTGGCTATAGTCTGCTTGGAGGTGGCGACGATGGCCCCTTCTGTGGATTTGTTGTCTGATGTGGATTTTGAAAGGCTATTATTGTGACCGGCGAAAGATACATAGGAGGAGCCCCCATTGGACGAGCTTGTGGTGAGAGAAGGTGATGTGGATGCCTTGCGAAGGCTGCGGGAGAGGATGATGCCGCTGAAGGGAGGAAGCCCTTGCATCGACGCGGTCTGGCTGTACGACAGAGCCCTTTGTGTCAAGGGTCTATCACCGGAGTGTGCGAGGGAGATGATCACAAGGGCATTAGAGGGAGGCTTATCTCCGAAGTCAAGAGGAGTGATTTCATGGCGAAGGCCTAGATTCCTAGATGGAGGTGTAGGGGACGAGGAATCGACTTGGAAGCTATCTGTAGTCGGAGTGCCGTTGAGGCGCAGAAGTATCGAAGTCCTACAGGAGACATTGAAACATATTGGCGAGGTCTTGAAGGTGTGCAACTCCGGCATGAGGTCGGGCGAGGGCTCGGAGGTGGTTCTCGTGATGAAGGGGAGGAAGCCCCAATCCCCCTTACGAGCGACGATGTGGATCGACTGGAGGTCAATGTCCTTATGGTTGGTGATTTTGGAAGTTGATGGAACATCGGGTGTGGCGTCACCGGTGGCCGGAGGAACTCAGGGGCTATGATGGGTAGCGGGAAGTCTGATGGTCGCTGGCTCTGAGGGCGGCGAAGCCAAACAATCGCCTTGGGGGTATCCCTAGCACTGCCTTGGGACTCATGAGGGATCCGTTGATTGGTGGCTCGAGAATTGACTTACGTTCTTCGGGTTTGAAACCTTACCCGATAAGTGCTACTCTGAGTGGGACTTCGACTAGGAAATTATCGAATCCCTTGTTCTGGATGTGCCAGTTCTCTATTCGTGCGCGATCTTTCACCAGAAGAAAGATGTAGTCTTGGGCCCATATGCGGATCACTCTAATATGGAGATTGTCCGACTCGAGGAGGATTTCGACCTCTTCATTGCCCCTGGGTCTTCAGCAAATTGTAGCGATTTTGAACTCGGGCTTCGTGCTCGGGTTCCTATCGTTTTGGGGAGCTGATCTTACAAGGATTGTGGCATCTCCGGAGTGCATCGCGGTGGCTGCGGTCTTCGCTGACGGAGGTGCTGGAGGACCTTTGGGCTCCTCTCGTGGTAGTGTTATTGCTGGAAGGGGTGGGGAAGGCTCTAAAAAAGGGGGGAGGTCGGGCCCTTTAAGAAGAGCAATTGCTTCCTCGCGTCAGATGAAGCATAAGAAGGGCACTGGGCATTGGGATTCGATGCGACGCAACCAAGGTGAACAATTTTTCGATGGGTTGGCATCAGATTTGGTGATGCAGCTGCTGACCTTCTTACGGAAGCATTGTCTGTCAAGTGCTTCTGGTTGGGGGTTGTTGGAGGGTGATCGAGTAGTTGTAGGAGTTGAGGGTTCTGAGGTTGGGTTTGGATTTGTGGAAGAGGGGCCGGTGATGACTCGAGAAGGGGCAACAAGGTGGTGATGAATGTTGATGTTGATACTGAAAAAGGGACATTTTGCAGTGCTGAGGTAGGATATAGTAAAGAAAATGAAGTATAGAGGCGCTATGGGCAGGAAATTGCACTAACAATGGGGGTACGAATGGCGGGGGCTTCTCCCTCTGTTTCCCAATGAAGCTCATAACTTGGAATGTGAGGGGTTCAGGTCAACCGGATAAGCATTTGGCGGTTGGGTCCATGATAGCTAAGTGGAAGATTGATATTGCTTGCATTTAGGAGATCAAAATTGATTCATGGGAATCCGTGAGATGGAGTTCCACATTGGGTGCTTATCTTAACGAGGTCAGAGCTGTTTTGGCGAATGGAAGCTGGGGGTGAATAATGGTTGCATGGAATGGTGACATTTACGAGTTAGTCGATGATGCGTTCTTGACTCACTCGGTCTCTGTGGCTTTGGCAAGCAAGGTGTATCATTCCCATCTTGTGGTGACCTCGGTGTATGGTAGTGCGGGTGCATCCACAAATATGGTGTTGTGGGATGAGCTGCGTCAAATTAAAGTAAAGATTTTCGGATATGGCATGGTTGGTATGTGGGGACTTCAATGTAACACTCTATGTAGAGGATAAGTCGAGGGGGAGATGTGCGCATGACCCTAGATTGGTTCCCTTTGACGAGATCGTGGAGGATCTTGGCCTCGAGGTTATGGATGCTGCTAACTGCAGATACACTTGGAGGAGTTCATCATCCCGTTCATGCATTGACCGTTTTCTGCTATCTATTGAAGCCCCCGAGATGTTCAACTTGACAGTTGTGACCTCCCTTCCTAGTTCGTACCATCCATCTTTACGATAGGCGTTGGACCTCGAAAGGCGCCTATAGATGGAATATCCGCCTTGCTTTCTGACATACTGGTAACAGAAGACTGGAACGATAGACTGAATATAAGATCATCTACACAGACATAGACGGGTTTAGTTGCAGGTGTAGACTTTAAGCAACCAAACCCATTCTGTTGACGGTGTGCGCGCTAGAAACAGGGTCGTATAGGGCTTCAAGAACTCCGGTATAGGACCGTCGCTCTGATACCATGTTGGGAAAATAGAAGATGTTTATTTCATCAGCCCTAGGCTCTCTTATATATGAGAGTAGCCTATGGGTAAATTACATAAAGAGTACTGCAGAGAATGAAAAACAACAAGAGACCACATAAGTAGATAATATATATGTTTACAAATAGCATTCAGATGGCAGTCTCGATCGGTACAAAGCACGTCTTGTTGCGAGAGGTTTCACACAGACCTATGGTGTGGACTATATGGATATATTTTCTCCAGTGGCTCGTCACTCTACTCTTCTCATTCTTCTATCGGTTGTTGTGGTACGTGATTGGTCTATATCTCTACTTGATATCAAGAATGCCTTCTTGTATGGAGATCTGCAGGAGGAAGTCTACATGCAGTAGCCACCAGGGTTCACTGCTAAGGGGGAGAGTCATATGGTGTGTAGACTTCACAAGGCGATTTATGGCCTTAAACAGAGTCCACGAGCATGGTTTCAGAAGCTTTCCCACCTTATTGAACGACAGGGATTCAAAAGATCAAATGTGGATCACTCGTTGTTCATTCAGAAGACTCCTACAGGTACGGTTGTCATCATGGTCTATGTTGATGATATTCTGCTTACAGGAGATGGTGTTTAGGGAGTAGAGAGGGCAAAAGCATTCTTGGGTCGTCAGTTTGTCACGAAGGACCTTGGTACCCTAAGATACTTTCTGGGGTTGGAATTTGCTAGGAATGCACAGGGTCTGGTGATGACCCAAAGGAAATATATTACAGATTTTCTGATTGAAACATGCATGGTTGGATGTAGACCATCAAGTACTCCTATGGATCCGAGCATGAAATTGTATGACAATGATACTGAAGAAGTCGACAAGAGAAGATATAGAGAGATGGTGGGTAAGCTTCTTTATATCACGGTTATCACCATAACTCGACCCGATATTGCTTTTGCAGTAAGTCGGGTGAGTCAATTTATGGAGCAGCCAAGACAAGTTCATATGGATGCCATATACATGATACTGAGGTATCTAAAGTCTTCTCCAAGCTCAGGGTTGCTATTTCGAAAGAGCACAGATTTATCTATTTCAGCGTGTGCAGACGCATACTATGTAGGGTGTCCTAAGGATCGAAAGTCTTTGTCAGGATTCGTCGTTTTTGTTGGGAGCTCTCTGGTTTCGTGGAAAAGCAAGAAACAAACTGTTGTGGCAAGGTCCAGCACTGAGTCTGAATATAGGGCCATGGCGCAAGCAAGTACGGAGATGATGTGGGTTCGAGCTGTGCTAGAAGATCTACATATAATTGTACCTTTACTCATGCAGCTTCTGTGTGACAATCAGACAGCATTGTTTATGGCCAACAATCCAGCATTTCATGAAAGAACAAAGCATATCGAAGTTGACTGCCATTACACTAGAGACATGATCCAGAGAGGCTTGATATCTACGTCTCATGTTAGCTCAGAGGATCCGACTGCTGACATATTTACCAAGCCGCTGCTCAGAGGACCCTTTCAGAGATGTTCTTCCAAGCTGAGCATGATAGACATCTATGCTCCATCTTGAGGGGGAGTGCAGGGACTTATGTTATGATATTATGTACCGTTTCTTATTTTGTACTTATTCTCTGGACTCTTGTGTATTTTACCCATGGGGTCTCTCTATATAAGAGAGCCTAGGGTTCTATGGAATAACAATTCACTCATTTCCACCAACAATGTGATGACTACTAACCTCTTGTAGTCATCCTTTCACTTTAAAAAAAAACTTTAATCGATTTATAGACTAACTGTATGGTAAATGAGATTACGATGGATCTTATGAGGTCATTAGCTACCCAGCATTTGCCTATGCATGGTTGTATAACGAGGTTGCAGTTTGTTTGGGATATTTTATCTTCCAATGTATCCAAGTAAGTTGATTTATTAATATGATCAATACGTAGTTATATCCTATTTTTATCTGATTGAACACACTCATATAGTTTAATATCAGCAGATTGGTGCTGAAGTTGATTCACTGTCTTTGGCACTTTTATTTGAAGATTAATTCCTGATTACAAGTTTGCTCAAAGCAGTACCAAAGGGCAATTTCCAAAGCTCTGCTTGATAGGGTTCCAGATGACAAGGCTTCGACATTTACCACAGTGAGCATGATTTATCAATTATTTTTTCATTTTTCTAGTTGCAATTCGATTGAATTAAGACGTGTGAAGTTTTGTCCAATGCCACTTGAGTGGTGTGGATGTTGTATTGGAAGGGGTTTTAGTTCTTCATTGTATCCTAACTGCTCTTACTCACCTTTTCTCCCGAATAGGTAATTATGGTTGTCGGAGCTGGTCGGGGTCCACTTGTGAGGGCTTCGTTGCAGGTTTATTTATTTATTTTACTTTCTACGTGTCATAGATATAACTAAAACAGTAATTGTTTATTGATTCTGCAGTCTTATAGATTACATTGGTATTATGCTCTGTTTTTCTCCCATAATGTTCTCTGTAATAATTTATTGGGTTTTTATCATTTGTGCCCCTTTGAGATATCACAATTTCAGTTATGCCCCTATCTTTTTGGTAATATCAATTGTGCCCCTCACTTCTTTCTCCGTTAACAGTTGTGCCCTTCCGTCACATTGACGCCAAAAAATTAAAATAACCATAGTTTACTCAAACCATGGTGTGGTTAAGAGGGGTATTATGGTCAGAATAAAATCAAATGAGGAGGAGGGTTGGGGAGGAGGTGCGAGGCTGCCGAGGAGGTGCGGGCTGGAGCGCGGGCGGCGGGGGCTGGGGGAGGTGCGTGGTTGCGGGAGGAGGTCGTCTTCACGACGTTATCGAGGGGGAGCGGGGGGCGGCGCAGTGCGGTGCAGGGGGAGGTGGAGTAGGGGGCGGTGTGTGTGGGGCAGGGGGGAGGGGGAGCAGGGGGCGGCACGGTGCGGGGCGGGGGAGGGGGGCGACCTGGGCGTGGATTGGGGGGGGGGGGTAGGGGGGAGGTGCGGGGGCGGAGGGAGGTACTGGGGGCGGTGTGTGCGGGGCAGGGGGAGGGGGGCGACCTGGGTGCGGATGGGGGGCAGAGGGGAGGTGCGGGGGCGGAGCAGGGAGCTCGAGGCGGAGGAGGGCGAGCTAGGGCGGCGCGGTGTGGGGCAGGGGGTGGGGGGCGACCTGGGCGCGGATGGGGGGCAGAGGGGAGGTGTGGGGGCGGAGGGGGGAGGTGCGGGGGCGGAGGGAGGTGTTGGGGGCGGTGCGGGCGAGCTGGACGGAGGGGAGGTGCGGTGGGAGCGGAGGGAAGGTGCGGGGGGCAGAGGGGAGGTGTTGGAGGAGGAGGATGATGGAGGTGGGGAGGTGTTGGGGGCGGAGCAAGGAGCTCGAGGCAGAGGAGGGCGAGCTGAGGCGGAGGGGAGGTGCGGGAGGAGGAGGAGGACGATGACGGAGGTAGCGAGGTGCGTGGGCGGAGCAGTGGGCTCGAGGCGGAGGAGGGAGGAGTTGTGGAGGAGGAAGAGAAGGGAGGAAGAGGAAGTACATTGATGCAATCTAATAGGGGTCGTGAGCTAAATGGCAATTTTAAAACTTGGGATTAATGGACTAAATGACGGAAGCAAGTAAGATGGCATGCAATGCAAAAACCACGGGGGGGGGGGGGGGGTGAAATGCAGTGAATTGACGGGTGGTAAAAGATACATAAAATTCAGCAACAAACGACAGTAAGTAGTCGAGTTCTAACACCGATTTCTCCACAATTTCAGGGCAATCCAATTAGTTAAAAGTTCCTAGGAAAAATATAACAAGATTGCAACAACTAGGAATCTCAATGCTTCACCAAACCGAACAGCAACATAACAATCCACAATACTAATATTATGCAGTAGAATATGGCAAAACGGGCGCTCATACCACAACCGGTAAGGGGGAGAATGCGGACTTCAGATCTGCTCGGCGGCAAACTGGGTCGGGGTGCTCACAGCAACTTGTAATAGCCCTCGTCCGGGAATAAACTGTCGGTGAGTGCACAGGGGATTATCGGGGCGATTGGCGGCTGCGGTGCGCGGCTGGTAGGTTGGTTGGAGTTGGCAGAAACACGAGGTTTAGGGATGAGAGGGGTGGCGGGTCCGAGTGGTGAGGTAGGCGTGGGAATGAAAAAGGTTGCTGCGGTGAAAAAAGGGGGCGAACGGGCAGAGGAGACCCTGGGCGGTGGCGTGGCGACGTGAAGGCGTCAGGGGACTGGCGCGCGAGGGGGGGAGAAAGAAGGGGTGGTCGAGCGTTGGCGGAACAAGGGGAAAAGGAAGGGTGGCGGCGCGCGATGCAGACTCGGCCGATGGTGACCAAGGCGAGCGGCGGGGAGAGGAGAAGCACGGGGAGGGAACGGGGTGTGGGGGGTGCGGAAATGGGGGAGGAGGCAGCGGGATGGGGAGTTAGGGTCGTGGAGAAATGAGGCGCGGGAGGGGAAGGGGAAAAGAGGCAGCGTCGGGGAGAAGAATAGGGCACAGGGAGAGAGGGAAGGCGGGAGACGAGAGAGAGGGAGAAAGAGAGAGAGAATAAGTGAGGGGGAATAAAATTTTCATTCAAAACTTAAAATCCAACCCTAGCTATTGGGAGCCTTTATAGAGGCCAAATCCCCCAAATAAGCAACAACCTTTCTAAAAATAGAATAAGAAAGAAAACAGAAAAGAAAAGTTGATAAGGCCTTGTATAATGAGCCTTTTACATAAATAAATAAATATAAATAAAACGAATGTCGACTAAAAGGAAGTGATCACGTAGCATCACAGATGGGTGTTAGGTCTATGTAAACATATATTAGTTTCCTTTGTATTTCTCTGCTATTTTTCTTTTCTGTCGTATGCCTTATGTAATTTACCCATAGGCTACTCTCCTATATAAGAGAGCCTAGGGCTGATGGAATAAACAACTCTTCTTCTATTTTTCCCAACATGGTATCAGAGCGACGGTCCTAGACCAGAGTTCTCGAAACCCTAACCCTATCCCTACCCCACCCACGTGCCTCTCTCTCCGCCGCCAGCGCATACCCGCACCCCCTGCGCCTCCGCGCGTGCGCTCGCGCGCCTGCGCCCTCGCCCTCGCGCGCCTGCGCACCTTTGTCCTCGCCCTCGCGCGCCTGCGCGCCTGCGTGCACTCGCGCCCCCGCGCCTGCGTGCTCCAGCATGCTCCAGCGCCATCCTGTGCGCTCCAGCGCGCCCCTGTGCCCTCCAACGGGCACCTTAGAGCCCTGTGCTTGTGTCTTTGAATCAGCCCTACATCTCTAGAGTGCACATCGTCAACTAAATGGGTTTGGTTGCTTGAGGTCTACACATGCAACTAAACCCGTCTATGTCCGTGTAGACGAATCTTATCTCCAGTCTATCGCTCAAGTCTTCGGTTTCCAGTATGTCAGAAAGCAAGGTGGATATTCCATCTATTGGCGCCTTTCGTGGTCCAGCGCCTATCGTAAAGATGGATGGTACAAACTATGAACTGTAGGCGATGCAGTTCATGAGTATGATGAAGTCAACTGGTAAGAAGCACATTCTTACCGAAGAAGAGCATGCTGAGAAGACTGGAGCCAATGCCTCATGGGAGGCCAATGACGCATACGCCAAAGTCTGGTTATCTGGAACTTTGGCGATCGAGATTGCCAATGATATTCTACATCATCCCACGGCCAAAGACATGTGGGATATTCTGGTGGCCACATACTCTCAAGCGAAGAATGAGACAAAGATCGTGCAACTCCAGCATGATATATTCACTATAAAGCAGAATGGTCGCTCTCTACATTCACTCTACACATCCCTACGAGGGATGTTCAAGAAGCTATACAGCTTCATGCCCCTGACAACCACGCCAGAGCAACAGAAGACCTACCGGAATGCGACTATGGTGGGCGTTTTCCTTGCTGCACTTGATCCCGAGTATGAGGCGGCACGATCCCAGATCTTGGCCGATTCTACTATTCCTCCCATGGAGGAAGCCTTTCACAGACTGAGCCGCATCACCGTCCCTTATACGGCCACAAATCAGAATGCTTCAGCCATGGCCGCCAACAGGGGTCGTGGATTTCATCATCAGACCTGTGGACGTGGACCTCATGGCAGAGGAGGTCGTACTCGGCCAACATGTACCTACTGCCATCGTGTCGGACGCAATGAAGACACATGCTACTCCAAGCATGGATTTCCTGCATCTGCACGAGTCCCCGAGCAGATAGAGCCTCCATCTGCTGCCTCTTTGGATCAGCGGTTCGATGATCTAGTTGCCCGTCTAAGGGGCATTATTCCACCATCTGGCCCACCACCCACTACTGAGAATCAATCTGATGCTGCTGCATCTGCCTCTGCGTCTACCAGTGCTTCAGGTAGCATACTTGCATTTACCAGTAGTAGATCAGATACTTTACCTTGGATTATGGACTCGGGAGCGACACATCATCTATGTGGCGATCAGAGTTTACTTATAGGATACACTCAGATCTCTCCAGGCCGAACAGTGGTCATTGCCAATGGTACACATTCCCCAATTGCTGGTCAGGGGGAGATTAGACTGACATCTTCTATGCAGCTCAAGAATGTGTTACATGCACCGGATTTTTCAATGAATCTATTATCAATCAGTCAGATTACAAAGGATTTACAATGTCGGGCAATTTTTGATCCATTTTCTCTTGTTTTTCAGGACATCCTTACGGGCAACGTGATTGGTCATGGCTATGAGCAAGGAGGCCTCTATCGCCTCAATCAAACTCCCTTTGCTAGAACTTCATCCCTACCTACTGGACCCGTATGTCCTATGTTGTGGTATCTGCGCTTTGGACATCTACCACTTCAGAAGTTGCGTCGTGTGTTACCCCAGTGTCTGCCTCACACATCCATCCAATGTGAGGCTTGTCAGTTGGGAAAGCATCACCGGTCTACCTTTCCCAGTCGTCCGGGTCGGAGTAGTACCTCCAAGTTTGAGTTGTTTCATATTGATATCTGGGGTCCGAGTCGTGTTCCTGATCATCAGGGACAGATTTTATATAGTTATTGTGGATGACTTCACTCGTGTGTCATGGGTATTTTTGTTGAAAAATAAATCTGAAGCAGGGAATATTATTATCCATTTTCTTAATGAGATTCGTAATGTTTTCTCCACATCTGTTAAAATTGTGAGAAGTGATAATGCCCTGGAATTGTGTACTCATGTCCTAGCCAATTACTACTCATCCCAAGGGATTATCCATCAGACATTTTGTGCTTACACCTCTCAACAAAAGGGGATCGCTGAAAGGAAACATCGCCACTTATTAAATGTCACCAGGTCACTTCTTATACAGAGTCATGCTCCTTATTCTTATTGGGGTGGCGCGGTTCTCACAGCATGCTACCTAATAAATCGTATGTCGTCCTCTGTTCTAGGTGAACAGATTCCTTTCTCCCTTATCTTTTCTGGTAAGGATCTGTTTTCCCTTACTCCTCGTGTGTTTGGTTCGGTTGCCTTTGTTCACCAGTTGTCTCCAGGTACTGACAAGCTCTCTCCTAGGGCTGTCAAGAGTCTGTTTGTTGGGTACTCCAGAATTCAAAAGGGGTACAAGTGCTTTGATCCATTGCGCAGGCGGTATATTGTTAGTGCAGATGTTACATTTTTTTGAATCCGTAATGTATTTTTCATCCTCAGGTGATCAGCTGCTACCTCCAGTTACTACCGATGCCATATATATGACACCACCACCACCACCAGCTCCTTTACCATCATCCGCACCTCCTATCCCTGTGTCACCACTACCATTTCATTATACCCGCAGGTCTACTCCAGCTCATGGTCATGACTCATCACCTACCTCGCCTAAGTTATGTGCTGTAGATATTACTCTTGATGGATCTAATGATATTTCTGAGCAGGATATGTTGCAGAGGACAGATGAGGACACAATCGATTTAGATGTTCCTATTGCTATCCGCAAATCGAAGAGGAGCTGCGCCACATATCCTTTAGCAACTTCTGTGTCATTTGAACGACTATCTGGGGATTTCAGGGACTTTGTGGTTGCCTTGTCAGCTGTAGATATTCCACGAAATTACCAAGACGCTCTGAAGGATAGTAGATGGCGTCTAGCAATGGAGGAAGAAATGGCAGCACTTCAATCTAGGGGAGCTTGGAGTCTAGTTCCTATACCTGCAGATGTGTCCCCAGTGAGCTGCAAGTGGGTATTTACAGTCAAGCAGAATGCAGATGGCAGTATTGACAGATACAAGGCTCGCCTTGTTGCTCGTGGCTTTACACAGACATACGGGGTGGATTATCTTGATACGTTCTCGCCAGTAGCCCATCATTCTACCCTACGGATCTTGCTGTCAGTTGCGGTTACTCGAGAGTGGCCGCTATATCAGTTGGATGTGAAGAATGCGTTCTTATATGGTGACTTACAGGAGGAAGTCTACATGCAACAGCCACCCGGTTTTGTTGTTGAGGGGGAGTGTTCTAAGGTGTGCAGACTTCATAAGGCTATCTATGGCCTTAAGCAGAGCCCCAGAGCATGGTTTCAGAAGCTCTCAGACCTCTTTGAAAAACAGGGATATAAACGCTCTAATGCTGATCATTCCTTGTTTGTACAGAAGACTTCAAGAGGTATTATTGCAATCATGGTTTATGTAGATGACATCTTGATTACAGGAGATGATGAACAAGGAATAAAGAAGGCGAAAGAAAAGCTGGGTAGCGAATTTGTCACTAAGGATCTTGGAGTCCTTAGATATTTTCTGGGGCTGGAGTTTGCCAGAAATCCGTATGGGCTAGTAATGTTGCAGAGAAAATATGTTACGGACTTGTTAAGTGAAACAGGTATGCTTGGGTGCCGACCTGCTATAACACCAATGGACCCTAGCATGAAGCTATATGATGATGATACAGAGGAGGTGGACAGGAGAAGATACCGAGAACTGGTAGGAAAATTGTTGTATATAACGATCACTAGGCCCGATATTTTCTTTGCAGTGAGTCGTGTGAGCCAGTTCACGGAGTAACCACGTCAGGTTCATATGGATGCTATACATATGATACTCAGGTACCTCAAATCATCTCCAGGTGCTGGTTTGTTATTCAAGAAAGGCAAGGGGATCTCTATCTCAGCATGTGTAGATGCAGCCTATGCAGGTTGTCCCAAGGACAGGAAGTCCACCTCTGGGTTTGCGGTTTACGTTGGAGATTCTCTAATCTCATAAAGGAGCAAGAAACAAACTGTGGTAGCCAGGTCTAGTGTTGAATCTGAATATAGGGCTATGGCTCAGGCTAGCACAGAAATGATGTGGGTAAAGGTTGTGCTTACAGATCTATGTATAGACGTACCACTTCTTATGACCTTAGAATGTGACAATCAGGCAGCCTTGTTCATTGCAAACAATCCAGCATTCCATGAGCGAACCAAGAACATTGAAGTGGACTGTCACTTCATACGTGACATGATTCAGAAGGGATTCATTGCTACATCTCATGTTACTTCAGAAAATCAAACTGCAGATATATTCACCAAGGCATTACTACGAGGCCCATTCCAGAAGCGTGCGTCCAAGCTGAGCATGATTGATATCTATGCTCCATCTTGAGGGGGAGTGTAAACATATATTAGTTTCCTTTGTATTTCTCTGCTATTTTTCTTTTTTGTCGTATGCTTTATGTAATTTACCCATAGGCTACTCTCCTATATAAGAGAGCCTAGGGCTGATGGAATAAACAACTCTTCTTCTATTTTTCCCAACAGTCTAGAAATTGGGTAAGTGGAAAGCCGTACACACTCTCAAATGGCGATTTTCCGGTGGACCTATTAGTGGAACTGTTATATGCGAATTTGGATTGGGGAAGAATTAGATCCCATTTGGACGGAGAGTCCCCTGCAGGACATCGCAATAAATTTCCTAATGATCTGTTAACTACTTCGGTTTGTCCATCTGCTTGTGGATGATAAGCAGTGTTGTATTGCAAACGAGTACCAAGACGAGACCAAAGCGTGCGCCAAAAATGACTTAAAAACCTGGTATCACGATCCGAAGTGAAAGAACGAGGAACACCATGCAATCGAACATCACGAAAAAGCAAATCAACGACATGAGATGTGTCTGAGGTTTTTTTACATGCAATGAAATGTGCCATTTTAGAAAATCTGTCCACAACCACAAAAATAGAGTCAACTTTCCGTACTGTGAGGGGTAAGCCTAGCACAAAATCCATAGTGATGTCTTCCCAGGGTCGCAGAGGAATCGGTAGAGGTGTATACAACCCAGCGTTCTGCCTATGGCCTTTGACTGACATGTTTGGCATTTTTGTACAAACTTTGTAACATCCTTTCGCAATTGCAGCCAATAAAATCGCTCTTGGAGAAGAGTCAAGGTCTTGTCCCTTCCAAAGTGTCCAGCTAAACCACCGTTATGCGGTTTTAAAATTAAATTCTCTCGAAGGGAAGTGGCAGGGATGCACAGTCGGTGGGCTTTGAACAGGAACCCCTCATGAAGGACATAGGTGGCTGTCGGGTCCTGTCCAGTGTCAACACACTCTGCATAAGCTTGTCTGAAGTCAGGGTCAGTGGGGTAGAAATCCTTAAGTGCGTCAAATCCTGTTGTGCTGACGATCATTGTGGTCAGGGCATGTGCTCGCCGGCTCAACGCGTCGGCCACGCGATTCAGGGTGTCAGCCTTGTGCTTGAGATGGAACGTGTATTCTTGGAGGAAACTAACCCATTTTGCATGACGCTTGTTAAGGGTCTTCTGAGAGTTCAGATATCGTAAAGCTTCATGATCAGAATTAAGGACAAATTCACGCTGGATTAGATAGTGCCTCCAATGCTTGAGAGCTTGTACCACAGCATAGAATTCGACATCATATGTAGAGTACCGTGATCGAGCTTCGTTTAACTTTTCACTGTAGAATGCTACAGGTCGTCCTTCTTGACTCAGGACGGCACCGATCCTGACACGTGAGGCATCGCAATCGACTACGAAAACCTTGGTGAAGTCTGGAAGTGCCAAAACAGGGGCATGGGTCAATTGATGTTTTAGCTTTTGAAAGCTGGTTTCTGCTTCAAGAGTCCAAGCGGGTGCGCCTTTACGCGTGTAATCTACCAACGGAGCCGCTGCTAAAGTTCCGGATGAAGCGCCGGTAGAAAAAAGCCAATCCCAGAAAGCTACGAATCTCAGTGAGGGTTTTGGACACAGGCCAGCTCTAAATGGCCTGAATCTTGGAGGGGTCAACTTTAAGTCCATCGGTAGTGACAATGTATCCCAAGAAGAGGACCGTGTCAGACATGAAGGAGCATTTCTTAAGGTGGACATACAATTGTTGGGCTCTCAGGGTTTCCAAGACTTGTCGTAAGTGGGATAAGTGGTCGTCTTTGGTCAAGTTGTAGATCAATATGTCATCAAAGTACACAACCACAAACTTACCGATGAAGGGCCGCAGTACATGATTCATGGTTCGCATAAATGTGCTGGGTGCATTAGACAGTCTTAAGGGCATTACTGTCCATTCATAAAGGCCCTCTTTGGTCTTAAAAGCAGTCTTCCACTCGTCTCCAGGTCGGAGGCGAATCTGATGGTACCCACTGCGAAATCCATTTTGGAAAATAATTTGGCACCCGATAGCATGTCGAGCATGTCATCAAGGCGTGGAATCGAAAAATGATACTTGATCGTGATCTTGTTGATAGCACGACTGTCCACGCACATCCTCCATGTGCCATCTTTTTTTGGGGTAAGCAGAGCAGGGACCGCCACGGGACTTATACTCTCTCGAACATACCCACGACGTAGAAGATCAGTAACCTGCTTGTTCATTTCTTCGTGCTCACTTGGGCTCATCCGATAATGTGGTAAGTGGGGTAGGCTGGCTCCAGGGACTAGGTCAATGTGATGTTGAATGTCTCGCAATGGGGGTAGTCTTTCAGGAAACTCTTCAGGCATAATGTCAGCAAACTCTTGGATGATGGGCTTTATCTCAGGCGGGACTTCGGGTGTAGTTGTTTCTTGTTTGCTCACTTCACGTCCCATTAATGCATAAATGGTGGAGCTCTCCTGAATTTCACATTGGAATGTATGGGTTTCCATCAACAATACGGGACCCGTAGTCGAAGACTTTGACGGTGGAGTACTTTTACCAGATTGTGCGGTCGCGGCTCGAAGTGTAGCCACCTGGCGAGGGCTAAGGGCTTCGCGTTGTGGTCTAAGGGTTACACGCACCTTGTCTATGAGAAATGAGTAAGTGTTCATTTTTCCTCTGTGCTCAGTGTCTCGATCGAACTTCCAAGGTCTCCCAAGTAGTACATGACAGACATCCATACATGGCACCACACCTCATCTTTATATGAAGGTCCAATCGAGAAGCTAACGAGGCTTTGACGGTGGATCGGAAGTTGAGTACCACCTCGAAACCAGGCCACACTATAAGGTTTCTCGAGTGGTTGAGTTGGTAGACCCAATTTATTGACCATTTCTTGAGAAATGAAGTTCTCAACGCTTCCTCCATCAATGATCAGCGAACAGCGACGCCCTCCTGAGGTGCAGGTGGTTCGGAAGATGATGCGTCGCAGCCAACTATCAGCGTCGTTGACAGCGGGTGTGAGCAAGATGTTTGTGGGTGCGCTGTCAGGAGCGATAAAGTCCTCATGTTCAATTACCAAGAAAGGTCCGGATACATCTCCATCCACTCCCAGAAGCACATAATCATCAGCTCCCATAGTGTCAGCAGTCAAAGCGGTCGGATCCTCTTCAGGTGATTCCTATTGGTCAGGGTCAGGGTCTTCAGGGTCTTCGATGGTGCATAAATGGACGGGCCTAGCCTTAGGGTTTGGGCACTCTGCTGCTCGATGTCCCTTTTGATAACATCGGAAACAAGTATCAGGTCCTACAACAGGTCGACTTCCCAAGATGCCTGGTCCGGGGTTCCCAGTAGATGGGCGGGCGATGGCGGGAGTTGATGGTTTGGTTTGGGGTTTAGCCGTAACAATCGATGGGGAACCTATTCGTTTAGAGGTCGTCATCGGGGTACTGGTGCGAGGGACGGAGTTCACAGAAAAGGACATCTTCCTTGTCTGGGCCTTAGCAGGCTTAGTCTCAGCCCGTTCAACCTGCTTGTAAGCTTCGTCGACGTCTCGACAGTTGTGGAGGTAGAGTTCATCCTGGATAACTTGGCGGAGTCCTTACATGTAGCGGGTGACTTCCTGGACAGGAGTCTCCTGCAATAGGTTGCGATGAACGAGGGATTGGAACCCTTCGGTGTATTCTCTCACGCTCATGGTGCCTTGTTTCCATGATTGCAGTCGCGCGTATAGATCTCGTTTGTAATCTTTAGGCACGAACTTGGTTTTCAGTTTGGCTTTCATCTTGCTCCAACTGTGGATCTTACCTTTTCCTTTTCGTTTGCGTTCAGATTGCAAATGGTCCCACCATAGCAGAGCATGTCCCTTTAGTTTGATTGTGACAAATTGAACTTTTCGTTCGCTAGGCATAGTCTTCCATACAAAGAAGTGCTCGACGGCTTGGAGCCAATCTAAAAAGACATCAGGGTCTCATCCTCCGTCAAATTCCGGAACATCGAGACGGATGCCTCGATCCCACCCGTCATCGGTCCTAGTGCCAGGTCGTGGCGGGAATTGATATCCACCAGCAGGCTGTGGAGTATACCCAAGGGTGTGGGGATCTTGATTCTTGAAAGGGGTGTCATCTCTTAATCCTTCGTCTTCGCTTTCTTGTGAATGATAGTCGCTAACATGTCCATCGGAAGTAGAAGAGCTAGATTCGCGGGATGTGTTACTCCGGGAATGTCACTTCCGACTAGTACGCCGACCCCTGTTGGGCGTCTCATCACTATGATCTTTCCCTGGCATTTGACTATTTAGGGTGGCAATTTGTCCACTCGATCATTCGTACATCTGTAGCATTTGAGCATTCAAGGATTCTAACGTTAGCTCAGTGTGTGGGGTGTAGCCGGTTTTAGAGGTAGTCGGTTTTTCGGCCATGGGAATCGTAGGCTTTCTGTTCTCTTTTGTTTTGGGATTTTGTTGTTTGTTTTTGTTTTGCTTTGTTTGTTTTTTTTGTATCTTTTTTTTCTTCTCTTTTTTTTATGCAATGAAACAAATGGAATGCAGGTGAGATGCAGGATCACTAGGCTCTGATACCAAATTGATGCAATCTAATAGGGGTCGTGAGCTAAATGACAATTTTAAAACTTGGGATTAATGGACTAAATGACGGAAGCAAGTAAGATGGCGTGCAATGCAAAAACCACGAGGGGGGGGGGCGAAATGCAGTGAATTGACGGGTGGTAAAAGATACATAAAATTCAGCAACAAACGACAGCAAGTAGTCGAGTTCTAGCATAGATTTCTCCACAATTTCAGGGCAATCCAATTAGTTAAAAGTTCCTAGGAAAAATATAACAAGGTTGCAACAACTAGGAATCTCAATGCTTCACCAAACCGAACAGCAACATAACAATCCACAATACTAATATTATGCGGTAGAATATGGCAAAACGGGCACTCATACCACAACCGGCAAGGGGGAGAATGCGGACTTCAGATCTGGTCGGCGGCAAACTGGGGCGGGGTGCTCACAGCAACTTATAATAGCCCTCATCCGGGAATAAACTGTCGGTGAGTGCACAGGGGATTATCGGGGCGATTGGCGGCTGCAGTGCACGGCTGGTAGGTGGGTTGGAGTTGGCAGAAACACGGGGTTTAGGGATGAGAGGGGTGGCGGGTCCGAGTGGTGAGGTAGGCGTGGGAATGAAAAAGGTTGCTGTGGTGAAAAAAGGGGGCAAATGGGCAGAGGAGACCCTAGGCGGTGGCGTGGCGACGTGAAGGCGTCAGGGGACTGGCGCGCGAGGGGGGGGAGAAAGAAGGGGTGGTCGAGCGTTGGCGGAACAAGGGGAAAAGGAAGGGTGGCGCCGCGCGATGCAGACTCGGCCGATGGTGACCAAGGCGAGCGGCGAGGAGAGGAGAAGCACGAGGAGGGAACGAGGCGTGGGGGGTATGGAAATGGGGGAGGAGGAGGCGGGATGGGGAGTTAGGGCCGTGGAGAAATGAGGCGCGGGAGGGGAAGGGGAAAAGAGGCGGCGTTGGGGAGAAGAATAGGGCACGGGGAGAGAGGGAAGGCGGGAGACGAGAGAGAGGGAGAAAGAGAGAGAGAATAAGTGAGGAGGAATAAAATTTTCATTCAAACTTAAAATACAACCCTAGCTATTGGGGAGCCTTTATAGAGGCCAAATCCCCAAAATAAGCAACAACCTTTCTAAAAATAGAATAAGAAAGAAAACAGAAAAGAAAAGTTGATAAGACCTTGTATAATGAGCCTTTTACATAAATAAATATAAATAAATAAAACGATTGTCGACTAAAAGGAAGTGATCACGTAGCATCATGCTGCATCATAGATGGGGGGGAGGAAGAAGATGAGGTGGTGTAGGAATAACCCCTAAACCTTTTTTTTAAAATTAATTCCGCTTATGTCCTCAAAGTTAACGTCCGTTTGCACTGTGGATGGACGGCAACTAACCCAAGGGGCACAACTGATAAAACGGCAAGAAGTGAGGGGTGCAACTGATATTACCAAAAAGATAGGGGCATAACTGATATTGCGATATCTCGGAGGGTCACGAGTGATAAAAACCCTAATTTATTTATTTTGAAAGGTTGTTATTCTGTTGTATATGTTCGATTTTTAAAGTTGATAGAGTTTGCAGCCATACGGAAAATCTATCATATAATTATTTGTTTTGTTTGAAACTTTGTATTTGTCGTTAGCAATTCAAAACTAAATGACTTCCAAGCATGTAGACTCCCAAGTCCGACCAGCTTGCTTCACTTTCCTGGTGTTCTACTTTACCAGCGATTAGGTTGTTTTAGGTTTACCTGGATTTGCATGGTAGTCCCCATGCAAAAGTGAATGGAGTAATTCACCAAACAGTTGTTCCTTGGTATATGGTGGAATGCTCTCAAGCAGGAGAACAAATATACCAACGTAATTTGTACATACGAGAATATTCTTGTGACACATCATTTGGAGATGCAGCATGGCATCAAGTGAGGAACACCATTTTTCTTCTTGCTATCTATAAGCGGAAGCATGGAGTGATCAATCCCTCTTATTTGACAGCAACTCCTCAGTTACTATGACTCCAATTCCACTTGTGGCGAAATCTGTTGTCAAGCAAGCGAAATGTGGCAATTTCTTTTTATTGTCATGAGTTGTAAGCACAACGGTGTTTGTCAGAATAAACGATACTCTTCTGTGTTATTCCATAGAGCCCTCGGGTCTCTTATATAGAGAGAAAACCCTTGGGTAAATTACAGAGACGTACATGATAAAATAGGAAATACGTAACAGTACATCATGACATAACATAAACCTCTACACTTCCCCTCAAGATGGAGCATAGATATCAATCATGCTCAGCTTGGAAGAACATCTCTGGAAAGGTCCTCTGAGCAATGGCTTGGTAAATATATCAGCAGTCTGGTCCTCTGAACTGACATGAGAAGTGGAAATGAAGCCCTTCTGGATCATGTCTCTGGTATAGTGACAATCTACCTCGATGTGCTTTGTTCTTTCATGAAAAGATGGATTATTGGCAATAAACAATGCTGCCTGATTGTCACATTGAAGATTCATGGGCAAGGAGACATTTACATTCAAATCTTCTAAGACTGCTCTAACCCACATCATCTCTGCGCTTGCTTGTGCCATGGCTCTGTATTCAGATTCAGCACTGGATCTCGCCACAACAGTCTGTTTCTTGCTTTTCCAAGAAACCAAAGAGCTTCCTATGAAGATAACAAATCCAGAAGTAGATTTACGATCCTTTGGACATCCTGCATAGTTTGCATCTGCACAAACCGAAATAGATAGATCTGTATCTTTTCTAAATAGCAACCCTGTGCCTGGAGAAGACTTCAGATATCTCAATATCATATACAAGGCATCCATATGAACTTGCCTAGGCTGCTCCATAAATTGACTCACCCGGTTTACTGCAAAGGCAATATCCGGTCGAGTTATGGTAATGTATAGGAGCTTACCCACCATCTCTCTGTATCTTCTTTTGTCCACCTCATCAGTGTCATTGTCGTACAGCTTCATGCTTGGGTCCATATGCGTGCTCGACGGTCTGCATCCAGTCATTCCTGTTTCAACTAGCAAGTCTGTGACATATTTTCTTTGAGTCATTACCATCCCTTATGCATTTCTCGCAAACTCTATCCCCAGAAAATATCGTATCGTGCCTAGATCCTTCGTAATAAACTGACTTCCCAACAGGGATTTGGTTATCTCAATTCTCTGAGCATCATCTCCTGTAACCAGAATGTCATCAACATATATCATGACAACAACCATACCTCTAGGAGTCTTCTGGATGAACAGTGAATGGTCTGCATTTGATCTCTTGAACCCCTGTCGTTCAATCGGCTGGGAAAGCTTCTGCAACCATGCTCGTGGACTCTGTTTAAGGCCATAGATAGCCTTATGAAGTCTGCACACCATCTGAGTCTCCCCCTCAGCAGCAAACCCCGGTGGCTGCTGCATGTAGACTTCCTCTTGTAGATCACCATACAAGAATGCATTCTTGACATCAAGCTGAAAAATGGTCCAGTCACGTACCACAGCAACAGATAGGAGGATGCGAACAGTGGAGTGTCGAGCCACTGGTGAAAATGTGTCCAAATAATCTACCCCATAAGTTTGGGTAAATCCACGTGCAACAAGTCTGGCCTTGTATCTGTCGAGACGCCCATCTGCATGATATTTCACTGTAAACACCCACTTGCTACTCACCACAAAGGCACCTGGAGGAATGGGAACTAGAGACCAAGTCCCGTGAGACTGTAAGGCACGCATCTCCTCTTCCATAGCTAGACGCCAGCAATCAATCTTCATGGCTTCTTGATAGGTCTGTGGAATCTCAACCGACGAGACAGGTGCTGCAAATCTCTGGAAATCACCATTGAGACGATGAAATGAGACCTGAGACGCAAGAGGATATGATGCACATTGTCTCCTCTGCTTCCTGTGAGCAATAGGCTAATCAAGATCATCTATCACTATGGTGACTGGCGGATCCTCCTCCTGTAGTAAAGGCTCCTGCACCGGTGCATTATCTAACCCATCATTAGTGATAACATCATAACATACCTGAGGCGTGTTGGATGGTTGGCATGTAGCTTGAGCAGGGCCTGACCGCCTTGTGTAGAACTTAGGGAATGGTACAATTGGATGTGGTGGTGGTGGTGGTGTAGTGGAGTCGGATTGACCCAGGCTTGGAGGTGGAGGCACATAGACATTAGTATCCGTGGGTGTGGAGGAGACCAATCTGTCACCTGCAGGGGAGAAGTACATAACTGGTTCAAAAAATGTAACATCAGCACTCACATAGTACTTGTCATGAATGGGGTCATAGCAACGATATCCTTTCTGTGTCCTCGAGTAGCCCACAAAAACACACTTGATAGCTCTAGGAGAGAGCTTATCAAGTCCTGGAGATTACCGGTGAACAAAAGCAACTGTGCCAAAGACACGAGGTGTAAGTGAAAACAAGTCCTTGTCAGGAAAGAGAACAGAGATCGGAGCCTTTTCCCCAAGAATAGTAGAAGGCATGCGGTTGACCAGATAGCATGTTGTAAGTATAGCATCCCCCCAAAAGGCTAAGGGGGCACAACTCTGAATAAGTAATATGCGAGCAATATCAAGAAAGTGTCGATGTTTCCGTTCTGCAACACCGTTTTGTTGAGATGTGTATGCACATGTGGTTTGGTGGATAATGCCCTTAGAGAAAAGAAATTGAGCAAGAGAACGAGTACAGAATTCCAATGCATTGTCAGTACGCACATACTTAACAGTAGATGAAAAAACATTTTGCACTTCATTGATAAGGTTTTGGATAATACTTCTTGCTTCTGATTTATTTTTAAGAAGAAAAGTCCAAGACACTCGAGAGAAATCATCAACCACAACTAGATAGAACTTGTGCCCCTGATGATCTGGGACACGACTGGGACCCCAAATATCTATATGAAATAACTCAAATAGGGAGCGACTGCTCCGACCCTGACGACTGGGGAAGCTAGACCGATGGTGCTTCCCTAACTGACACGCTTCACAACGAAATGACGAATTCGGAGAGATCTGAGGCAGGAGGTGACGCATTTTCTGTAGCGGCAGGGACCAAAGCGAAGATGCCATGTATATGGAGAGACGGAACCCTGAGAGTGAAGTGATACGCCAGTGTAGGAGTTTCGTACGAGACGATAGAGGCCATTGTGCTCAGAACCACAGCCAATCACCCTGCCCGTTAGTATGTCCTGAAAAATGACAGAAGATGGATCAAATATAGCACGGCAGTGCAAATCTTTTGTAATCTGGCTAATGGATAATAAATTCATAAAGAACTCTGGTGTGTGTAGAACATTCTTTAAGTGCATGGAGGGCAACAACACCGTCTCCCCCTGACCGACAATAGGGGAATGAGTGCCATCAGCTATGAGTACTGAGCGACCAGGCTGAACAACTCTATAGGATTGCAGGTTATCTCTATCACGACAGAGATGATGGGTGGCTCCAGAATCAACAATCCAACCTGTGAGATCATGGTTATGATAGGAGACTGAAGTACTACCTGAGGTACTGGCAGTAGCAGATGTACTAGCTGACGCTGAAGCCGCAACATCGGAAGTGTCAGCACCTTCTGAAGATGATTGTGGCATAATATCACGAAGCCGTGCCACTAGCTCCTCGAACCTGTGATCTGGAGTAGATGCTGGTGGACCCTGAACATGATCAGCGACACGTGCAGAAGGAGGGAAGCCATGCTTGGAATAGCATGTATCCTCAGAATGACCAGTACGACGACAGAATGAGCACGTAGACCGCACACGGCCTCCTCGGCCACGTCCACCACTTCCTCTGCCACGAAATGAAGACGAACTACCTCGTCCTCTGGAGACTGCCATTGCCGAGGGAGGTGGAGTCGTTGTATTTGATGGAATTGGGACACGACTGAGCCTCCTGTAGACTTCTTCCATCGGTGGAATAGTGGCATCGGCAAGGATCTGAGAGCGTGCTGCCTCGTACTCTAGGTCATGGGCAGCAAGTAATACGCCTACCATAGTGGCGTTGCGGAACGTCTTCTGCTGTTCTGGTGTGGCTGTGAGCGGGATGGTGCTATATAACTTCTCGAACATTCCACGAAGAGACGTGTACAGAGAATGAAGAGGCCTCCCATTTTGCTTCGTGGTAAAAATATCATGTTGCAACTGCAGCATCTTTGTCTCGTTCCGCACCTGAGAGTATGTAGTAGCCAGAATATCCCACATCGCCTTGGCAGTGGGTTGATGGAGGACATCATTGGCGATCTCCATCGTGAGCGTGCCTGACAACCAGACCTTGGCGTACGCATCGTCAGCCTCCCATGAGGCATATATCCCTGTCTTCTCCGGCGATTCATCTTCGGTAAGAATATGCTTCTTACCACACGATTGCATAAGACTCTGGAACTGCATAGCCCGGAGTTCGTAGTTCGTCCCGTCCATTTTGACGATTGGTGCCGAACCTTTAAAGGCAACTATGGCGGGCATATCAACTTTCTGTTCTGACATATCGCCGACAAGGAAGACTTAGGGATGTATGACGAAGAAACTGGCGTCTACAAAGACCCGGTTGGATTCAAGTGCATATGTAGACGTTATGCACTTGAATCCATTGTTGACGTGACTCCGGTTGGGGAAGTAACGTCGAAAAGGAGCCCCTGTTGAGGGATGGAACGACGGTGGTTGGAGCCTAGGTCGAAGATCAAGGCCTCGACAAGAGGCTGGCGGTGGCGGCGGGACCTAGCGGAGGCGCTGGGGGCTGCGGGCGGAAGGCCTAGGGATGGCAGAGGGCTGGAGCCGGCGGCGGGGCCTGGGTGCTGAAGGCGGCGAGGCCTGGGGCCTGGAGGCGGTTGGCGGGAGGGCTGCTGCCGAAGGGAAAAAACGGGGGGGAGGGGGGGCAGTGGGTGGAGAGAAAACCCTAGGCTAGGGTTTTGGCTCTGATACCATGTCAGAGTAAACGATACTCTTCTGTGTTATTCCATAGAGTCCTCGGGTCTCTTATATAGAGAGAAAACCCTTGGGTAAATTACAGAGACGTACATGATAAATAGGAAATACGTAACAGTACATCATGACATAACATAAACCTCTACAGTGTTGATCATCATCTTTTGAAAAACATGCCGAATTTAAAAGAATTGTTGGTATTAACAAATGAAGAATTAGACAAATAGTTAGTACATCATTCTACCAATGCACTTTATCACATTATTTCATCGACTACAATGATTTACAAATATACAATGTAATTGCGATGATAAGGGCAATGAGCTTCCATCATGAAGCCATCGCAATATGTCTTGAGAGTCTCGAACTGGACCTTTCATATATACTGGTTAAGCGAATGCGGTCTGTACTTTTTAGTCCCTATGGATCTTTCCTTATCGATCCTCTTTAGTGATTGTGTGAAACATGATCCACATTTAGACTCAAACATAATTACATGAGCATGGGGATCTCTCCGCTAAAAGATCACATATGTGCGCCTTATATAAATCATGGAGTTTGATTAGATATTATATGAAACATTAGATTCATGTTCATGATTTTCAAGGTGAAATATGTCGAAGTCTCTCTATGCGTGTGTGCAAGGGAGTATGCGTGTGGAAAATGGGGCTACCTCTTTGCAACTACCAACTAGCTACACTCTCGGATTTTAAATTCGTCTATAGTTATTTTTAAATGAATCTGCCACCTTAAGATCTCACGATATTAATTTAATGTGATTCATATTCAATTAATTTTAATACCATCGATGAAGTATCATGATTTACTATATCGATAGAATATCGATATCCTGATAAGAATTGAATTATAAAAACCTCAAAGGGAGTCTCGTCCTCGAGACTCGAGTCAAGGTTACTTTATGTTTTGTTTGGACTTCATATGGCCATAAAAACCTCAAAGGATTTTGAATCCATAAAAACCTCAAAGAAAAACAAGCGATATATTTTATGATATGTCTAATTACAAAAGCTTGTTTTAATTATTACATTCGGAAAAGCTGTGGATATCTTGTTCTCATGTCAGCTTCAGTCTCCCACGTCGCCTCTTCGACGCCGTGTCGGTGCCCACAACACCTTGACTAATGGAATCTCTTTGCTGCGAAGCTTCTTCATAGCACTATATAGTATCTGTGCTGGCCTCTCTTCATAAGTCAAGTCTGGCTTCACGTCGAGATTCTCGTAACTGATGATGTATCGAGGATCGTGCACATACTTCCTCAGGTTGGACACATGAAAGACATCATGGTTAGATGAAAGATGTGGAGGAAGGGAAACCCGATAGGCCACCTTCCCTACACGAGCAAGAATCTCGAATGGTCCAACATATCGTGACGTTAACTTGCCGAACACCAAATCTCTGAATTCCCTTCATGGGAGATACACGAAGAAATACCCAATCTCCCACCTGTAATTTACAGGAATGTCATTAGTATGTGATTAAGTTGAATACATATAAGTCATAATAGAATGGATAGAGAAGAAATAACTGGACTACCTCAAACTTTAAGTCTCTCCTCCGACGGTCTGCATAGCTTTTCTGACGGCTTTGTACCGTCAGAAGCCTCCGTCTCACAAGATCAACAGCTCTCGTAGTCTCCTCCAAGAGATCTATGGAGTACAGAGGATGATCACCTACCTCGCTCCAACTGAGAGGGGTGAGGCATCTTTGTCCGTTTAGGGCTTCGAATGGTGCCATGCCAATACTGGAGTGATAGTTGTTGTTGCACGTGAATTCCACTAATGATATATGGTCCTTCCAGGACTCTTTCCACTCCAAAGAGCATGCGCGAAGCAAATCTTCTAATGTCTGAATGGTGTGCTCGCTCTGCCCATCTGTCTGCGGATGATATGCAGAACTCATCTTCTGCTCTGTATGTAGTGCTGACATGAACTGATGCCAATAATGCGAAGTAAATCTCGAATCCCTGTCAGACACCACCTCACGTGGTATACCATGTAGCCTGATGATGTTCTGCACATACAACTTAGCCAATCTGGATGGGGTGTAAGTCGTGTTGACTGGTATGAAATGGGCTGACTTGGTCAACCTTTCAACAACGACCCAAATGGAATCATGGCCACCTGGTGTCTTCGGCAGACTGGTGACAAAATCCATAGAAATGCTCTCCCACTTTCACTCAGGAATGGGGAGTGGCTGCAGTAATCCTGGTGGTCTCCTGTGCTCGGCCTTGACCATCTGACAGGTCATGCATCTGCTAACATGTAGCGCCACATCGCGCTTCATTCTATCCCACCAGAAATGTCGACATAGATCACGGTACATCTTCGTGCTGCCTGGATGGATAAATAACCGTGAACTGTGTGTCTCATCGAGTATGTCTTTGCGTAGCTGCTCGTCGCCGGGCACAACGACTCGACCTGCCTTCTATAAAATAGACTCCGCCACAACAAAATCATCAACCTCATCCTTGACGGTGCGCATGTATCTATCTCGAATCCATGGATCAGTCTTCTGGCCCTCTACAATGCGACCCCCAAACTGCTAAATCGTGGAGGCATAGCGGTAGAAATGGATGCGCTCTCTTGAGGAGTCAATCGGTTAAAGCTGCAAGCATATCCCACGTGTATAGCCAGTTCGTCGTTCCCTCTGCATGAGCTCTCCTGCTAAGTGCATCAGCCACCACGTTTCTCTTACCGGGGTGGTAAGAGATCGTGCAATCATAATCCTTCAGTAGCTCGAGCCATCTGCACTGCCTCATGTTCAGCTCCTTCTGATCAAAGATGTACTTCAGACTCTTGTGGTATGTGAAGATCTCGAAATTCACCCCATATAAATAGTAGCGTTAGATCTTCAAAGCGAAGACAACTGCCGCCAACTCCAAGTCATGTGTGGGGTAGTTCCGCTTATGCGGTCTCAACTGTCGTGATGCGTAAGCAATCACATGTGCTTTCTACATCAACACTGCTCCTAGACCTTCTCCAGATGCATCTATGTAGACTGCATAGTCCTGAGTGCCTAAAGGAAGAGCAAGGATAGGCACTGTAGTCAATCTCTCCTTCAGTGTCTGGAAGGCCTGCTCACATGAATCGTCCCAAATAAATGGAACTCCCTTCTGCGTCAGTCGTGTCAGAGGGCGAACAATGCGTGAAAATCCGCTGACAAAGCGTCTGTAATATCCCGCTAATCCGAGAAAGCTCCGAATCTGAGTAACTGTCTTGGGCTGCTCCCAAGACATGACTGCCTCAATCTTCGCAAGATCAACTGCGATACCTGCTCCAGAAATGACATGCCCCAAAAATGAGACCTGGGATAACCAGAACTCACACTTGCTCAACTTGGCATATAGCTTGTGCTCTCGCAATGTATCCCAAACAATCCGTATATCATTCGCATAATCCCAATCATTCCGTGAGTATATGAGCACATCATCAAAGAATACCATTACAAACTTGTCCATGTATGGACGGAAGATCATGTTCATCATATCCATGAAAGTCGCAAGTGCATTGGTGAGACCAAACGGCATCACCACAAACTCGTAATGTTCGTAGCGAGTCATGAAAGCGGTCTTTGGAATATCAGACTCTCTAATCCTCAGTTGATGGTAACCTGAGCGAAGATCGATCTTCGAGAACATCGAAGATCCCTGGAGCTGGTCGAACAAATCATCGATGTGTGGCAAAGGATAACGGTTCTTCACCGTTCTCTTGTTCAACTGCCTGTAATCAATGCACAGTCTCATGTATCCATCCTTTTTCTTGACAAATAGAATCAGAGCACCCCAAGGTGAAGTGCTCGGCCTCACGAATCCCAAATCAAGTAACTCTTGTAACTGCATCGTCAGCTCCCTCAACTCAACTGGTGTCATGCGATATGGTGCCATAGAGATCGGTTGTGTATCTGGCAGCAATGTGATCTCTAACTCGATCTCTCTCATGAGGTAATCCTGGTAGCTCATCAGGAAATACATCTGGATATTCTGATACTACTCGAATGTCTTGTGTCATCGGCTCCTGATCAGATACCTCCCGAACAAATGCAAGATATGAATCACAACCCTGATCAACAAGTCATTGAGCTCGCAACACTGAAATGTACTCCATGGTGGAGTCATGTATAGTACCCTCAAAATTAACTCGGGTAGATCTGGAATTCTAAAGACAATCGTCTTCCTAAAGCAATCAACAAGTGCATGACGAGCCGAAAACCAATCCATGCCCAAAATCAAGTCAAACTCATCAAGCTGTAAGAGTAGACAATCAGTGATCATCTCGTGACTGCCAATCAGTACGGGCAAGTGCCTGACTATCAGTGAAATAATGAGCAACTGACCACCTGGCCTTCGGATGTGATATGGAGAAGAGAGAGTCTCTGCGACTCTACCTAAAGAAGCAAGTAACCTCGAAGCAAGAAAAGAATGCATCGCACCAGAATCAAACAGAACATGGAAAGGTCGGCCTAAGACTGAGATCATACCTTTCACCACAGTAGCGGTTGAACGTGCCTGCTCCTCCGTAACTGCATGTAACTGCTCCTGCCCGTCTGGTGCAGCACTGGATCCTGCCACACTCTGCGTCTGTATCTGTTGTTGTCGCTTAAAGCTGGAGTTCCTGCTACGGAAACTCCTTGAACATGGTGCATGAGGCTTGTTGGGAAAAACGAAAGAGATGTTTATTCCATAAGCCCTAGGCTCTCTTATATAGGAGAGTAGCCTATGGGTAAATTACATAAAGCATACAACTGAAAATGAAAATAACAGAGAGCCATACAGAAACTAATATATGCGTTAACACTCCCCCTCAAGATGGAGCATAGATATCAATCATGCTCAGCTTGGACGCACACTTCTGGAATGGGCCTCGTAGTAGTGCCTTGGTGAATATATCAGTAGTTTGATTCTCTGAGGCGACATGAGATGTAGCAATGAACCCCTTCTGAATCATGTCACGTATGAAGTGACAGTCAACCTCAATATGCTTGGTCCGCTCATGGAATGCTGGGTTGTTTGCAATGAACAAGGCTGCCTGATTATCACATTCCAAGTTCATAGGAAGTGGTACATCTAGACATAGATCTGTAAGTACAGCCTTCACCCACATCATCTCTGTGCTAGCCTGGGCCATAGCCCTATATTCGGATTCAGCACTAGATCTAGCTACCACCGTCTGTTTCTTGCTCCTCCATGAAACTAGAGAATCTCCAACATAGACTGCAAACCCCGAGGTGGACTTCCTGTCCTTGGGACAACCTGCATAGTCTGCATCCGCACATGCTGAGATAGAAATCCCCTTTCCCTTCTTGAATAGCAAACCTGCACCTGGAGATGATTTGAGGTATCTAAGTATCATATGTATTGCATCCATATGAACCTGACGTGGTTGCTCCATGAACTGGCTCACACGACTCACTGCAAAGGATATATCAGGCCTAGTGATCGTGACATACAACAGTTTGCCTACTAGTTCTCTGTATCTTCTCCTGTCCACCTCCTCGGTGTCATCATCATAGAGCTTCATGCTGGGGTCCATTGGTGTCGTAGCAGGCCGACACCCAAGCATACATGTTTCACTCAACAGGTCCGTAACATATTTCCTTTGCGACATTACTAATCCATACGGATTTCTAGCAAATTCCAGCCCCAGAAAATATATAAGGACTCCAAGATCCTTAGTGACAAATTCGCTCCCCAGCTTTTCTTTCGCCTACTTTATGCCTTGCTCATCATCTCCTATAATCAAAATGTCAATAATACCTTTAGAAGTCTTCTGTACAAACAAGGAATGATCAGCATTGGAGCGTTTGTATCCTTATTTTTTAAAGAGGTCTGAGAGCTTCTGAAACCATGCTCTGAGGCTCTGCTTAAGGCCATAGATAGCCTTATGAAGTCTGCACACCTTGGAACACTCCCCCTCAACAGCAAAACCGGGTGACTGTTGCATATAGACCTCCTTCTGCAAATCTCCATATAAGAGCGCGTTCTTCACATCCAACTGATATAGCGGCCACTCTCGATTGACTGCGACTGACAGCAAGATCCGGAGAGTGGAATGTCGGGCTACTGGTGAGAATGTATCAAGGTAATCCACCCCGTATGTCTGTGTAAAACCACGTGCAACAAGGCGGGCCTTGTATCTGTCAATAGAACCATCTGCATTTTGCTTCACCGTAAACATTCACTTGCAGCTTACCGGGGTCACGTCTGGAGGTATAGGAACTAGACTCCAAGTTCCCCTAGATTGAAGTGCCGCCATTTCCTCCTCCATTGCTAGCCGCCATCTACTGTCCTGCAGAGCATCTTGATAATTCCGTGGAATATCTACAGTTGACAAGACCACCACAAAGTTCCTGAAATCCCCAGATAGTTGCTCAAATGACACAGAAGCTGCCAGTGGATATGTAACGCAGCTCCTCTTCGATTTTGCGTATAGCAATAGGAACATCTAAATCAGTTGTCCTCATCTGGCCCCTGCAACATATCCTGCTCAGAACTATCATTAGATCCATCAAGAGAAGTATCTTCAGTACATACCGTAGGCGAGCTAGGAGATGAGTCATGACCATGAGCTGGAGGAGGCCTGCGGGTATAATGGAACGGTAGTGGTGAGACGGGGATTTGTGGTGGTGGTGGTGGTGGTGGTATCATGTATATGGCGTCGGTAGGCAATTGAGGTAGTTGTTGATCACCTGAGGCTGAAAAATACATTACAGATTCAAAAAATGTAACATCTGCACTGACCATATACCGCTGACGCAAAGGATCAAAACACTTGTACCCCTTTTAAGTTCTGGAGTACCCAACAAAGACACACTTGACAGCCCTAGGAGAGAGCTTGTCAGTACCAGGAGACAACTGGTGGACAAAGGCGACTGAACCAAACACACGGGGAGTAAGGGAAAACAAATCCTTCCCAGGATAGATAATGGAAAAGGGAATCTGGTCATCCAAGACAGAGGACGGCATACAGTTAATTAGGTAACATGCAGTGAGGACCGCGTCACCCCAGTAAGAATAAGGAACATGACTCTGTATAAGAAGTGATCTTGTGACATCAAGAAGATGGTGATGTTTCCTTTCAGCAATCCCATTTTGTTGAAAGGTATAAGCATGTGATGTTTGATGTATAATCCCTTTTGAGGAGTAGTAGTTGGCTAGGACATGAGTGCACAGTTCTAGGGCATTATCACTTCTTACAAACTTCACATATGTGGAGAAAACATTTTGAATTTCATTCAGAAAATGGATAATAATATTGCCTGCTTCAGATTTAATTTTCATCAAAAATACCCATGACACACGAGAGAAGTCATCCACAATAACTATATAAAATCTGTGTCCCTGATGATCAGGTATACGACTCGGACCCCAGACATCAATATGAAATAACTCAAACTTGGAGGTACTACTCCGACCTGGACGACTGGGAAAGGTAGACCTGTGATGCTTTCCCAACTGACAAGCCTCACATTGGATAGATGTATGAGGAAGACCCTGGGGTAACTCACGTCGCAACTTCTGAAGCGGTAGATGCCCAAAGCGCAGATGCCACAGCAAAGGATATACTGGTCTAGTGGGAAGGGATGAGGTTCCAGCGAATGAAGGTTGATTTAGGCGGTAGAGGCCTCCTTGCTCATAGCCACGACCAATCACGTTGCTCGAACGGATGTCCTGAAAAATAAGAGAAGATGGATCAAAAATTGCCCGACAATGTAAATCCTTCGTAATCTGACTGATTGACAACAAATTCATTGAAAGATCAGGTGCATGTAGCACATTCTTGAGCTGCATAGAAGATGTTAGTCTAATCTCCCCCTGACCAGTGATGGGAGAATGTGTACCATTGGTAATGACTACTGTTCGGCCTGGAGGAATATGAGAATATCCTGTAAGTAAACTCTGATCGCCACATAGATAATGTGTAGCGCCCGAGTCCATAATCCACGGTAGTGTATCTGATCTACTACTGGTAAATGCAAGTATGCTACCTGAAGCACTGGTCGACGCAGAGGCAGAAGCAGCAGCATCAGATTGACTCTCAGTAGTAGGTGCTGGGCCAGATGGGGGAATAATGCCCCTTAGACGGGCAACTAGATCATCGAACCGCTGATCCAAAGTCACAGCAGATGGAGGCTCTATCTGCTCAGCGACTCGTGCAGATGCAGGAAATCCATGCTTCGAGTAGCATGTGTCTTCATTGTGTCCAACGCGATGACAGTAAGTACATGTTGGCCGAGTGCGGCCCCCTCTACCACGAGGTCCACGTCCACGGGTCTGATGATGAAATCTGCGACCCCTGTTGGCGGCCATGGCTGAAGTGTTCTGATTCGTGGTCGTGGAAGGAACGGTGATCCGGCTCAGTCGATGGAAGGCTTCCTCCATGGGAGGAACAGTAGAGTCGGCCAAGATCTGTGATCGTGCTGCCTCATACTCTGGATCAAGTGCAGCAAGGAACACGCCCACCATAGTCGCATTCTGATATGTCTTTTGTTGTTCTGGCATGGCTGTCAGAGGCATGAAGCTGTAGAGCTTCTCAAACATCCCTCTCAGGGATGTGTACAGTGAATGTAGAGGGCGACCATTCTGCTTTATAGTGAATATATCATGCTGGAGTTGCAGAATCTTTGTCTCGTTCTTCGCCTGCGAATATGTTGCCGCTAGAATGTCTCACATATCCTTGGTCGTGGGTTGATGTAGAATGTCATTGGCAATCTCAATTGCCAATGTACCAGATAGCCAAACTTTGGCGTATGCATCATCAGCCTCCCAAGAGGCATTGGCTCCAGTCTTCTCAGCAGGCTCTGGTTCGGTAAGAATATGCTTCTTACCCGTTGACTTCATCATGCTCATGAACTGCATTGCCCACAGTTCATAGTTTGTACCGTCCATCTTGACAATAGGCGCTGGACTACGAAAGGCGCCTATGGATGGGATATCCGCCTTGCTTTCTGGCATACTGGGAACTGAAGACTGGAGCGATTGACTGAAGATAAGATTTGTCTACAATGACATAGACGGGTTTAGTTGCTTGTGTAGACCTCAAACAACTAAACCCATGTAGGTGACGGTGTGCTCTTTAGGGCTTCGCACACACTTAGGGCTCCTTGGTGCCCTCTGACCTCACAGATACGTGCACCGTGAAGATGAGATCAGGCGCACAGCCACGCGTGAGGTTGCGCGCACAGGCGTAGACGGGCTCGCAGCCGCGCGTGAAGAAGCGCGCACAGGCGCGGGAAGGAGCGCACACTGGCGCAGATCTACGCGCGCAGGCACGTGAAGGCGCGCGCACAGGCGCGTGAAGGCGCACAGGCAGGCGCGCAGGCTCGTGGGCATCGGCGGAGGCGCAGCGGCGGAGCAGAAGCGTTGGCGGCTCCGGCGATGAGAGAGAGGGGCTCGCGGGTGGGGTGGGGTAGGGTTAGGGTTTCGAGAACTCCGGTCTAGGACCGTCGCTCTGATACCATGTTGGGAAAAACGAAAGAGATGTTTATTCCATAAGCCCTAGGCTCTCTTATATAGGAGAGTAGCCTGTGGGTAAATTACATAAAGCATACAACTGAAAATGAAAATAACAGAGAGCCACACAGAAACTAATATATGCGTTAACAAGGCTGCGAGTCTGCGACGACTGTGGTTGTGGGCGAGGCTCGTAAGAAGCATGTGGGCACTGGGATCGATAATGTCCCCACTTGTGACATCGATAGCATCGAATTGGCTTGGTAAGTGAAGTGGCTGTGTTTGTGCTCTGGTCTGGTCCTCCAGGTGGTCTATCTGCTCGCTGCGACCCAGATGGTTGAGTGGAATCTGTACCACGCCCGGCAAGTGCTCCTCCTAAAGTAGTCGATGGAGAAGAGCGAGCACTACCTGAGAAGGACGAACCTGTAGGTCGGAACCGTCTAGTTGACCTCTGCTGTTGAAACGGTCGACGTATCGGTCCAAAAGATCGTCGCGATCTAGGCGGTGCTCCAGAAGAGCTCCCGAAATGCCTCCCTCTGATGTCCTCGAACTTCTCCGCAGCATCGGTAGCCTCGGAGATGTAAGTGATGCGTAGTCCAACCAGCTTATACTGTACGTCCTCTCGCATGTCGCTAACGAACTTTTCCAGATTCTCCTCTGGAAATGCGCCAGCCGCCCGTGTATGTCGTGACAGCTCTGTGTATCGGATAAAGTAATCTCTGGTTGTCATCTGTCCCTGACGAATCTCAGCAAAAAGTCGGCGCTGGGACTCCTTCCACTTCGCAGAAAAGAAGTGGGCTCTGAACTTCGTCTCAAAATCATCCCATGTAGGCTCTCGGCCTAACTCAGATACTACGGCATCCCACCATCTCTCGGCAAAGTCTGTCAATGAAGACTCCATGAAAGATAGCCATGTGTCTCGTGGCGCGCGAATCATCCTGAGCACCTTCATCACTCTCTTGAGCCACTGCTCAGCAACATCTGATGTGCATGTGCCCTCGAACAAGGGCACATTGGCCTGCTGATAGGAAGTGAAGATGGACCGATGCCTGTGGATAGCAGAGTACTCACGTGCACCCTCATCTGCAAAGTCAACAGGGTCCTGCTCCCTGTCAAAGTCTCCATCCTCCTCGGCTCCATGCTCTGGTATGTCCTCAAGTAGATCATCGAAATGAGGCTGTTGTACCTCTACTGACTGTCGTTGATCCTGGCGTGTATCATCGTGAGATGGACGGTAGGTGGAATCTGATAACTCCTTAAATCTCATCTCTATATCCGTCTGTCTTTCAGCAATTTCTGTCTCTTGAGCCATAATCTGGTCCTGCCGGCCTCTCATAGCAGCCTGCTGCTACTGAAGGTCGGTGAGAGCAGACAGAATGTGTGTTAGCTGGTCAGCCGTCTCCTAACCTGGTCGGGATGCCATGGTTCTGCATGAGAACCATCTATTAGTCATAAAATTTATTGTTCATAGATATTAGGATATATGTTTTTTCTCTTCTTGGGATATAATATGAAAATTAATGAAATTGGTGTCATCTGTGTTGGTTGAATATGAATGTTATATTTCCCTTCTCAGACTCACGACAAGTCGGAAGACTGTCATTATCCGAGATCTTAATGCGACTGAAATTATAATACTGTAAATGTGCATATCGGGGTACTACAGCTCTAATACCAAAAATATGAACCCCTTAGGATGCAGGTGCCCATTTACGTCGCATTCACAATATTGCATTCATTGGCATCGCATTAAAAGCATGAATTTATGGGAAAATTTTTCGCGTTGCAACAATTGCACATGACATTCCAACCACATTCATCAGATTCACAAAATAATTGCCACCAAAATTTTATTCCATTCATTTTCATAATATATACAAGTGTACATCAGAGTCTGACAGTATATACAGTAATCCCAAAATTTTTAAGCAGAAGAGAAAGGAAGCATAATACATCATAATTTGAACCAAAAACTGAAACAAAAAGGAACATACCGTCTGGTATAATACCCATCACCTGGAATCATGAATAGCTACTGAACAGCAGTTGAAAGGTGGAACAAGTTGCCTGCCAAAACATGTTGGGAAAGAAGAGGTGTCAGCGGTTGCTGGTATCTCCCAAAATTTATAAGAATAAATAGACATTTAATATGTTCAAAAGCAAGCAAGTAGAAAGGTGGAACAAGTAAAGTTTACATCTACTTGCGTAAGTAAAAAGGTTTTCAGACTTGTAAGCATCTCCCATAAGCACCCATTATTCCAACATTTTTCATATATAACATATTTATTTCGTAATCAAATGTTAATAATTGTATGAGTGTATGTATATATATACTCTTATATTATCATATTAACCAGATATCATGTCTGTGGATTTGACGATGTGAAAGATGGGATTGGAATTGTTTGTGGATTTACTTGATTCTCAAGTCCAATGGTAGTCATTTCCTATCGACACAACTTTTGATTGTAACTTCTCCAAATCTTAACTTCAACTGTCTCAGATGTAATTCTAGATTATGTAGATATAGATATGGATGATCTGGATGTAAAATCGCCAAGTCTGTTGGCGAAAGAAAAAACTCAAGCGGTGAGGTAGCCTACAAATGGCTCTTCCGTCTCGCCCTCTAATTGGAAGTGCGGTCCAATAGAAGGATAGGTCTACTCCAAAACTACGCCACTGAGACGGGTGAGAGAGACTCTTCAGAAAAGTCGCTCTAGAAAACGGCCCGACCGGTAATGGGCAACCGAGCTCGTACGAAAAACTAAAATCGAGGATCCCCCGCCTGGGTATCCTAAAACAAAAGGTCAGCGGAACTGATCAAAAGTGGGGATCCCAACGAGGCGTAAAAACACTGCGAGCTCGCATAAAAACCGTGAAAGGGATTGGGATCCTAGACCCACGCATTAAGCGGTCGCTGCCCAAACTGGGCTTCCTATCTCCCGCCCAGTTGAGGGTCACCGTGCCTTTACACGGTCAGGTGTAATGGTCACCATGACCGGCGCTATTAATTGTTATTTCTGATTCACCATCATACATACTTATTTCTTTTCTCAATACTTTTGTTATCGCTTTTGTGGTCAACATAAGAGATCTAGATATCTTGTCAATGTCTCCTCTCAATAATGATCAATATTTAGTATGTTATATCTAAAGGATCAAATGATGAGATTAGTAGTCATAATGATATAAATAATCATTTGTTAGACTCAAAAGAGAAATCTATCCAAATCCTAATATTTGTGTCTCAATACTCATATAAGGTCATGAGTAGTAACTTAACGATGAAATGAATATAGAGAGTTTAAGAGATTTGTCAGTATGATGCTATTCAACCCTTTATAAATATCAAGATTCTTGTTTCCCAACTATCATTGATTAATATTATGTGATGCATTATTGTAATCATATAAGTATTTTGAATAATGAATTGTAAGCATGATTTAACTCACCGGTCTCATTTAGTTAATAGAATACTATATTATGGTATATATTATTATTTATTTTATATTACTTGTGAGGCCCGCTCTCGCGGATCTGGAATACCCTTTACATATCACCCGTAGTATCACGTTTGTTAAAGATCACATTAGAGTACTGAAAATTTTGGGGGAGATCTTTTTTTCATGTACGAATGACATTTACAAATTTACTAATAAGCCACAGAACTACATTATGTCACAATTATATTGCATAAATATCCATAGCAGTTAACATGTAACAACAGAAATTACATTATGTACATGCATCCCAATTATATTAGAAGAGAAATAAAAGCATTTAATAATACCTTGAACAAACTATAGCATACATACCTGATATATTTAGCTTCAGAAACTGGCGTTCAACTCTCCCAATACCACGGTAAAGGTATTCTGCCTGCAATCCATGCAATAGGGAGAAAAGAACATCAACAAATGTTGAGTAAATCTTATTAATTAGAAGTAACAGGAAATTTTAGTGGCTCCAAAAGAAAGCAAGTAAGTAAGGCTTAGCAATTAAATTTAGAGCTATTGGCAATGAAACAAGTTTTCTAGTTATTCAGCAAGTGAATTTCCCGACTTAGTTATCCTACCCTAATTTCCCAATATTTATCATTTTGATATATAGATTATATGATCCATATTTAAACTATCATCTTTTACTTAATTATAAATCATGTTTAGTGGATCTTGGAGATGTGGGTTTTGAGTCTTTGTTCTTGGTCTTTATCTAATCTCTCAGATTTAGTGGATAATCTGGGATCTTGATCCGAGTGTGATCTCATATTATGATTCTAAGGTGTGACTCCAGTATAAAAATGTATATGATTTCCGTTCTTCCCCATCAATTTCAAGTTTCAATGACTTATTCAATGCCTATCATAATTGAGATGATCCAGATTTCGTGAGTATTTAATGATTTGACATAGTTGAGATGATTCAGGTCTCTTTTGATGTTTGTGAGTCATGTGGATAGAGCATAGTAAGTGTAGATGATGAGTCTGATGTTTTGATTCTTTCTTGTTGAATTTCTCAAGCTTAGTGGATAGTCTGTGGTCTTGGTCTAGTAAGACCTCACACTATGACTCTAAGGCAGTAAGGAAAAATTAGGGTTGGGGTGCCTCCGTAGGCATGCGGTGGAGTAAAATGCATCCTAACTAAGTTCCCAACACGTCCACTAGCTATTTCAAACAACTGTGATAGTAGCTTGTAGTCTGATAAGGATGATTTTCATGATATGCTCTTTTCTCTTTGTCAGGAAATATTGGTGGAAAAGTAAATAGTTCAATTTAACTGAACCAACTCAACTGTAACCAAGCTCTCATGTAACAAGTTCGACTGTAATTCAACTTTAGTCAAACTCAATTGTGACTCAATCCAATCTCAATTGTACCTTTTCCAGATTCAACTGTAACTGATTCAGATGTAGCCATAGAGGATTCAGATGTATACATGGATGATTTGATGTAGCATCGCCAATTGTGTTGGCGAAAAGTAAACAAAAACTCAAGCGGTGAAGTAGCCTACAAAAGAGGCTCTTCCGTCTCGCCCTCTAATTGGAAGGCGGTTCAATAGAGGGATAGGTCTACTCCAAAACTACGCCACTAAGACGGGTGAGAGAGACTTTCTGGAAAAGTCGCTCTAAAAGGAAAACCGGCCCGACCGGTACGGGCTAACGAGCTCGAAAAAAAACCAAGGGTCCTCCAGCCTAGGTACCCTAAAGAACAAGGGTCAGCGGAACTGGTCTTTAAAAGAAAACCTGTGGATCCCAGAGAGGCGTAAAAACTGCGAGCGCTCGCGAAAAAAAAACCGAGAAAAAGACTGGGATCCTAGACCCGCGCATTAAGCGACCGCTGCCCTAACTGGGCTTCCTAATCTCCCGCCCAGCTGAGGGTCACCGCACCCTCGCACAGTCAGGCGTAAAGGTCACCATGACTGGCACTCTTAATTATTAGTTATCAATGAATCACCAACGCTGACTTGATTCCTCAACCTTTCTCAATCTCTGTTGTGGTTGACTGTACAGATCTATGTCTTTTTTTATCAACGATCTTATTGATATAACTGATTCAGCATTGATTTCACTTATTCATCTACCCCATCATTTCTCAACCTCTTCAATGGTCGACTTTACAATTCTAGGTATTTTGCCACTACCTATCTTTGATGATATGTATAAATAGTAGAGTATACCTAAAAGATTAATTTATGAAGATGATCAGTCTTTGTGGTCACATCTTATTATTTCTAAAATCATAAGATCACCATCTATGCTTTGGATATGGATTTAGCTAGTATTTATCATTTTGTTTTATATGGTACCTAAACAAGAATCATGTCTAAATTGTACCAGTTCCAGTTGAGACATCAAAGGAGGGGTGTTTTCTGATCATTTGCCATAACATCATATATATATAATAGATTGTATGAATAGTAGACTATACATAATGATCAATTGATTGATGATTTCTTATTCGTAAAGATCTTGAGAAATCATTTGTTGACTTTAAGATAAGAATTCTAATATTTTCAAAGATGTTTACTCATAAGATGTCAATGCTATATAATATAAAGGGTTATCGGGAAGCTATTACATATCACTGTGAATTGCTTGGACATTGCTCGTGTAGATAGCAAAGTAGATTAGTTCATGGGTCACTCTAGGATGTTGTTATAATGCTACACATATACATATGATTTCCTCAGCAAGGAATCTCTGGGTTTCACCATTTGTGCATATGTATATTATACAGGTTTTCTTGTAGACAAGAAACCCATGACAAATTTTAGTTTGCAACCTGGATGAAACCTCCTCACATTGCGACTCAAGCAATTGTAAAAGCTATATGGATAGATCCTTATGGCATATGTTCTTATAGGAGCCTCTAACCATGCAACCAAATTATGATATTATACTGCATTATTCATAGATACAATATTGTTTTCCACCTTGGACCAAACATATGGAGGTTAATGGCACATGATTATCCTCTTCGAGCAAGTTCATAACAATCACTCTGTGAACCTCCATGTTAGCTGTTGGAATTCTTGCTTGATGTGGTCTAATGCTTGTTATGTTTAGAATAGCTCACAATCTCGAGTTGTTGCCTACAGCTCATCTGTTGGGGGATATGACATTATTTTGATATGAATTATGTTCAGTCTATAAGCATTGGCATCATCCTTATTAGGATTTCATCCAAAAATAATGCATCTTTAGTCATAAATGCACCAAAGTATCTTATGATCGACTTTAGGACTCTCTTTATCATTAAAAATAGTAATTGAGCATGTCCTTGATGTAAAGAACATGCAGTTGATTAATAGGAGTCTTGCTTTCAATTATAAAGGTAAGTCATCCAGTTTTGAGGTTGAGTTTTTTTTTAGGAATTTTAGAGGCTCGGTTACTTATATTAGATTCTTTATTTATGAATTGCTTCATCCTTCTCAGGATTCCATAAGAAAATGCATGTCATTTTCTCCAAAATTTCTATTTTTCTGTGCTAAAATTTCTAGCTAATTAATGGCTTGAACTTAGGTTAATTTGCATGCTAAACTCAAATTTTTATCCTCAAAATTTTAAGAAATCAAGAGCATATGTAATTGTTGAAAAGTTTTAATGAATTCCATGTAAAACTTCACATTCTCATCTAATTTCAGAGGTAATTTAAGGTATTGAATCATGCATGGAAGGCAGCAAGAGGAGGGTTAAAGATTGTACCTTTGATCCTTTAAGTTTGGAGGGATTTTGTGGCTTTATCTAACATACAACAATAGATAAAATACCTGATGGATAGCAACATAAAAAAATTGAATTAGAAAATTCAACATTGACTTTAATGAGAACAAAGAGGAGAGAGATATGTACCTTTGAATATCTCCACTTTGGAGATCCAAACTTGCTTGCAACATCCTTTTCTTGACAGGAGCTTCAGTTCATTCGGATTCGGATGTTACATTACTGGCTCCCATAAATTTGCTTCATGTTTAATTCTTATTAAATTTATTAAATTTTATTTTTGCTTTACAACCTTTCCGGTCTCTATGTGATTTACTGACTTTATTGTCATCTATATATATGTTATCATAGTTACTCCTCCAGACCCTAGTTATGCAAGAGAATCAATCATTGATAACTAATGGAATTCGATCATAAAAAATTAAGGAATTAGATTGATGTAATAAGGATAAAAATCTCTTTTCTTTTTCATTTAACAGTAACTTACAGTAGGTTTACTATAATTTGTAGCTTTACAATGGCCCTGGCTCGTAACTTACCAATTATATATATATAGTATTTAACAGTATAGACAGTCTATAGTAATATTCCAGAAAATTTCAATTATATTATATATTACAGTACATGCAGTCTAGTATATGCAGTCTACTGTAATATCTCAGAAAAATTTCAAGAACATTATTATTATTATATATTACAGTATGTGCCGTCTATAGTAATCAAAGAAACAAATCTTCAAATCAAAATTTTATTCTATAACCAAATTCCACCATATATTTCTCAGGAAATGATGTTAAAATTTTGTAAATTATCATGCATGGCAGCAAAAGAGGTTGAGACAGGATTGTACCTAATTTCTTCAAATTTGAAGGAAAAGATTGCATGCAAGGTCTGGGCAGCAGGTATTTCTTCAAGAACAGCTATATTAGTAGCTGTTCAACCTCCAAAAATTGTAGCAAAGATTGCTACTGCATCCAGTAGCAGCACCTGGTGAAATTAGCAGTGATCTGGAGATCTTTTTGGTTGAGCTTGAGGGAAAATTTGAGGAAAAAGATAGAGAAGGAGGGAGAGTTACGGCTGGAGTTGGGCTGCTATTTATAGGGAATAAGTGAAGCTTGGTTTATTTCCAAATGGAGTCCCTTCAAAGACAAGTGGGGATAAATTAGAAAGGCCAAGTGGAGAAAGGCAAAAGTGGTATGTGGAGGTTGCTGGAAATCCAGCAGTCTGCTACTGTTAATCAATATATATATTTTTTTCAACCGAACAGACTTCTAGCAGCAATTGAAAATTTTGATATATATATATTTATTTATTTATTTAAAACCATAAATCTCTTTATTTGACATACTTAAAAATTGACCGTAATCGCACCTCGATTGTTGGAATTCGATGCGAAATATCTCGATTTGATCGTCTTTCAATGACGATCGAAATGAGCGTAATATTGCTATACTTTTGGTCGGGTTTTGAATACCCGAAATTTTCGGATACGGTTTTTGTTTAAGGTTAACTTTTGTGATTTAAAAGTATCAAACAACCTCTGATTGACGAACGGTCGATTCCGTTGGTCTTGTTTCGCCGAATCGGATTTTTAGGCGGTCTCGGTTAGTTTCGCGGTTTCTGAAATAGTGTCGCGGCTTTTTCGCGACACGAATACAATACAACCGATTTTTGGTCGATTTCGCCCGAACGACTTTTGATTCATGATCAATTTGTCGATTTATGTCATCTAATGTTGTCAGATAACTTTATTGGGTTAATCGAACCGTAATCGGGTCGGGTTCGGTTTTGGTTGAAATTCGGATGTTACATGAATATCTTTTATCAATTGACATATAATGATAAATCGACAATATAGAGGCTTTTGTTAACAATATGGTTCAATAGCAAGAAATGAAGGACACGTTTTCTCTTTTTTCCTTCGATATCGTCTATATGAATGCCGTTTTCTTGCTATGAAGGAAGTATTGAATACTTTTGGAAGTAATATTGTTCATTTATTAGACCCGTTCGATATGTGGGCCCTTAACTCATTCCTTATCTCTCCTATGTGGGTCCTCCTTTCCCTCTTTTTAATACATTATTAAATTAATTCTCTTTTATCAAATCCATAAAAAAATAATATATTATACCATCATATCATATAAAAATTATAAACTACTCCACTTCTACTCCTTTTTCCAAACTTCAATACAATCACATCACAATAACTACACACTTTTTCAAACTTCAATACAATCATATCACAACAAACCCAGTTCAATCCCACCCCCAGTTTAACCCTCTATCCAAACACCAAACTCAAAAATGGGTTAGCCTCTACCAGTTTAACCCGCCTTAACCCGTGTACCAAATGCATCCTTAGAGTTTTGCCTGTTGTTTCTCGTGTTTCTTATTCATGGACTTTTCGAGTATTTTATGATGTGGTTTGTTAAATTTTTTAGCTTTATAAATATACTTTTTCAAGGTTTTGACATATACCAGTCTTCTAATTTTCTTAAATATAACATATACATGTTTTTAAGCTTTAAATCTGAGCTTCGTGTCTTAAAATCTGCGTTCTCTCCGAGTCTTGTGTATTAGATTCAAACTTTATATGTCTAATTTATGGCTTTTTACAAGGACTAATTACAAGTTTGAAGTTAAGATGTTTTTCCTAACACGAGTTTTCTTACTATAAATAATAAATTTAAAGTTGAGATGTTCTTGATTTTACTTAAATTTTGCGATTAATTAATATTTTATTAGTTAGTGAGCACTTTTGCTATCTCTTATTTTAATAGTTAATGAATAGTCAATATACTTGTAACCCATACTACTTAGTTAGTAATAGACTGTCTGATGTCTATCTAGCTATAAACGTACAATACGTAATGTATGCTACATAAAACACACCTCATGCACAACAACAACGTAATTTTAGAAGAACACTATCAACTTATATACAACAAGTCTTGACTCTTGAGGGAAGGTGAGGCTAATGAAATAGGCGATTAGTACTTGCCCTAGCATGTCCAACAAGAAGGGGAAGTCACCTCTGGGCATTAGGAGTCATTCGATGGAGGAGGTTCGACCTCGGCAAAGGACACCAACATGGGCGTTGTGGCTGTGTACTCTTTGGAAGAGGGTGAATGATGGTGCCCTTGGTGACTGGTACCTCGTGAGATTTGTGCTGCCATGATGCAAAGTTCTTATTGCTTCTGCTATGGAGTGGAGGGCTACATGGCCTGGGGGTGCTAGCTCTTTGAGGCCATCTTCTTTCGATACGGTCTACTGGGGCACAAACGCAAGAGATGCTTATAAAGGGGGCACAGAGACGGCTGTCAGAAGAGTCATAAAAGTCGGAAGCTTTGGGAGCTACCATCGTCAACAAACTAGGGGCGCTGGCGAATAAGGGTCCCGAGGAGTCCAATCTCTTGGCATGATTAGTCATGGGGAAGGCCCTGGGGAGGAGCTTCAGGTGCTAAAAGATGTTATGGGGTGGGCACATGCTAATGGGATCAATGTATATGTGTTTTGGCTTGCGTAAGGTCTATTAACTTGGTATTGAAAAGCCAACCTTGAGGCGGGGCAATCCAAAATAGCCTCAAGATGAACACGTCAGGTTCCTTAGCTAGGCACATGTCTCGGTCGAGGTGATCAAGGCGTAAAATAGTGCAAGGCACTATACAAGGTGTTTTAGCTTTTTCAAGCACTTTATTGGGATTTTATTTGTCCAATTGGTAGTTTTAGATATTTATAAAGGTTCATTTTGGGTAAACACCCTTAATGATACTATCATTTGAATGGTGGGCTTCTTCGGCTAATATTAGGGGAGGTCATATAACGAGCTTTACGATGTATCAAACAAAACGATAAGCGAAGGCCTTTTAATTCTTTCATATATTATATGTCGGCCACATAACATAAAATTGTTCGACGTATAGTTTATGGTAAATATATAATATTTGATACTTTCATGACATTTATAGCTAATGAAGTCTTCTTTGATTGGATGAAAAGTTTTAAACAAATAGCCCATAATCACAAGAAGCAATCAATAACAAGCAATCCACAATACATGGAGATTTATATAAGTTCACCTATACAAGGGCTATGTCAAGTTTCTGAGCTTTGCTTATTCATGGTTTAAAAGTTCTCACTATATGAACTACTTCAGATTTTACAAGCACTTAGCTTACTGGTATTTATATTGTACACAAGAAGAAAGTCTTTTACAGAGGGTTCCTTTAAGTATCAAACCCCACACAAAGGTTTATTTCTCATATGAGAAAAAGGCCTTCATGTAGATTATCTCTAGCTAATAACACATATAAAACACAAAATTCTAATAAAGCTTTTAAAAAAGGAACTGAATATGAATATGAAAATCGAATTGCATCGGAGTAAAAGGTTTTTTGAGTGTGAAGAACACAAAGAACAAAGAGCTTTGCAGAGCTAGAGTCTTCTTTTAAGCATAGAAAATAACTAACGTGAGAATATATGGTAGTATAGATGAGTATAGGACTTGTGTTGTTGGTGTGTTTTAGAATGATGAAGAACCTATGGAGCTGCCCCAAACCACCATCGTTGTGGGGCTTCCCACATCTTCCGCCACCACCTCCCCTGATGGAGATTTAGAGGGAAGCTCTGCAGTTGGAGTAGCTTATGGCAATATCTATGGAGCACCCGCACTCGCATCCAGGTCCGCTACATAAGAAACCATCTCCTGCGTTGCACGCGCGGTAGCTGCCGCTATCGCCTCCGCCACCAATGGAGTCCCATCCTCTGCTTCCACCGTCAATGGAAGCCTTGTAGGCAAGCTCGGTGTAGCCACAACTCTCGATGGGGTCCTCCCACCTCCGCCCACTCTCTCCCTACACGTAAGTATGCTACGCTAACGAGAACCCCCGCCCTCAGCGTCGCTTGTAGCCTTCCTTCCTAGGTTGTCGCTGCCATTACTCAAAGGGAAACGAAACCCTAGCCACCGTGGTCGAAGAGTTCTCCCAAGTCCCAAGGGAGAAACAAATCCCCTCAATTTAGGGATAAGAATTTGATTTGGGTCCTATTTGATTCCTACTCCCACAAGAAAAATGGAAAATGTCTGATTTGGGATAATTTTAATCAATGTTGTAAAAGTCGGCCGACTAGTCGAGTCGAGGGGGTAACCGACTCGACTAGGCCTAGCTGACCATTAATCAGTCAACCCGACTAATCAGGCCGACTAGTCGGCCCAGTCAGACTACTCGGTCGACTTTTACTTGGAGCTTTTATATTTATTTATTTTTTTGCTTTTCTTAAAAGAAAACTTATTCTAATATGCTTAGTGTTATATTTAAAGTCAATTACTTCTTTTATTTCATTATGGTAGTATAGAAAATATGCAAATCTATGCAAATATTAATAATATATGTATAAAAATGGTTTATATATTTAAAATAATTTAAAAAATATAAAATCGACTAATGGTCGACTAAATCTGATTAATCGTCCAACTGTCGATTAATTCTTAGTCAGTGACCACGCCGACCGAGTACTGACTACCGATTTCTGCAACATTGATTTTAATGAAGCCCCTCACTCAAGAATATTTAAGTCCAAGGTGAAGCTTTGTGGGAACTTAAGAGAAATTATTTTCAGTGAAGGTGTCGAACAATTGCAGCCACACCCCATGGTGGGAAGAAACTACAAACATATTGTTGAATTGAAGACAATATGGTTCAAATTGGAGAGATCGGATCTACGGTTTCAGATTAAATTCTTCAACGACAGACCGAAAATCAAGTAATTCATCAGGAGACAAATTTTTTAAGCGATGGAGGATTGATGTAACTATTCTCAAATTGACGGGTCGGATCGAATTGAAATTTTGCAGATGTTTCAAAATTATGGGTTTTCATCCCAAATCAATTGGTTGGTTAATTTTATTTACCTTAAATAAATTGAGATTGATTGTAATCTCAATATTTATGGTAGATTAAATTAAGTTAGTGAGTCAATTAGTATTAGGGTCAATTAGGATTTTATTTAATTTGATGTTATCTTCTTTCTATTTTTGTAATGTCGCCTCTCCTATATAAAGATGATGGTAGTCATTTGTTTAAGCAGTTCCGAATATATGAAAAATTGAGATTCTCGCTCTCTTTCTCTACATGATCTCCGCGATTCGTCCCCAAATCCCGCGTGTTGGAGTATAAGTTGTAAGCGCCTATTGTGTTGTAGCTGGGTAAATGGATCCTGGAGGAGATCCATTTACCCCACCCAGTTGTTTAGTCCCACATCGTCCAGTGGTGGGACTCGGAGGCTCTGGAGAGGCTATATAAGGAGCCCCAGACCTCATGTACTCTTTGAGAAAGTGCAATGCATACTACGCCCCTTTGAGGGCTTCTCCCATGGTTTCATCCCGCTCCTCACGGAGTACGGTTCCACGTAAAATCCCGCTGTTCCTATTCTATTATCTTTTCCATGTTCGCTTTTGCTTCCGATTTTCTAACATGGTATCAGAGCGGGTCGATTCTCGAGGTTTTCTTTTATGTTGTTTGTAATATTGTCGAGATTCGGTTTATGTTGACGTTCTGTTGTTCGTGTTCAAGATCTTTTCATATCAGTCTCGTTCTATGGCTGGATTTATGTTCTAGGGTTTCGTTTTTTTTGAAACCCTATTTTCTGCCGTCAAGCTCTCATTTTCCAGGCAATTTTTTTGGGTCGTTAAACCCTATTTTTTTGTTCCCTGTCCTGCAACGAGTTCATGGCCTCATCGAAAGGCCCTAATCCAGGGCATCCAGATCCAGGCGCGAGCACCCTGCAATGAAGCATCTCCTCTCCGCGTAATGAAGCATCCAGTTCCTGTTCCAGTTGGAGTCAGTGCCGCACTCTTGTGTCTGTGCTGCCGACTTCTCCCACTCGTACGGGCGAGCCATCTGAAGCTCCTGGCGATCCTGGCTGACGCTGTGCACTTCCAAACAACCCCGCGGTGGCGTTTTCCCTGTGCCGATGCACTGGAGTCTAGAAACAAGGCGCACGCGAAGTTCGAAGATCCTCGGCGGCAACTCCTCCTTCCAAAAGGCGCGAGGTGCGCGATGCCCTCATCTGAACCCACAGGCGGCGCTCCAGATCGACGCACCTCCAGGTCGAACCCCCAGGCGGCGATCCCCCGCGGCTCGACAAGCCTTTCTCCCTAAAGGCGCCGCCCTCTCCTTCCACCTGGGAACCCATCCTGGCGAGCGGCTCTCCAAGTCCATCCTCCCCCTAAACCCGACGATGCTCTTGGCGGCGCGCGTGTTCTCCAGTCCCACCCCAGGAGCCCATCGACCGCGTACGCCTTCCCGCATAGCTGCAAGCGCCCTTCCCTCCTCCTGGCAATTACAGTGGCGGCGGCCCCATTTGAGGAGCGGCGTGTTTGGGTTCCCAAGCAGGGAACCCTAGAGCCCTTTTTTTGGGCCGTGTTATTAAAAAAAGGGGGGGATGTGCTTTGGGCTAAGTGGGCGTGCGTTTAGTTAAAAAAATGAGAATAGAGGAAGTGCAGGCCTGGTGGGCCGTCTGTCCAAAAAAAAAAGAATGTTGCAAAATTTTAAAAAAAAATCGAAAAAGGCGCGTACATTTGAAAAAGCCGTACGCCCTTAAAAAAAAAGGGCCGCGTACAAAGAAAAGTCGTACGCAATTTAAAAAAAATGCGAAAAGCCGAAAAAAAATGATGAATGGCTTATGTTCAAAAAAAAATTGGCGGCTTAAAAAAAATGACAAAAAGCCGCAAGTTCATGTTTTTTCCCCATTTTTTTTCTTGTCCCATCATATCTTGTCTTCTCCCAACTTGGTCGATGTCATGTTTTCCGACCAGTATGGGAGAAAGGGGGAGTATATGTAGAGTCACAGGTCTATTCGTATGCTCCAGATGTCAGATCTTCATATTCCAAGCCAGTGCACATTGTTCAGACTCTACAGATTCAGTTATTCAGACTCGACGTTCAAGAGTTTCCGAGTCCTCAGTTTCAGACACGCACGAGTGTGCGGTCATTTTCAGATGTGCATATGTTGCCATCATCAGTTCGAGGCATGGAAGGACATATCGATATCGATATCGTTTCGATATCGTATCGATATCGATATATCGGCGATATATCGCCGATATATCGCTATATCTAGGAATCTTTCTGAAGAAAATGCCTGAAATCGGATATATCAATATATCGATTTCGATATCGGTCCCATGTCGATATCGATATATCGGCGATATATCGCCGATATATCGGGATACGGCCTTCCGTGGTTCGAGGTCCCCATCATTCTTCTTGTTGTCAGGCCAGAGTTTTCATGTGAGCCATAGGGACTCCAGAGCAGAGGACCATTCCCTTGAGGGCAAGGGTTTTCATGTGGTATCATAGGTACACCAGAGCAGTGCACCGTTCTCTGAGCCAGATGGGAGAGACCCAGTTCTCCGACGAGGAGACTTCAGGCGCAGTTTCAGACTCGATGGTCAGACGAGTCTTCAGTTGACTCACACTCCAGCCCGTTCGTCCTCCTCACCTGCACGGCATGAGAAGCAACGTCCTCGACTGCAGCAATGTGCGCGTTGGGTTGATATTGTCCGTAGTGTCTTGTAGCGTTGAGTTGAGTTTCTGTCTGTTTGTCCAAGCTGAGCATTGCATGCTTCAGCTTGAGGGGGAGTGTTGGAGTATAAGTTGTAAGCGCCTATTGTGTTGTAGCAGGGTAAATGGATCCTGGAGGAGATCCATTTACCCCACCCAGTTGTTTAGTCCCACATCGTCCAGTGGTGGGACTCGGAGGCTCTGGAGAGGCTATATAAGGAGCTCCAGACCTCCTGTACTCTTTGAGAAAGTGCAATGCATACTACGCCCCTTTGAGGGCTTCTCCCGTGGTTTCATCCCGCTCCTCACGGAGTAGGGTTCCACGTAAAATCCCGTTGTTCCTATTTTATTATCTTTTCCATGTTCGCTTCCGCTTCCGATTTTCTAACACCGCGCAACGGGCGCGTTGTCTCTTTCTTCTTCTCTTTATATTTCTTCCGCCAAACAAATTTTCCATCGTAAAAAGTATTTGTTCCACCGTTAGATTTTTTTATCTGCATCACGATGTCAATGATATATTTGCAACATGCCAGCCATATGTCAGTTATCTCATAAAACAATTATCACATGTTTCAATTTACTTTTTGTTCAACTATCGAAGCGACAATAAGGCATTTGTTTGAACAAACTCCCTTTATGATAATGACAGAACACAAACATATGTTTTTCATCTTAGTTATCTCAATAAAACAAGAGATAATCACAAGTAGAATCACCCCCAAAATTACACACTTTCTGCAAGGGTTAGAGAGATGCAAAACTCCACAATTATGGTAGAGATTCACAAAGAGGTTTAAATCTCCCCATTTTTATCATAAGAAAAAAAGATGCCCAACTAACAATGTTATTAAGCGAAGAGATAGTTTGTTACAAATAGAAATAAAACTTCAAAATATGGAACAGAGTAAAACAAACAAACTTAAGAAATGTATGTGTCTCTTATACTCCCAGCCTTATACCTGGATAAAAGACACAAAACTAGATAAACTAAATAGTATTTGTGATCAAGGATTGGTAGGATCAATATCAAAGAAGCGTCTTCAGGTTGATGCGCTTTGGAGATCCTGCTTTATCACCACCCAAGTTGAAGTAGTTGACAAAGTACCATCGAGTTTCTTCAATAGAAAGTAGATGTCGTGTTATTTGTTTTTTAAAGCTTCTTTTAGCAACTATAACTTCCTCAGATTTTTGGTGCATCTTCTGTTGTCGATGGAGAAAATATGACATTGATGTAGGTCCCGTGGTACATCCTTTAGAAGCCTAGTAGAAGATCTATGTATTATTTGAGTTGGATTTTAGTAAGTGGTATATTGGGATATGATTAAATGAGTTCTAGGATTATCGTATATAGTTTTTTTGTAGTCTGGTGAATTATGAGGCTAAATTAGAAACTTAAGATCTCATCATTCTTATTAGAACAGGATGGCTCGCTAAGTAGAGGTAGATTTCACCCATCCGCTGAAATTTCACTACATTTAGCCAACATTTCGCCGATATCATGAAATGGAAAGTAAAGTAGGATATTGCTTTCACGCGCTCAGAGGGACTAAAATTTCAGCAAAATTGTGTCGGATTTCGCCAATATTTTCTAAGCCATAGAGAGGGTGAGTATATGTTTTAATAAATGTAGATATGGTTTAGGGTTTGAGATATGTTCACGTTCAATTGAGAAATTTGTAAGGTATTTTAACTCATTTTACATGAATTGATATCAGATTTGCCAGGTGCCTAAGGAATTTTGAGAGGCGTGCCTGTTAAATTACACCTACTATAAAACATTAATTGATGGATGTATTTATGTACGAATACTCGTAACATGCTCCATAGTGTTATTGGAAGCATGTCTAGTGTGTCTAACATTGCACACAAGCGTCTTTTCCGATGTGTTAGTTGTCTTCCACAGGCTGTTCTTGGGGCCTTTGTTCTTTTAATGTGATTGATTTCCTGCGACTTCTACTCTTCATGTGAGCTTCTAATGCCACATCATTCCACTATGCCCTTAATTTGTAATGATGTGCTCAGGCCGCTAAGATTCTGGCAATGTTGTCTGCATGGTGTTCCGGTTCAATGCTGCGATATATAAACCCTTAAAGATTTTTATATGACATTGAGGGTCTGGTGGAAGTGGTCTGCTCCATATATAAACGTGTTTCTCCTGATGGAATCTAAGTAGTGCTAGAAATCTCTGGGGGTACAATCCGGCCAGTGGTGCTCTATCTCCATGCCAGGGAAATGTTGGTACTTGGTAGGGCCTAATGCTTCGTTGGTGGGAATGGGGGCGGTGAGGGCTTGATTCAAGAGGTAAGGTTGGTGGAGGAATGTCAGGGCTACCGGAAATGGCTGTCGATTCCGAGTTTCCAGCAATGGTGGTGACATCTGGGGCAATGGGACAGATGGTCAGAATATCGATGCAACGATGGAGAGGGGGATGGAGGGTTCTCATTTTATCCAGTTCTAGGCATTTGCACACTTGAAAGGTCTGGGTTTTATTCATTTCAGATCCAGATCCAAAGCTTATTCTTTTGCTCAGAATTAAATGGGGTCCTTTCAGGTCTGGGTGCAGATCCGGGAGAGTATTGCAGTCACTGATTTATCCATGCTGCCTGATGCCACTTTGATGATGGGAAATGCTCATTGTTTTGTTTCGTTTATGATTTTGCAACTTTTTGTAAGTGTCATCAGGTTGATTGTTGAAGTGAGAGCTTGTTGCCTTAAATATAAAACCTTGTTTAATTGGAAAGTTCTAGATAAATGTGTACACTTGCAGACATACACCCACGTTCCCACATGCACACGATTGCAAAAAGATTTTTGTTTGTATGCATTAGCTGCGAAGGAAGTATCCTGCATTTTTTTATTTAGAGATCTCACCATATTGACTTTGATCTTACCATATTGACTTTGTCCAAATGCAGGCTGCTGAAGAAACAGGTAGGAAACTAAAAGTCTATGCAGTTGAGAAAAATCCTAATGCTATTATAACACTTCATGTAAGTTGCAAAGTCATGCGTGTTTTTTTTTTTTGAAATAAGAGAGTGAGTACATCCTACAAGGTGCACACCCAAGCCCAGACAATCTAATTATTTAACTTGAATTCAAACAGGTTACAGTTAAGCTGACCAATATTTACATAAAGAACACACATGCGGAGTCATGCATGTAGGAAGTGAATTGAACGCTCATGGATTGGATAGGCCAAGTACACATGGAAATAAATGTCTAAACATCAAAATCTGAAGTTTGGAATCTTGCATGAAAGCCCTCACGATGTTTACAAGAATTGCCACAGTATATACAATAGTTGTCAACAAAACAACAATAACAACAAAGCCCTTCCCCACATTAACTATGGTCGGCTACATGGATTTGTTACCTCTATTCAGATCTATCTTGGGTCATTCTCGAGCTTAGATCTAAAAAATCAAGATCCTTTCGAATAGCCCCATTCCGACACTTTTTGGGCCTTTCTCTCCCTCTCTTAGCTGGCTCAACATATCATAACTCACATCTTCTAACTGGTGCATCAGTTGACTCCTTTGCAAATAACTAAACCATCTTGCGGTTTTCTCTACTCTTATCCTCTATCGGAGCTACACCAACTTTCCTCCTTATTGCAATATTCCAAATCTGATTTTTACGTATATGACCACACATCCACCTTAGCATTTTCATTTCTATTGCTGCCATTCTCTGCATATGTCTATGGTTCACGGGACAACATTCATATACATAGAGCATAACAGGTCTTACGACTACTTTGTAAAACCTTCCTTTGATTTTCAACGGAATTTTCTTATCACATAAGACGTAGATGCTTCTCTCCACTTTAGCCAACCTGCATTTACTTTATGAGTAACATTTCCCTAGATTTTCCCTTCATATTGCAAAATAGACCCCAAGTATCTAGCCCATCCATTCCCAAGTCCTGGTAAATGAGGAAGGTTGCGTGTTAGGTAGATGACAACCAATGTAAAAGAGAGAAATTTTAGGGATCTGTCTCAAAATAGTCGGATCTTTTCAACATGGATTTATATACAATATTGTACTTTTTAAAAATAGAGATTTTTACACCTATAATCCATTATAGTTTCGTTATTACGAACATAATCTTGAGTAATTGGGAATTGCATAGAGAACCTTGAATAGTTGCTTCATCTTATGCACATGTCTCTCCCTTAAGTTCATCTACTAACCTAACCGATAACTTGAGTTAATCTTACCAGACTCAATCCAATATGGCTATTTTCCTTCTTATTTTATTTTATTCCATTTTTTAATACCCAAACCCAACCCCCTTCCTCCTCCTTACCCAATCCCCCTCCCTCCACCGCCCATTCCTCCTCCGCCACCCCCTCCCTCAGCCGTCCCTTCTTCGATACCACATCACCTGCGGCAACTCTGCCTTCGGACGGAGACCTTCCCTTCGTCAACCCTTCCTCTATCACCCCTCCCTTTGCTTCCCCTTCTTTGGCAGTGCGCCACTCCTCCCTCCGCCACCCCTCTCTTCGACAACGTGTTGCCCCTCCATTTGTTGCATGCCTCGAGTCTTGGGGGAGTTCCTCTAAGAAACACCTTCCTAGGCGAAATCGACCCATGTACTCCATGTGATTTCTATTTTTCTCTTTCATTCTTTTCCTTCTTTTTCCTTTTTCTCTGTTCTAAAACTTTGATTCCCCCCTTTTTAATTCTCCTCTTTTGTTATCTTTTCATCAATCTTTTTTTGATCCATTCCTATCTCTGACCATCTCTCCACTTCCCAAATCTCCACGGCTTCTATTCCTACTGCCATTTCTCCCTCTCAACCTTCACCAACTTGTCGCTGAAGAATCTTGATGCTCCATTCCATCTCATTCGTATGGACTCCGATCACATATCTTCTCCACATCTCCACAAGCCTAAGCCCAGTGCTCGAGCTTCTATCTTCTTTTACAAGTTGATCGTAGGACAACCCTTTACTCCAACGCACACATGACAATCCATCATCCGAGGTCAGTCAATATACAACGCATCTCCGACCAAGCCTCCTCTAGTTGTAGACTTGTAGGCCATTGGATGAAGCAGGGTACGGAGGAGGTGACCCATCATTTAGTCCTTCATAGCACATATCACTCAGTCAGTCTCCAGAGTTGCAGTACCTTTGAGCAACCATTGCGAGGCTCTATGGGGCCATCTGCAGTTCATTACCCTTGACGGCGCCTTAACATGAACTCTGTCATGCACCTGAAATTCAATAAGAAGAGGCCCTTAAAGCTCCATCATCTAATCTCCTTCAAGATTGTGCGCCTGGAATTCAAAAGAAGAGGCCCTTAAAGAGCCATCATCTAATCTCCTTCAAGATTGAGTTTTAGGCGCAAATTTGTCATCTTCTAACAAAAACCATCAAAGATACTGGAGAAATAAATGGAATATAACACATGGTTATGTTATGTTATGTTATGTTATGTAAGAGTTCAGCATTATTCGAGGTTCTACATGTAATTATGAATTATATAGAGTTATGTAAGTAATAATGAAACTATACATGATTATGAGTGTAAAAATTCCTTAAAAATAAATAATTAATAATTTCATGCATTTAAGGACCTGTTATGATATACTTCATTGTTCATTGTACTCATTCATTATTTGGCGGCGTAATCCGTACTTGCCATTCCTTGCAGTTGCTGGATTGTTTTATGGAAGAGAATGCATAGTTATACTTTTGATATCTTAGTACTCGTACAATGTTGTAATTTATTTCGTGTGTTTCCTATACTAATGAAGTTCTACATGCCTCTGTACATCAGTGTTTGGTCAAGCTTGAAGGTTGGGAGAGCATGGTTTCAATAGTTTCCAGTGATATGAGATGTTGGGATGCCCCTGAAAAGGCAGATATTTTGGTATATTCTCGTCACTTTTGCTTTATTTTTTCTGTTTATGTGCCACTGATCTTATTTGTGTTTAGGTTAGTGAACTGTTGGGATCTTTCGGTGATAATGAGCTTTCTCCAGAATGTCTTGATGGAGCACAACGTTTTTTGAAGCCTGGTGGAATTTCTATCCCATCATCGTACGTATACTGTTTATTTGTAAAAGAATATCACTTCAAGTGATTACTTCTTTGCCCAGCATGATTAGTAATGCTGTGTTTTATATCCAGGTACACTAGTTTTATCCAACCAGTTACTGCATCAAAATTATACAATGATGTAAGATATGTATCATCACAATGGACGATTCATTCATTCATTGATAATTCTTTAGGAGGGTAATCTTTTCATGTGCAAGTTGCAGGTGAAGTTGCATAAAGATCTAAGCCACTTTGAGACTGCATATGTTGTAAAGCTGCACAGAGTAGCCAGGCTTGCTCCTTCTCAGCCTGTAATTTTTTTCTTCCTTTCAGGCTTCTAGATGACATTATGCTTTCAGGCTTCCACATGACATTATGATGAACTTCAGTACTATTAATTGTTGATCATCATGTAGATGGACTGTGATCACTGTTTCTACTTGTCTCCCCCTAGGTATTCACCTTTAACCATCCAGACTTCTCAACCGAGAAGAATAACGAGAGATACAGCAAGTTGCTGTTTCAAATACCAGAGGACACTGGATCAGCTATGGTACATGGTATGTTTGCTGAACTTTTTTTTAGACCTTTCGCTTTTGTTTTGAGTAGACAACATGTTCGAGTATTGGAATAACCTCAAATATGATGCAAATTAATCAGGAGCCAAACATCATGATAGCTTTATGCTTTAAGCTGCTTATATGAGAAATTTTTATTAATGGCTCCTGTGAAGCAAATGTTGGAAACTCTTTTAGGCCACATTGTGTGCCTGCTGAGCAGCATGGATCTATGTGGCTGTGCAGAATTCTTGTGGTATTTTTGGACAATTCTTGACGTGATCTTGGGTTGTCTTGGTAGAAATGCTTATAGTGCCTTCAGTAATCTTTGGATTTTGATCTTCTGTTTTCTCTCATAAAGATATTGTCTGAATTAATCCCTAGCCAGATTCTGGTGTGAGGATGGGCTTCCAAGTGATATAATGTTTAGAAAAAGGCCCGGTTCAGTGTTTCGGATTATTCAGATTCGGTTTGAAGAAGGGTTGTGGAATAGTCACATAAGAAGTTGAACTAAATATTGTTTTAATAAGCAAATGCTTGGTTCTATCAATGGGTCAGACACCAAGAGCATGATTCTGAAGGTCGTCATATGACGAGTTTATATGTCCGCAGAACTCATATTTTTAGCCTTGAAAACACTCTTTTATTTCATGTCCCAGTTGATCCTGATTCAACATTATAAGTGTATTTTTTGTTCCCCAATACCTGCAAATACTGCATATTTGATTCCTTTCATAAATCCATTTCTTCCCTATAAGTTCCAGTGTCAATAAGAGTTCTAATTTATTGTTCATATGTTATGGTACGAATATACCAAACCATTGTGTTGTATGGATGATGAAATTCCATCTATCGAAGTTCTAATTCTTGTGCTGGTAAGTTTTCTAGACCGTGTATGCTATTTAAATCCACACAATCATTGCAGTTAACTGTGTATTCTTTTGGTCTTTTCCCCATATATCTATAGAACTTATCAGGTGCTTATTTTCAGAACTTCTAGTCCGTTATTTCCTACCATTTTATTTACTTGTTGCTATTGACAAAAGCTTTAAGCTTGCTAGCAAAACTGAAATTTTTGTATCGAGCAGAATTGAACAGAATATATTGTCATGGCAATGCAATAAGAAAAATCTTATGTGTAGCTTAACAATCTGAATTTTGAGTTGTACAACTGAAAAATCCATCCAAGACCATTTCTTTAGTCATTCATTACCATTTTTGAAATACTGCACATGTTAATTATGTATACTCTGTTAGCAGGGTTTGCAGGCTATTTTGATGCAGTTTTATACAAAGATGTGCATCTTGGTATTGAACCTTCCATGGCAACACCCAACATGTTTAGCTGGTACGATTTTTATGACTTTTTTCTGAGCCTTTCCATTTCGTATGTGAGGAATCTCATTGTCAAACGAGCTTTCTTATATGCACAGGTTTTCAATCTTCTTCCCGTTACGAAAGCCCATAACCCTACCTGTAGGCTGTCCTCTAGAAGTGCACTTCTGGCGGTGCTGTGGTGCGACAAAGGTGGGATCGCTGTCTTTTCCATGTGGTTTCCATGCTGATAGTCTTTGTATATATTGCAATGTTCACTTTGTTTACACATTCCAGGTTTGGTACGAATGGTGTGTGACATCACCTTCTGTTTCTCCCGTCCATAACCCGAATGGCCGATCATATTGGGTTGGGCTTTAGATAAACTAAGCCATCCTCAACATGAGCTTCATATTCAAGCTGGAAGGCATCTTAGTCGCAAAGTTGCAATCTCCTATAGGCTGATGGGGCAACCATAGCCTGATGAGGCGATACCGCTGTAAAATGGCTGTTATGAAAACATTGATTGATTTTGATATGCTGTGCAATTTTGTTTTTGTGTTATTCTATTATTTGAAGCTCGTTTCCGTTTATATAGCCTTTCGTGGATGTGATCATAGGACGTGGAGCACTTGCTAAAACGCATGTGATTGTTGAAGAGTGCCATTGGTTTGTTATGTTTGAGAAATAGCCTGAGTGAGTTCTAGAGATGCACTGAATTAACTGTCTTTTATTAGCATATATAATAAATGAATCCATGCCCATAGGAGATGTTAGGTTCGGGAATAAGCAAGAATAAGGATGGAAATAATGAGAATAAGATTCTGTTCTCCGTTCGTCTAGAAAGATAGGAATAATGAGAATAAGGTGGAGTAATGATAGGTAAGGTGGAATAAAGTGAAATAACAGTGTATGAATGAAAATAACCGTACGGTGTTGGGCAGGGAATTGACTCCTTATTTCAGTGATTATTCTATAAGGGATTTTTACACCTATAACTCTGGGTAATTCCGTAATTACAATCATAGCCCCGCATAATCGTGAATTACACATGAAACCTCATATAGTCCCTCCATCTCACACCTATAACCCTTTGTTAATTTTACAGTTAACCCAACCATTTCATTTGATTAATCTAATCTATTGTCTATCCAATGGCTATTAAATTATTTCAAAAAAATAAAAAAACCCTCCCCAAAGTAGCCGCCCCTCCCTCCATGCTCACCTCCCCCCTCCCTCCAACCCAGTCATCGACGCCCCCACCCCCTCCTAGGCCAGCCACCGCCTCCACCTCTTGGCCCGCTGCCCCCCTCCCTCTAGGCCTCCGCCTCCCTCCCCCCCTCCCAGGCCAATCACCGCCTCCTCCCCCATCATGGTCGGCACCCCCCTCCCTACCCCACCAGGCGAGCCATCCCCCTCCCTCCAGGCCGGCCACCAACACCAACGACCCAAACACCCTCCAGCCCCCCCCCCTGCCCGCCCATCTCACTCCCCCTTCAGGTCTACTGCCTCCCTCCCTCTCCCCTCCAGGCCTACCGTTTCCCTCCCCCTCCAGGGCCTGCCGCCTCCCTCCCCCTCTAGGCCTATCGCCCCCCTCCCTCCAAGCCATCTGCCTCCTCTCCTCCCCCCTCCAGGCCCATCGCCCCTCCCTTTAGGCTCGTTGCCCCCTTCCTCCAGGCCTGCCACCTCCCTCCCCCTCTAGGCTCGCCGCCCCTCCTCCCTCCAAGCAACCGCCTCCCCCTCTCTAGTCTCGCAGTTCCCTCGTCCCAGGCCATTCGCCCCTCCCCTTCGGCTCCGCCCCTTGCCTCCTTCAAGCCATCGCCCTCCCCCTCTCCAAGCCCGTCGTCCCCTCTGTCACGCCTCCCTCCCCCTCTAGATGTTGTAAGTTACTTGGGTCCTACAAGTGATGCCACTTTTTTATGGAAGAGGATTATGGTGCACCTGCAAATGAGTAACTCGGCTTGAGGATGGATCCCCAGCCAGATATTGAAGACAAAAAAATAAATGAATGAGAAATCTTCGATCGAAAGCAAAGGAAGAGGAATGGTCTGGTGCAACAAGGAAAAGAGATATATGACATGATTTGCAAATACGATAGAGCATTAGGGGGCAATTTTGACTTTTTCTAACGGAAATTGTCAACTGTATAAACAGTCATTTCAAACGGAACATAACACAGGGTTATGTCATGTAAGAGTTAAGCATTACTCTGGGTTTCTCGTGTAATTCATGATTACATAAAGTTATGATTGTAATTATGAAATTACTCAAGGTTATGGGTGTAAAAATCCCATTCTATAAACGAACAGGGCCTTTAATGCTGATGGTATACATTTTCAGGGGAGGAGTACTGATTTTGTTTGACCTTTTAAAATAAAAGATATATAAAATGTTTGTTTGCATATTACAATTAGGGTATGAATGATTGATCATCAACACTAGGGTGATCAATCACCATGGTCGATCATCATGACAAGCTTGATCGATCATACATCATGCACTAATTGATCATTATGGGAAACATTCAATTAAAAAATTTTGATTTTTTGGGGAACTTTTTCTTGGAAAGAACCCTCTGTAGCATGATGTGCTGCCTTTTTAAGACCTCGACGGGAATAAAGCCTTCCTTCTCTTGAATTGTCAAATCAATTTCGATCTTTGTATAAGGAAATTTGTCTTATTTCTTTTCCCATAAAATCCAAGATTATGATCTCATCACAAGCCCTAGCGCCTCTTTATATAGAACCTTGATCTACCCCTTTCAACCCCACACCTTCGGAAGAAAGAGAAAACAAAAAAATCACCTCCCTTTTCTAGCAGCATTAGAGCCCTGGTGGATCATCCTTATTAGGTTGATCGACCAAGATGATCGATCATTGACTCCCTATTAATCATTTTGTAAGTTAGGGCCATTTTTTATTTTTATCTTGATTCTCATGTTGAATCTTAAAATTTTCCTTTGTTCTAACCTTACAGGACTGTGTTAGGCATAGCCATGGCCCTTAAGAGATCGAAGAAGACTTCATCCTCCTCCTTCCAAATCGCATCAAGACTTGACTGAATCGAAGCCTATTCCCTGTTGACCTTGATGACAAGTAGACCTATCTTGTGGAATGTATTTAGAGAATACTTCCCGCCTTCTCCAGAATCTTTGAGCTTAAGCACTCTAAAATCTTTTTGACCCGACGTTCTTTCCAAGTTCCTTAGACTCATTCATAGAATCTACCTCCGGACGTTGTAGTGGAGGTTTATGCTAACCTGGAAGAAATAGGAGACTCCTCTATATATCGACTTTAGACCTCTTTCAATGGAAAAATCTTTGAGTTGACACTTTTGTCATCTCCTCCATCTTAGATTTCCCAAACTCAGGACCTACCATCTCGATGGTTGTAGAATACCTTAGATCATAATGAGGTTAGGGGCCCCTAATGCATATTCATCATCTAGCCTCCCTCAAGCCTTTTGATTGCACCTTATCTTAGGCCCCCTTCCTCATTTTATGAACAGAGTGTTCTCTTGATGTTTTAGAAATAAGAACACCAACCCATCGAAATAACGATAGAAATCCAAACCTTGATCGTTGTCTTTGTTAGGATTCAGCCTTCCAACTGGTCACACTCTATATGTTACCTCCTCTCTTTGGATTCATGTGAACATATCTATTTAGGATTTGTGTGGCCCGCATGCTCTCACACTTTTCTGTGAGGACACTACGTGACCATGCATGCATCACTCAAGTCGGACCTTTTGGTGTAAAAGCCATGAGGTTTATAGAAAATTTTGATAAACCCCAACCTCCTTATCCTCCTACCTCAATACCTATCCATGTCCTTCCTACACCATCCCCTCATTTTTGTGGACTTAATCCTACGCCCATATTATCGAGATCGTGGACTTCTCCCTGCGATATCTCTTGGGGATACCTTGATTGTCGCCTTGCCCTAGGCGAATAGTTGTCACATTAGGACATCATTGATGTCCTTTCTTTGGATCTTCTCTAGATTCAAGAGATGACTGACACCATGTTGAACTATCAAAGGGAGATGGGTACCTATGTGGATGACTATGTGTAGTTCGTGAATGATTAGTCTAAGATCATTTATCATCTTTCTGATGAGATGCATCAGATGCACGTCTCAAATAATCCTCATCCTCTTTCCAGACCAACCCGTGCACCCAGTGCTCGTGCCTGACACATTGAGCCCTAGAGAGCTCCCAATCCTACTCCTACTCAATCGCCCTGTCCTTTTTCTCCTAGCATTTCCTCCTCTCGTGTGAAGACTATCCATATGATAAAACAAGAACATGAATAAGAAGAAGAAGAAGAGTCCTCGGACTCAGAAGAGATTGAATCACCCGAGTACGTTATAGTTCAGTTACTCATCGTGAAATTGAGAGTTGTAAGAAATCTCGTCCCTTGCCTCATAATGCCTCAGAAGGCTTAGATTACTCTACTTTTGGTAGTTTTAGTTATATTTTGTAGTTTTTTATTTCCCCGTGTCTTTTCTTTCAGTTTATATAAGGGGAAGATTGATTGTACTACTACAAATAGTTTGTATTTGTTCCATGTTATTAATGAAGCATGCATGTTTTCTTTCTCTTTTGTCTACCTTTTTAAGTGATTACAAAAAGGGGAGAAAAAGTTTTTCAAATCTTAAAATAGCTTAAGAAAGAAACTTTGTATCAAGAAGGTTATAAAATAATATTAAAAATTATTTTATAACCTTTATATACCTTACATCTGAAAGAATTAAAAGTTTTTCGATTAATCTAGTAAGAGGTAGAAAACTAAGATCAAAGTTCAAAATCTTTTTGGATTGATTATTGATCTAGTAAGAGGTAGAAAATTAAGTTTGATTTGGAATTGATATACTTAATTGATTACATTTCCTTAAGCATTTGAAATAGTTTTATCATCATTAAAAGGGAAGATTGTTAGTTCTTTGTTTCGATGATGTTTTAAAGATGATATACATATTATCATAGTCTCTCGCTATTGTATTGTGATTGTTGGACTACAAGTGTGATTCAACTCAAGACTGTTGACTTTGTGGTGTCTACTTCAAAGCAACAAAATCTTAGAAAGTCGTTTAACTTTGTTCAAAAGTTTGTTGTATTATAACTTGTATTGTTTTGGAAAGTCGGAATCATCGTCAAGCTTCTTTAGGTAATTACCAAATCGAGATATCGAACAATTCAATTATGATTTATCATTCCTTTCATAATGATCGACCACCATTAATCGACCATCAAGTTATACATGATTGATCATTCTTGATCGACCATAACATTTTTCCTGATCGGTTAAAATTTGAATGTGACCCCAACAATAAAAAAATGATCGACATCATCTTTTTACCTGATCTGATAAATCATTACAGTCATTGAATGTAGTTTAATAAAAAATTGAAAAAATCTTTGTTTGACTCTACAGTCATTGAAATATTGCAAAATATCTGTCAATGTCATTGTTAAAAGCCATGGAATACATTCCTCGCATGAAGAAAGGACTCAAAGTGACATGCACATCAAAGCATCATCCATGCAAGAACCGGCACAATCACGTTGAAAAGCACATCCTTGTCCTGGTTGCTATCAATAGGTTCAGCAATCTCCCTACAAATAAGTAAGACATGGGAGCACCTTTGATCAGATATGAGATCTTCGATAAGGTTTTTTAGTGAACTCTATTTGATAGTGGCTCTTTTATAAACCTCATGTCCACTTCTCTCCTCAAGGAATTAGAGCCGGGTCCGCTGAAATCAACTAGGATGATCCTTTAGTTTGTTGATCAATCAATTAAGCAACCCCTAGGTGTTGGAAGATGTTATCGTAACAATCAAGTTATGAAATTCCTAGTAGACTTCATTGTAATGGACATAGAATCATCTGCACTATTACTCTAGACCTCGATCATACTTGGTCGGTTATTCCTTGGAACAATCGAAGCGATAGTTGATTACACGTCTGGAAAGATTATCTTTCACTCCTGCATCAATAAGGTCACTATAGAGATGATCGTGGAACCGAAATCAACGGATAACACATTTGAGAGAAGGGAACAAGTTACATCGCATATAGACAAATGTGACATCATTGATGAGATCAGAGAGCCAAGTTTATCCTTGAATGACATTTTGACCCATGAGTTGCTCTTCTATGGGGAAGACATGGAGAGAATAATCGAACATTGTTTCTTTGCTGAGATGGAGATCTATGCTGAAGAGCTAATCGAAATCTTTGAGGAAACTCCATACCAGACCGAAGAAGAAGAAGAAACAACTGCAGATATGTTTGGTATTTTGTTATTTGAGCCAAGACTGACCAAGGTGGATGGCAAATTATTGGCAAACCATGCATCGACCACCAGTCCAGTCTCAGAGGTTACTGAAAAGCCGACTCAGGCCCAGCCATAGTTAAATCTACTTCCGGTAAATCTGAAGTATGCTTCCATTGCAGGTGAGCATGAACAATATCCAATCATCATCAGTTCCTGATCGTTGATCAAGAATCTTGCTTAATAGAGGTTCTATAAAAAAATGGAATATCTCGGATCTCTGAGGGATAAATCCATTATAGTGTTCAACCACATCTACATAGAGGATGACAGCAAGCTGTCCTACTAGTTTCAGCGCAGGATGAACCCCAATCTCTGGGAAGTTGTCATGAAAGGGATCACGAAATGATATGAGTATGAGGATATGGAAGAATCCTTAAGCGCATCACGGAAGCATGAGGATCGCATCATATACGATCGAGAGCAACTAGTCGCACTAGTTGCTCGGTGTAGCAAAATTTAAAAAATTTCTAATCGATGAAACCACATGATCCAAGAACACTTCTTGGATCGTTTCGTCTAACCACATAACAGATAAATTAATACCTCTTGTAGCGTGGTTGTGATAGAGCCTCTAAGAGAAGAGACATCCTGTCTCAAGTCCAATCCGTCAGAGGAGACGCTTGCGAACGCGGAGATGAGTTGCATGATTCTCGCAATCTAAGTCGATGATCCAAGCAGTGGATCTCCTGATCTTGTCTCATGAGATTGAATGCCATCTTCACGAGCGAGACACACTAAAGAAGACGAATATCCAAGAGTTGTCGAAGCGGTGGCACAATGGCGATGCGACAACGGAGGAGACTTTCCCTCTATGAGAGGAGTGGACGACCACTCAAGGAGAAGGAGAAGGCTTGGCGTGAATGAGAGAGAGAGGGAGGAAGAGTTGTCATTGTTGTATCTCGAAGAGCAAGGGGTGCCTCTCCTTATATAGGATTTTGGGAGTCCATGGATCTTAATCCATGGACAACACAAAATCAATGAATGAGGTTGATTTATGTTAATTTCAATGGACATGATGTTGTCGTAAAAAAACGACAATAATTAATTTAACTTAATTAATATATATTGATAAATCAATATAAATCAATTCAAATCAAATCATTGACCTTGGAGATAAGGGAGGAGATTGACCTCATCCCTAAAAAGGGGGGACGACCACCCTACTCCTGATGGAGGTTGGTGGTCATCCACCCTCTTGTGGTGGATGTGTCAATCTCCTCATTATCTCATGAAATCTCAATATCTCATGATATCTCCAAGATTTACAACAATACTTGTTGTAAATTATTTCACAAAAAAAATTTAATAATTATCTTGTGAACATTACAATCATACCATTAGAAAAATGTAAATCTCATTCACACCTAAAATATAAATTATATTTTCAATTAATCATCCAATGTGGATCCAATTCACATCAAAAAATTAATTATCAAATATAAATTACAATAGTCTCTCTCTGACATAATTTATAAATCACATTTATAATATATATGAACAACTAGACAGTGTTATCCATATTATTCATATCCATAATAATTAAATCACATTTAAATACATTGGATTATCATTCTTATGCATTCAAATAATATGAATCAAATTCACATTATTCTTGATAAATAAATCACATTTAATTATCTATTTCTCAATGCTTAGATATCATTCAAGAATAGAATTATTCTTGAAATCTTTCAAGAATAATGTGCTTTCTCCGTATATACTTGGAGATAAAGATAGGACGATTGTATGTTCCACGTATACTGACTTGGATGTGGAGATCACATCTCAAATCCAGATCTCATGGACCTCTCATGGATGCTTGATCAAATCAAGGTCGTAAATCTAATCTTCTCATTGCATCTGAATCTCATTCATATCAATGTCCAACACTTGGACCAAGATCAGATTATTTCTCTACTGAGAGGAGTCACTAAAATCCAGACCTGTTTCATCACTCCCTCGGAATGGAAGCATCATGGTTATATGATCATTTATGATTGTATCACCCTCAGGTATTCCTAATACATGTACATTATGCATACTGGAAGACTTGTGACAAACCCGAAGATATAGATCAATTTTACACTATCATCTTTAGGGTTTCATCATCAAGTTTCTCATTCTTGGTCATTGGGAGTTGGTATCAATCATATGCTTTCCAAAAGCATATATCATACCTACAACTTCTTATCGTGCTTCCAAAGCACGATGACCATGCATGGAATTTGATCTGTCCTGACACCTCGTGACTGAGATCATGTCTTCCAATTCACAAGTGAACATGTATGATCCCTTTGAGAGATCGTATTACCCATATGCCCTCATAGGCACACCATCTCGCTGGTTTATAGACCTTGGTTAGGTCATCAACCTATTAGTCTGCTAAATGTACACACTTAGACATATAGTAACACATCTGTCTCCGGTTAGAGGATGTGTGCCTATATCGTAATAGTATATGATATAGGATTTTGCTTATCTCGATCTCATTAAGTCAACTCTTTGACCTAACTTATCTAACACCTCCAAACCTCTATTCCTATGTAGAGGACCTGCATCAAGAGGTCGATCAGATATCAGCCTAATGAGAAAGTATTGTCATCTCCTACTCGGGCTGGAGATCATCTCTTAACAATCATTTGGCGGTGCTTAATGAGTCCTCAATCTAACACCTTAGATATTCATCCAATCACCAGCATAATTCAACTATTGAATCAATAGTTGTATGATCATTAAGATGACTATGGTACATAACCCTAATGTACTAATGGGCCTATTATGTAAATCAGTTATTCTTCATTTCAGATCAGGAAATCATATTTGCAATAACATTTATTGCATAATGGCTCGATGTGGACTCGTATGTCCAACAGAGGTTAGCTTTATTTATCCCATCTCTGATTCTAAATGAGTAAGCCCATTACATGTGGTCCTGAAGATATCTAGAATTACAGTGGTAACAAATGACCAAGGAGAGGAGATTCTGACCCAAGTATCTATGTCGTGGTGTGTTTGTATAGATTACCGATGCCTAAACTCAGCGACCAAGAAATATCACTTTCCTTTGCCATTTATTGATCAATTCTCAAAAGATTGATAAGGAAAGTCATTTATTTCTTGGATGGGTACTCTTGTATAACTAAGTGGCAATCGCTCCTCAAGATCAGGAGAAGACTACTTGTCCGTTTGGCACCTACACCTTTAAGTGGATGCCCTTTGGATTGTGTAACACACCCACTACATTCTAGAGGTGTATGTTGGTTGTGTTCACCGACATGGTGGGTAGTTTTCTAGAGGTCTTTATGGATGATTTCTTGGTCTATGGTGACATTTATGATGCCTATCTTTTACATCTAGACCGAGTACAGAAGAGATGTTATGAGGTTAATTTAGTACTCTCATGGGAGAAGAGTCACTTTATGGTCATCGAGAGCATTGTGTTGGGCCATGTCATATCCAAACAAGGTATGGAGGTCGACCCTACTAAGGTGGATATCATTGCAAAAATGGAGCCACCTAAGACACTGAAGTAGGTGAGGTCATTTATGGGGCATATCAGATTTTACATAAGATTTTTTTCAGAACTTCAGCAAGCTCGACCTCTTACCGAGCTTAGGCAACGAAGCTGACTTCATTGTGGATAAAATGTCCTTAAAGCCTTTAATCAATTGAAAAACTGGTTACTCGAGTGCATATCCTACAATCACCCGATTGGTTTCTCCCATTCAAAATCATGGCAGATGCTTCCAACTTTGTTATTGGACATGTATTAGGATAACGTAGCGATGGATTACGATTTTCTATATATTATACCAACAGTACACTTGATAAGGCTCGGGAAAATTATATATTTACAAAGAAAGAGCTACAGGCAGTGGTTTTTTCCATCGAGAAGTTCTAATCTCATCTTCTCAGTTCTAAAGTCATCATATTCACGAACAACTCTACTATCAGGTATTTACAACAAAGGAAGGATGCCAAATCATGGCTGCTCCGGTGTGTCCTTCTGCTCCAAGAATTTGATTTGGAAATAAGAGATAAACTTGGAGTTAAGAATGTGGCAGCAGATCATTTGTCCAGAATTGAAAGTTTAGAGACTCCACTGAGCAGTATAGCGATGATAGAGACTTTTCCTGATGAATCAATTTTGAGTGTCGTGTCGCTTCCCTAGTATGCCGATATTGTGAATTGTCTCGTCTCTAGGAAAGTTCCGTAAGATTGGACCCAAGTAAAGAAGGACAAATTTTTATCCAATATTCATTTCTACTAGTGGAAAGATCCATACCTTTTCAGAGAAGGTGCAGATTGCATTTAGCAATGATGCATTCCTCAGGAGTAGTACACTAGTGTCCTCGAGCACTGTCATAAGCTCGAAGTAGGAGGACATCATTCTAAAAGTAGAACGGTAGCGAAAATATTGTAGTGTGGCCTTTGGTGGCCTATATATTGAAGGATGTTGCAACATATGTGAAAGGTTGCATTGACTATCATAAAGTGGGAGGAACCATTAGCTCCAAAGATTCAATGCCACTCAAGTTCATCCAAATATCTAATATATTTAATGTTTTGGATATTGACTTTATGGGCTCATTTCCCAGCAGTCGGGGATATGAATACATCCTGCTCATCGTGGATTATGTGAGTCATTGGGTAGAGGTTATCCCCACCCGATCTGTAGATAGTTGTACAATTTGTCACTTTTTAAAGGACAACATTATCTCACGGTTCATAATTCTCAAAATTCTAATCTTAGATGGCGGCATTCATTTCATAAATAAAGAAGTCAAGAAACTTGTTAAGGAGTACGACATTGTTCATCGGGTCACATCTCCTTACCAACCATAGTCTAATAGCTTGGATGAAATCTCAAATTGGGAGATCGAGACTATTCTATAGAAACTTGTATGGTCAAATAGGAATGACTGGTCTCAACTCCTTGATTTCATTCTATGGGCTTATCGTACTGCCTACAAGACTCCATTAGGAATGTCTCCCCATCATCTTATCTATGGGAAGCCTTGCCATCTGTCTGTCGAATTAATTCACAAATCCCTTTAGGCAGTCAACATCTATAATTTGGACTCACAAACAAGTGATCATAACTAGAAGATTGATTTGAACAGACTCATGGAATTCCAAGATTATGCATATGATTATAGCTTGATGTAAGGAGAAAGTCAAACGATGGCACGATAAGCATATCAGACAAAAGGCTTTCGAGCCTGGGCAGAAGATGTGGTTATTTGATGCAAGTTGAGGATATTCTCAGGTAAATTAAAGAGCAAATGAACAAGGTTGTTCTTAGTGAAGACTGTGCGTGACAATGGTAGCATTGTCATATCTGGGTTGTCATCTGACGCACAACCGTTCGTAGTCAATGGACAGTTTCTAAAGTCATATTTAGAGCATGATACATTCTTATCCATTGTTGATTCAATTGAAGTAGCATTTCAAAAAGAACCCCCATCATCGGAAGATTCAAACAATTGAGCTACAAAAAGATCGTTTTTTTTCTTTTTCAGTTCTTTTCCTTTCTTTTCTTCTTCCATTTTATTCATTTATCCCTTTCATCAGTGTTATACTTAGCATAACTAGATCCTAAGTATAGTGGGGGAATGAGTGACTCGAGTTTTTTCTTTTTGTTCCCTCGCTTGTCTCTTAATTGTTGATATCTGGTTCTATACTTAGGGACTCTTTACCCTAAGTATGGGGGGACAAGTTGAGTCATTGATTTCATATATTCTCACCCTCTATCATCCTCTCTTAGCGTACAATCTTCTATATATACTTAGATTTAGTTGATCTTAAGTATGGTGGGACTATTGACTTCTTATTCTTTCCTTGAGTCATTGTAATATAGTATTCTTCTATACTTGGCACGAGTTATGTATTCCTTTGTGCTCCTCGATCACTATAAAGACATAGTCCACGCTAAGTATAGGGGTTGTATATATTTATATACTTTAGCCATGACTCGTACTTTCTTATATTTTCAATAATATGTATCGAATACAATGGGTAAGTGTGATCAATGAAAATATTGAAGCATTCTTGTAAATATGTGTAAAACTTTTAGAAATTATTTGTAATATATGGTTTGAAAATATTGTGCAAAATGTTTTGAAAATTGGTTGTGAAATATTTTGAAAAAACTTTATGAAAAATTTGCAAACCTTTGTAAAATAACCCTTCTAAATTTCTTCGAAGTGAATATCCTCCCGCTCCTCGAGTAAACAGTAGACAAACTAGGGAATTAGGGTCACCTTGCTGAGGGAGACTATTTCTTTACCATCTCTCAGATGTGGGGAGCGACATTTCACATACATTGTACAAGTGAGATTCATAGTCATAAGAGTTTGCATATGAAAAGACTTGTTCCGACATGACTACTAAGGTAAAATGACAGAGAATTGTGGAACTTGAGGGATGTTAATTTTATATCCTACTCTTAATTAGATTCCGTCAAACTAATAATCCAAAGGTCTGACTAAGCTCCATACTTTAATTTTATGAAGATAAGTTTAAAAATCATAATCATTCTAAGTTCTTTATTTTTCTTTTCTTTATTTTCTTTTTTAGCACTCATTTTTCTAATAAGTGTTTGCTAGGGACTAATGAACCGCATTTCTACCTCTCTAAGAATGATGTGTTGTAATACAAGATGTGAAAATGATCCATGCAGAAACCACCCTTTTGAATAGGTGAAGAATTTTAAAATTTGTAAGTGTACCAATGTCAAACAGGACACAACTACCTAATATGATTACTCAAATAATAATACCTAAATTAAGCGATTAATTATCTACTTTGGTCAGCAATGCAAGGACAATGAATAAAACACAAATAATGCAGACAAAAATGATACAAGGCAACACAATGAGGAGACAAGACTATGATGCAAGGCAAAATAATATTGAGGCAAATCATGCAACCTATAATGTTGAACATTAATAATATAATACAAAAGATGAAACAATGAAAGGCAGAACACTAAAGATGCAAGTAGATATACATGCATGAACAAGTTTCAGAACATAATGCATTTTATTATTAGAGTTTTATGCAAGTTAAATAAAGATGAAATACAAATAGTGTAATGCAATGCAACCATTTATACATGCACAAATATGCCCCTAATTGATCAAGTAGTTGATCAATACAAATAGATTCAATTCCATTAGCCATGATGCATCAAAATAGGTCCATGTGTTATACCATTAGCATTTAAATGAAGAATGAAATGACATAATATGTATAGAATAAAATAGTACTACTCCATGAGTCAAATCAGTGAATAAATCATGCCATTAAATAGAGCATAAAATAAGCAACAAAATGAAACTGAAATCATTGGAAAAGGAGTTCAGATGCTAAATATATGAGGCATAGAGGCTTAGAGTCATATTTGAAAAGAAAATCAAGCAAAATATTTATAAAATATTACAAATAGGCTCCTTGAGGGGTTTTTTTCAATATTAGAAAGTTGGAGGGGCTTCCCTGTAATTTACCCTATGTGCCACATGAGGCACGCACGCCTGGACCTGTATGAAATTCTGGAGACATTGTGAGGCGTGGATGTAATTTTCCAAGCTACACGTACCGGGCACGTGGGCAGAGACTCGGAGTGAGGTGTGGGACTATTGTAGGTGGCTCGAGCCATGTGGTGGCTGGAGGAGACTTCGGGCGAGGCTCGGTAACACCAAGCCACCACACTCCGAAGTGGTCAACGTTAATGATCCTGAGTTGTTGGATGGGCACCCAGGGGGGTGCCATCCAATGACACATGTAGCTTCTAGGTATTCCTCTGCATCCTCTCTACGACATCGTAGATAGAGCTCCAGTGAGGTTGCCAGATCTCTCCACGCCACACAACTGCTACCAATGATCCAAAAAGCTTCCTGGGAGCTCGTGATGAAGGTCGGGCAACGACAGAGGAGCGGGACCTCTTGGAATTGGCCATCGATGGACGCACACCGGAGGCGGAGCTCAAGAACGGAGCTTCGCCCGAAATCCGCCCAATGAAGAAGTGTACCTGCAATATGGTTAGGATGGTGATAGCCGAAGTGTGTGGTGTGTGTTGACGGTTAACGGAGGGCCAGGGGTGAAGAATGTGAAGGTTCTTTTCTGACATGATCGGAGAAGAAGGCCTGGGATGTAGGTGGTCTAAATGACAGAGGAAGTGGCTAGGGTTCCAGCATGAATCAAGGATCCATGGTGAAGCTCGATATGTGGTTAATTGAAGGTGGATAGGTCTAGGTAATGCAGACAAAAAGGAAGAATACAAATAAAAATCAAAAGATAACTCACCTAGAGAATTGGAGAACGATCACATGCATAATGGAGACTTGGGTTAAGCACGTGAAGGCACTCTGGTAGTCATTGGATTCCCCCTGCCTTGGGGAACAACTCAGATAGCCTGACTAGGGTCGTGGCATGACCTGAAGGCCATGGGTCGTACTGGGACTGGAAGGTCGTTGTTGTGTCATCGATCTGACCTCCCCCTATTACGGAGCGATGGGGAGATGCTAGGCCTAAGCCTGTTTGAAGGTAGATGGTGAGCAATGGAGCCGGTGAAGGAGATTTTATGGAGATTGTGGGTATCTGTTATAGATGTGATGGAGATGATTGTAACCATCATCATGATTCCCTAGAAGATCGATCGAGATTGTTTAAAGGTAGTGTGAGATAGGTAGATGTTAGGGCTTCGTAGGGGAGTGATTTGTGAGAGGAGAAAGGTTGTGGGGTGGTCAGGATAAATGGGAGAAGAAAGGTAGGCGGAGAGATGTGAATGAGAAGTGGAGTGGTACAGAAGGTAGATGATGGATGTAGGCTATTGGATCAAGTGATCCAACGATCAAGGATGGAGCGCGTGCAGGCGGTTCAGTTGCATTAGATCGGTTGGGATCAGAGGGTTGCAAATGATGTTGAGATGGAAGGTCGTTATCTGATCATCAGGGCAGATCGGACGCTGGTCAAGAGAGGAAGGTGGCGACAAAAGGACCGAGCCATATGGGTTGCCCATGAGCACCACGTGGCCTAATGACAAAAAAGATAAATAGAAAAAACAAATAAAAATTAAAAACAAATATGTACAGCTTCAAATCAAAAAGTGTAAAACATGAAAGTTAGTGGATCTTGATTAGATCTACAAGTTTCATGTTGAACAAAAAGCCAAAATAAGTCATATATACAAAGAAATATTTTTGTAGCATTTTCAAGGATTAAAACACTTACTTTTAGTTCTTTTGCTATTTTTATTTTTAATTTATAGAAAAATCCAAAACAAAATATACAATAATTATCTATTTTTTGGGATTTGTAATAAAGAAAATAAAAGAAATAAAAGAATGTTAATTATATACAATAATTAGGGTTAGTTATGAACAAAGGTTAGCTTGTTAATATTAGTGAATTAGGGTTGGATTTTATTGGAATGTCTAAGCATGGAGGATAATAGATGATAAATGTGATGATAAATCAGAGATTCAGCAACTCCCTATACTTAAACCATGCCCGTCCTCGAGCATTTAAAGAGTGATTGAGTCGAATTAATCCCTGAAAGATGCGTGTGAAATTTCAAGACTTGATTCATTAAGAATCTTCAGTTTTAATGATCCTAAAAATTCTAAGTTGAACCAAGCTCTAGTCAAAAGGAATCCAACTTCTATAATTATCAGACTCTCTATTTATACATGTAACATAAGGATATGACATTTAGTGTGCACGGCATTTATGAGAGTCAAGTTGAAATGTCACCCAAAGTCCCATTCTAAGAGATTCTCCTCATGACCTAATCCTCAATATTAGGGAATAAATTAATTCTAGCATCCAATTCACCATCGCATTAGTTTTTCAGACTCTGAAAGTAAATGTGGAAGGCCAGTTGATGGAGAACATAGGTTTGTGTAATTTCTTCTCTTCCTCGCATTGGAACAAGGGTCCTTTCGAGTGCACTTAACACATATATTTTTTATTGTTGATCAGTGTGTCCATTAAGAGAGTTTGGAGCTGTCTGCACTTGTTGTCCTGGGATTACACAGCGGTATGTCTCCTTTGAGTATCTAATATACCTTCAACACCCATAATTGTATCGCTTACGATGTAAAGCCCTTTTCGAGTGCTAGCTCGACTCCTATGGTCCTAATAGCTTTGGTCCAAGTGGATACTTAAAACTGGTTGAGAGTTTGCCTTTGATGTAAGCTCTTCGGTATTTTATCTTTATAATGCGAGAGTTTTTTCTTCCTCTTTCAATTCTTTTTCTTGTAGGATAGCTCCACTTCTTTTACTAAGTTGTCGCACACTGATCAACATTTTATTGTTTCATCACACCCTGGAATATAGGCCAATATCAAAAGATTAGTACAAGAACGATGTTCTGATATTGGCTTAAGGTTGCTAACTCTCGGGTTTCATGAAGCCTTCATTGGTTTTATCCCATCTGCGAGTATCATAAAATCATGTCCAGACTTAAATCTCAAATCCTAGTTCCTCAAGTGAAACCTCAACTCATCTCATCATTAATGCAATTGTGCAAGTGATGTACGGGTCATATTTTTTAAGGTAGAGATGAAGTGTGCAATATAGCACCCATATGTTTCAAACTAGAAAAGTGTGAATTATTAAGTCTAAAACACTAATGACTAAGGTTGGCTGATGAATCTCCATTTCATCACCTTTATTCTATCATTTTGTAAATAAAAACCCCAGCTAATTCATGTAAATAGCATTATTTTGTTCAGATTAGCATTCATTACTTATTTCATTTATTGTATATATAATATTAGTTCCAATGCAAAAATTATAGAATAAAGGAAAGAAAAGAAAAGGAATAAAAGACTATTTTATGACCCTAAGCCCCGAGACCAAGTCAAGAATTGATTTGGTCGACAAGAAATAGTAGGGGGGATAAGGGCCAAATATACAATAAAAAGCCTTTTTTCCTCAATAAAGTTTTTTGGCATCTATTTTATTATTTATTCTTTATACCTCAAATAAAAAACTTTGTACATAAAAGTTGTAGATAATAATATATAGAAAAAAACAAAATTTTGTTTACACAAAAATAATATACAGTGTTCATTTTATACTCTAAATAAAAGCCAAGATCCCAACTTCCTAGACCCATATCTCTCAAATAAAAATTCAAATGTATAAGAATCACCTTTAATTGTATATAACTTTTAATAAGTTATTTAATGAAGGTGGCTTTATATTTTTTGAAATTAAGGTGTGAAAGTTAGGTTTTGGACCCCTATTGTATAGCATACCTGATTAAAATATTCATTTTTTCATTCTTCATTATTTTTAAATTTTATATTTTTATAATTTTACAAATATTATTTATAATACATGTACATATTACAAATACAATAAACCCATCAAGAAAACACAAAAATAAAATAGCCTATATAAATATATAGATAAAATACTTAAACTTATACCTATATAACATATGCCCCTATTTATTTAAGTACACAAATAACATCAGAAAAATAGAATAAAAATATATTTATGTGTATAAAAATAAGTCATAAATATAAATAAATAATAAATAATAAAAATCAAAATTATAAGATAAAAATAAAATACCCAAAACATAGATGAATATACCTATAAATATACCCTTAAAAACTAACTTGTACCAAATAAACCCCAAAAAAATAAATAAAAATCATAATAAAATAATACATAAAATAATAAACATTTTTTATTTTATAACCAAAAATTAATAAAATCATTTACTATATTAAATTAATTATTTTTAAATAATAAGGACTAGTTTGTCATGTAGCGTCCCCCGTGGACCAATCATATCACAGGGAATGTTGACCTCGGTCAACTCCCTATCTTCTCTCTAACTTGTGTCAAATACTTCGAGCCTGCCACCTTCTCCACCTCCAACGGATCGATCTGAACCTTCTTTCTCCTTGAGTCCTTCATGGATTCGATTCTCATCACGTACGTGACCCACGCGCACTCATTAGATTCGCTCGATTCGTATTGAATCATTCAATGATCTCACTCAAAAATCGTCCAAAACTCCATGCATAAATAAGACCCTAGCTCATGCCTTCCATTCTTGATGCCCCTTTGAGCTTTGTCTTGTATTCATGTATGTGTTTTGAGGTCCATGTGACAACAGAGATCTTCCTTGTGCTCAGAGACGACGAAGCAAGGACGAGGCAGCGATCCATGCCGGCGCTCTGGCTTGCCCTGCTCCCTACCCACTAGCAGGTATAATAGCTACATAATTTATGTTCCTTAGGTAGATTTCATTCCTGTCTTTCAATCTCCACATTCAATTTTGATCTTTAGGTAATGATTTAGTGTAACTTAGGTTAAGTAGCTCACTGGAGATCTAGTGCTATGGGTGTGTTTCATCGTATCTCCCGACTATCTCCAATCTTGCCGACCACCTCCACACATTCCCCGGCACCTTCTTCGTCTCCCCGGCCCATTTGACCAACCAGAATCCTAGTGGTTCTGCGAATTGGGCCCCCTCCTCCACCGTACGATGGAGCCCCTTCCATTCCATCCATTTCCATTGCATTTCATCTTCACAACAGGATGAGGACCTTTGCCTCAAGCCAAGGAATGTCCTTGTGTAGGTCTTGCGCCAAAAGGACCCCTCCTAGGTTGGATTCAAACCTAGACAAGGCATTTCAGGTGCTCCTGCTTCATCGACTAACCAAGACCCCATCGTTGGGTCCTGGACCTTCTCGAGCATGTCATTAGCTAATGACAAGCCTCTCGGATGTTTAGAGCCCAAGAGAAGCATCAGAAACGTCAGATGGAGGAGGAATCAGCGGACGAAGGACGGGGGAGGCACCATTCTTCCATGTTCTTCGTGAAGAGCGGATACCGTCCAATTTGGGGAGGCGCCCTGGATTCATCAGTAGTCGTTGGATCCGCACGCGTACGACCGTCAGATCCTTGCCTTGGATCAAATCTCGAGCGCCCTTGGCCGAAGCGTCATCGCACGAGGAGGAGTCATCTCGTGGTTGAGTGGAGATATCTTCATCATCAACCCGCACGCAAATAAGGGGTAAAATACAAAGACCCCCTCTGCCTTTTACATTTTAATTTTGATATAGTAAATAACATCTAGATTGTAAATAGTTTAGGAATTTTTGCAGTAAATCCCCTCATGTTTTGTTTATTTGCCTATCTATCCGTGCCAGCTCAGCTCACGTAGGGTCCCTACGTGAGTTGGGCATTTTGCACAAATAATCTTGTGTCTTTGGTTATTTGTATTTAGACCAAATGTTTGCATAGTCAGTGTATATTTTTGTGTGAAAATTGTATAAAGAACCAACAATTTTGTCGATTTGCACTTATGCCCTTCCAAGGCATGCACGTGTCTCTATTTTGTATAAAAATTACAACAATGACCATGGATTTTGTATTATGAGTTCGGAAATGAAGAACACTTTTATTATAATTGCAATTTGGTCCATGCTAGTAAATGCATTGTAATTTCTTAGGATTTTTATGAAAATATCTTCTGTTTGTTTTTTTGGTTTGCAAAAATTATAATGAACGCCTTGAATGATATTTAATTATCATAATTTTTAATTTGTATTTTAAGGCATTTGATTATTTATCAAAAATCGAACTGTTCCCTTTTTTTCCCTGTTTAAACATAAAAATCAGGAAAAATATTAAAATGCCTTTAAAAATCACAAAAAATGTATGTTTTCTATTATACCCTATATTAACTCGAGACCAAGAATCCCTAAAAATAGCAAAAGAAAATGCATAAAAATTAAAAAGCACCAACATCAAAAAAATATGAAAAATCACCTAAAACAACCAAAAATATTTGGGATTTTTACCCAGCAGACCCTATAAACGTTTTAAAATACCTCTACGACCTTTTGCACAACGTAATTACTCTATCGACCCTGTAAATTACCCCAAGAACCCCCACGGGCTTAAAACATATTATCCGGAGGGTTCATGGGGTAAGAGTTGGCAAGTTTACGGGGTCGAGGGAGGAATTAGGTTGTTTCAAAGGTCGTGAAGGTGATTGGCAAAGTTTATAGGGTCTGTCGGGTAAAAATCCCAAAATATTTTTGTTTATTTCTGAATGTTCTTATATTATTATTTACCTATTAAAATTGATTTGAAGAATTTTGGACCTTGTTTATTATTTTTAATCTTCAATTCAATTCGACTTATCTATTTAATCCCTGATTTGGGATATTTTTTATTTTAAAAATATAAAAAAAATGCATAAAAATTCCAGGAAAATCACAAAAACATGAGAAAATTATTTAAAACGCAAAAAATATTTTATTCTTTGTATTTTATTTTTTATTAGTATGTATAAGTATATAACCCTATATTACATATAAACCTTTTATATTACTATAGCATACACTTAATTAAAAATATATATTAAAAATAAAAAAACACAAAAAATATATTATTATTACTTATATATATAAATCTCTATGTATATGTAAGTATGTGTAGCACTTATATGTAATCTTTACTTACGTATATATAAATATATATGTATTAATCTACTATATATAGATTTTATTATTATTAAATACACTTATATATTCATTATTAATTTCATTTTGAAAAATGATAAATTAATAAATAAAAGAAACCTACATATTGAACAAAGATACACATGTACATAATATACATTGATTAGAAATAATCATAGGCTACATGACTGCTCTATGTGGTTCGACCTCTACATGCTTGCATGCTATACATTTTGTGTTGTAGAGAATAATAAATTTTAACTCCACATTTTTTATTCATTGCTTAACTAATATTTAGGTTAATTGTTGATTGACTTGGGTGTCTTAAGCGCTCAATGCATTGAATACGGACTTGCCTCGTGAGATCGTGCGACTCTCGTGGAATTCTTGTCATCAAATGGCATTGTTGCGGGGAGCAATGTGTGTAGCATATTCTGTATGGTGTATATATTCATTTATTTGTATATTGATTTAATTGATTTAATTATTGATTCATTTCTTTGTGCATATTTACCGATTCATTTATTACTTGTACATAGCTCATTTTGATACAATTATTTGATTATGATTATTTGATTATACGTGCTAATGTACCTCTCTTGTTGTATTTGTTGCGAGGGCCCACTATGCGAGGACGACTTCTTAGGAGGCTGATGCAGCCAAGCTTGGTGGAGGTTGGTCTTCATGCTTTGAAAAGTTAGAGGTAGCATATGTGGCAATAAGAAGCTACTTAGCATAGATTTAGATCAGATTTATTTATTGGTGAGAGAGATATTTATTCATTCACTATTTGTAATAATTAAAGACTTGGACATTACTCTTCACGACGAGGTCCATTGCCTGGGAGTTTATTCACCTAAGGGCCTCGTCGCGGTTTTATCATGTTTTCACCACCTTCTTTTAGTTTGCTTTCTGGTGTTTTGAATTTTCCGCCTTATTTTTATTTGTTTTGTGTAAACGAGCCCTTAGCCTATAGGTTTCTTGTATCGGTAATTAAGTTCTCATCCCTAATAATAAAAGCATGCTCCTATAGTCCCTTAACATTGGATCTAGTCAAATATGATATTTGGACTTGAGACCTTGTACCGAGAGAGGTCACATACATCGCTGGCAGGACCCGTTGTGGCAGCATCGAGAGGCATCAAAGACCAGATTTTTATTCTCTCTTCTGAATAATTAACATATGGTTCTTCACGTCTAATAGCAGCTACTGTCTAGGATGATTTTGTCGAATCCACACTGCCATGTAGATAGGTTTAAAATTTATGTTTTACGTACCACATGGAGAGAGTTGGGAAGCACTTTAAGTCCTCTAACTCTACATGCATCATTAGATTCAATGGTGAGCACCTAGGACTTAAAAGAAAATCTACAACATCGTTAGGCACATGTATGTAAGATACCCAAAAAAGTGAAAATCCAAAAAACTAAAACAAGGGGACTGCTAAATAAACTTTGACCTTATATAAATCTATAATGGACTTCATTTCCTTGGTTTCATAAAGCCCTCCTTATTTTCAGGTACCTTAGGAGAGGACCCCTCCCATGAGCGAGGCACGGCCCACTAGGGATTAGAGCCAAAATCCCAGTATGTACTGCCTTGTGTATCACCTGGATTTCCGAAGGAATGGTGCTTCTATCGTACGTGACCAAGTAGGGCCTTGTCAGAGGGGTGTTCTCGCCTTGTGTGGAACATCGACTTGGTATGAAGTACTGAGCTTAGTCCATGCCATCACGGGGGTGTATATCTCATCGGTTTGCGTCCGAGTAGGTCCTTGCACGCTCACGGGTGATTCCGTTGCGAGCGAGGTCCGAAGTAGTGGTTTTTCCTATCAGCTTCCTCTCTCTATTTCTTTGGCTGAGTAGGGATCCGAGAAGGGTTACAAGGATCTCAAAAAGTGCAGACTACAGTTTACAAAGGAGGAGGACAAGTACGAGATATCTTTCTGGCAGTACTCTCTCCTTTAGGGTCAGTGTGCTAAGGACTTGTTACAAGATATGCTTGAAACAACAACTCTAAAAATGGAAAGATAATAAATAGCTAATCCTTTATGACTTCACATGGCATTGAGTTGGTGAACCCAATTTTGTATTGTGTTTGTATGGATCTAGATTAAGGATCAAAAATCAAGTATTGCGTACCTGCGCAAATTTTCTCATATGTGTCTTCTCTTTGACCCCTTGCTTGCTTTGAGCCTTTCCACTGTTTTGCGCTTCTTTTTATTCCTTGTTGACCATGTATCAATCCTCTTACATCGATCTTCCTCTTATTCCTTCACGATGTTGATCCATGAATAGTTTAGTCGGGACTCAGCTGATACCCACATCGATTCCATGGACTCAGCATCATCAATAATTCGAAGCAATTCTCGAGAACCTAGTTTGGACATTGCGAACCGATCTCCACACTCCTCCTTTTTTTTCCTCCTCCCTTTATCCTTAATAAAACGGGACCACTCCTGTCCCACTACTGCCCATTGCGAATGGATGTCGATTACAGACTACATCTTTTTCTCCATTCACAACCATCTGGGACTGACCCTAATCTCAGACTCATCTCAACAACCGAAATTCAATTTCAAGTGGTCGAATTAGGATTCTCTCATATTGCATATAGAAGTCCATCCTGTATCCCAATCCAGAACTCATTTCCTCAGACTCAGATAGAGAGATGGCTCCCTGAGGAAAAGGCAAGGGTCAACAGTCGTCCCAACCATAGCAGGAGCAGAAGCCAGACCAGAATCAGGTGAATGCTCAGTTAATGGCTTCCATCCAAGCCATACAACAGCAACTGATTGAGCAAGCCCTAGCACAGACTATATTCCAGGATATGTTGAATGATCTATGCCACATACCAGCAAGAGGAGGAGGAGGTGGAGAAATTCCCCGTGATGAGCCATACCAAGAGAAGGGAGCAGAGAATGGGAACCCAAAACCTACACTGAAAGAGACATACAATCTTGGAGACAGCCAGATAACAGAATGGGTCCGCATCCCACCGATCCATGCTCACTTCGAGCTCAAGCCCCAGTTCATTGCGCTCCTCCCCTCATTTTACAGGAACACCAACGAGGAGAAATACATTCACCAACAGTAGTTATCTCGCATCTGCAAGACGACCCACTACCCTAACATCTCGTTAGGTGTAGTGAAGATGATTGTGTTGCGCTTCAATTTACAAGACAAGGACCTTTATTGAGTCAATCATTTGGGAAATGTCATGACGACCTGAGAGGAACTTAAATCTATGTTCCTTCACAAGTTCTACTCTCTCAGTTGGCTCAACCAGATGCAAGCCAGAATCAGCAACTTCTCCTAGGTTACCCACAAATCCATCTATGAAGCTTGGGAGCGATTCACAGACCTGCAGGAGAAGTGACCCCATATCGATATACCGAGGACCAACCAAGCCTGGTCCAACACTTTTTCAGGGGCATGAATGTAGAGAGGAAGAGACTAGTGAATGTTGCATGCAGAGGATCCCATTTTAACAAGGATGAAGATGTAGTATGGCAAATTTTCGAAGAAATGGCCGAGGGAGAGGTTGCCCTATATTTATCGCATGCTTATCAAAGATAGCCGCAGGTCCACCAGAAGTCGGTTCACATGGCAGCATCCCGAGAGGCAAAGAGAGATGAGAGCTCCAACCTCAGCATCATTGGGGGCCATCTCTCAAAGTTTGATATCATTGAGAAGCGATAACAGGACCTTGAGAAGCTCGTTGTGATAGAACAAAGGACGCAGAACTTGGACAAGCTGGACCAAATCTCCAAGCAGTTGGATCTTCTGGTGAGTACCATTAGTTTGTGTCAGTCGGCGACCCCGGCATCAGAGACTCCTGTTGAGAAGAAGGATGAGCTCTCACCGCCACAGTAGCTTCAGTCGACTCTGCAGCAGCCCGCAATCTAGCACGTGTACTACGTGCATGCACCTGAGCAGGCCCCATTGCAGCAACAGATGGTGGTCTACCGGCCAGGCTATCTCCCATCTTCTGATCCAGCATTTACACCACTACCACTGATTCAAGAAGTCAATGGTGTATGGAGTAATGATGCACAGCTGACCCATCTTGCGGGACAACACCAGGGCCAGCTACCAGCCAACTGGCCTTACCACCAGCCTTAGGGTGGTCGTGTTGCACTGTCCTTTCAACCTCAACCTCAGTACCAGCATCGCCTGTCTTTGCAATACCAAGGCAACTGGAGACAATTTTGTAGTATCCACAACCACAATACCGTCATCCACAACCATACCATCAGTATGTGATTGGACAACAACGATACCCCCTCCTCTGTATCAATAGTATCAACTTCCTCCTCCTCCACAGCAACATCAGCAATCCCAGCCTCAGCCTCCCAACCATCAGCCTCTGTGTGGTCTGCACACTGAATCTTCTGAGGCGGTTCCAGTGAACCCTACCTTGTATTGCTTGGCCCAACTCGTGAAGGGTCTAGTATAGATGACAAAGAAGTTAGACAGTCTGAATTCCACTAAAACTCTTATTCTCACGCAGACCAAAGCAAATCCCAATAATTTTAAAAGGAAAGAGCATGCAGAATGTTATGTCCCATATGTACCTGTGAGTTAGATGATTATAATATTGCTTTATCTAATGTTGTCACTCTTAGGAGTGGTAGGACTTTGCCTCCATCTGCCGCAAGCAAAAGGAAAAATAAAGTGTTGATAGGTGAATCCTTATCTTCTGCATCAGCCGCTCTAGGTACAAGTTTGGGTGAGGAAGAAGAAGGAGGAGGAGCCATGCCAACCATCGCCCACCACCATCTCCACCAACAAAAAATGAAAAAATCAGAAAAAGCAAAAGAACTAAAAAGATGATTGCAGGCAACATGAAGTTGTGCCGGCCATGGAGGGGCCAGCATCAACAGCTGATCCAGCGCCAGTCGATTGAGCAGAGACCACACTTTTTGCTCATCCATCAGCCTCAGCACCTTCATCTCCAGCATGTACACCTTTTTGTGATTCGGATGTACAGAATATTGTGGACAAGAATTTTGTTATAAATAAGAACTTGATTTTAGTTTTGTAAGTATTCATTTCCCTAATGCAATAGAAAAATCCAAAAAAATGCAAAAAGAAAAAGTGTATTGTCTGTCCAGGAGTTGTGAATATTCCTAATAATTTGACATTTGAGTTACCATTGATGAAGGTCATGGAATACATGTCTGTCGTGAAGAATGGCTTAAAGGAGACATGTACAAACAAGTACCGGTCGAATCGTAACAACAGATGCCAGCAAGTTGAGAGAACGTCCTCACCATGGCCACAGTTGCATCCATCAGCAATCTCCCGCATAAGAAGCAATACAAAGGAGCACTTTTGATCAGATGCGAGATTTTCGACCAAGTCTTCGAGCGGGCCCTTCTTTACAACAGCTTCCATCAACCTCTTGCCCTCACCATTATTGCAAGAATTCGGGTTGGGTCCATTGAAGCAGACACGCATGATCCTTCAGTTCGTTGATCGATCCATCAAGCAACTTAGAGGTCTTTTGGAAGACGTTGTGATAAAGGTGCGGGATATGCAGTTCCTAATTTATTTTGTAGTCCTTGATATGGACTCACCCACGCCATTACTTCAAACCTTAATTATCCTTGGACAACCATTCTTGCGTACCACAGAGGTCGTAGTTAACTATGGTTCTAGGAAGATCACGTTCAGCTCGAGCGATCATAGAGTTACAAAATGGTCAGCGAGCCAAAGATCGTATATGAAGAAAGTCATGCAGCACTGCCTGAAGTAGATTGTGACTTCATTGCACGATTAGAGATACAAACCTCTCTTTGAATGATACATGGCCCCTGGAAACCTCTGTTTGGAAGAGGATTGGGAAAGCACAGTTGACACAAGCTCCAATGGCACTTTGTTGATGGATCTCTTTGAGTCAAACAATTCATCTCAGTCCAAACATGATGAATTCATTGCAGATCTGTTTAGCACATTACTAGTTGAACAAGAAGCCACTGAGGTAAGCATCACTACCTTTAAAGTTACGGCAGATCATCCACCTACCAGCACAATTTCTGAAGTAACCGAGAAGCATGCCAGATCAGAACCAAAACTAAAGCCACTTCCTTCAGGCCTTAAGTATGGTTTCCTCGCGGGTGCAGAGAACATGTATCCGGTAATCATCAGTAGCATGCTGACCTCGAATCAAGAATCTCGACTTCTCGAGGTTCTAGAAAAGAATCGCAAGGCACTTGTTTGGCATGTCTCAGATCTTCATGGGATAAATCCTGCTATGTGCTCCCACCACATCTATTTGTAAGAAGATGCCAAACCGTCCTGAGAATTTCAAAGAAGACTGAACCCAAATCTGCAGGATGTTTTCATGAAAGAGATCACGAAAATGGTGTGACGTAGGCTTCATTTATCCCATCTCTGATTTAAATGGGTAATCTCTCGTCATGTACTTCCGAAGAAATCTAGGCTCATTGTGATTATAAATGATAGAGGAGTGGAGATTTCTACTCGGGTATTGACATCCTGGCATGTATGTGTTGTCTACCTCCGCCTTAATGCAGTAACCAAGAAGGACCACTTTCCCTTGTCGTCCATTGATCAAGTGTTGGAAAGAATAGCCGGCAAGGAGTTCTTCTGCTTTTTGGATGGGTACTCTGGATACAACAAGTGGCAATCACCCCATAAGACTAAGAGAAGACAACCTTCACTTGCATGTTCGACACCTATGCTTTCAGGAAAATGCCCTTTGGATTATGTAAAGCACCTGCGATATTCCATAGATGCATGCTTGCAATTTTTATTGAGATGGCAGGCAGTTTTCGCGAGGTATTTTTGGACGGCTTCTTCGTCAATGGTGACAGATTCGATTCTTGTCTTGAGAACCTGGACAGAGTGCTTCGGAAATGCCATGAAGTCAATCTTGTGCTATCTTGGGAAAAGAGCCACTTCATGGTTACAGAAGGGATTGTGCCGAGTCATGTCATCTCCAAACATGGAATGGAGGTTGAGCCGACAAATGTAGATGTAATTTCCAATCTAGAGCCACCTCAGACTTTCAGAAATGTGAGGTCATTCTTAGGACATGTGGGTTTCTACAGCAGATTCGTCAGAGACTTCAGCAGCATTGCCCGACCTCTTACAAAATTACTATGCAAGGAGACCGGGTTTAATATTGATCAGCAGGTTCTCCTTTCATTTAATCAGTTGAAGGAGCTAATCACTCAAGCTCCAGTCCTACAACCACCTGATTGGTCTCTTCCTTTTGAGATTATGATGGACGCATTAGATTTTGCAGTTAGTGTTGTTCTAGGATAGAGAAAGGACAAGGCACCCTATGCCATTCATTATGCCAGCAAAACACTAGATGAAGCCTAGAGAAATTACACTATCATGGAGAAAGAATTGCTGGCTGTGGTTTTCGCCCTAGAGAAGTTCAGATCCTATTTGCTTGGATCTAAAGTTACCATCTACACTGACCACCCTGTTATCCGATACTTACAGTAGAAGAAGGATGCCAAGCCTATACTGATCAGATGGATCCTTCTCCTCCAGTTGTTTTACTTGGAAATCAAAGACTAGCATGGGGTTCAGAATGTAGTAACAGGCCACCTCTCCATAATTGAGAAACAAGAGCCTCCACTGAGCAGTTCACTCATCATAGACACCTTCCCTGATGAGTCGATTCTAGTTGTGGATTCATTCCCTTGGTATGTCGATGTTGTGAACTACCTTGTCTTCGGTGTAGTTCCACAAGATTGGATGAAGATCAAAAAGGACAAGTTCTTGTCCACTATCCATTTCTACCAGTGGGAAGATCCTCTCTTATTAAGGAAAGGGGCGGATTGCATTTGGCGTAGATGTATCCCTCAAGAGGAGCATCATAGTGTCCTCGAACATTATCATTCGCTCAAATCTGGTGGATACCACTCTGGAGATAGAACAACAATGAAAGTATTGCAGTGTGGCCTCTAGTGGCCTACACTATTCAAGGATGGCACAACATACATCAAGCGCTACACTGACTGTCAGAGATTGAAAGGTGTCCTTACATCTAAAGATTCAATGCCCCTGAAATTCATTCAAATTGCATATGTATTCGATGCTTGGGGCACTCCCAATAGTCAGGGATATGAGCATATACTTCTTGTCGATGACTATGTGAGTCGCTGGGTTGAAGCTATCCTCGCTCGAGTTGTTGACAGCCTTATAGTTTGTCGCTTTTTGAAAGAGAGCATCATATCACGGTTCGGGATTCCGAAGATACTGATAACAGACGGGGGTAGTCACTTCGTCATCCCCATACCAATGGCATGGTTAGAACTATCAAACAGAGAAATCAAGACGATTCTGCAGAAACTTGAGGAGCCGGACAGAAAGAATTTGTCCTGACTCTTGGACTCTGTCCCTTGGGCTTACAGAACCGCTTACAAGTCTCCCTTGGGCATGTTGCCCCACCATCTTGTGTATGGAAAACCATGCCATCTGCCCATGGAGCTGATATACAAATCATTATGGGCAGTAAATATCTATAATTTGGGCTCACTGAAAGGTGTCAGAAAAGGAAAGAGGATCTGAACAAGCTCATGGAATTCCGAGATTATGCATATGATAATACATTAATGTACAAGGAGAAAGTTAAAGCTGGCATGACCGGTACATCAGCCGAAAGACCTTCGAGACTGGACAGAAAGTGTGGCTACTTGACGCAAAGTTGAAGATATTCCCATGCAAATTAAATAGTAAATGGACAGGGCCATTCAGAGTACAAGAAGTGCATGACAACGGAAGCATTGCAATATCAGATTTGTCGCCTGACGCACAACCATTTGTCGTCAACAGTCAACTACTGAAGTTGTACCTCGAGCATGACACTTTCTTGGTTGTTGTCGACTCTGTCCAAGTTATATGTAAGGAAGAAGCATCCACAACGCCAGCAACAACGAAAGATTCAGATAATGTCACTTAAAAACTCTTCCTTTAAGTTTCTTATTTTCTTCTTCTATTCTTTTCTGTATATTGTCTATCTTCTGCCTTGTTCATTGCTTGTATACTTAGTATATGCTTCATCCTAAGTATAAGTGGGATAAGTGATGTAACTTGTCCATTCTTTGTCTCACCACTTGTCTCCTCTCTTGCTAATATTTCTATCTATACTTAGATATATCTTACCCTAACTATAGGGGGAGACACGGCAAACCATGAGTTGTTCATTCCACCCTCGACCCTCCCTGCATGTAGATATAGTATGTTATACTTAGGACTATTTGATCCTAAGTATAGGGGGACGGTCGACTTTTCATTCTTTCATTATTCTTTAGTCATTTTAGTAAAGACTCCTTTATGATTAGTATGAGTTATGTCTTCTCTTCTCTCTTCGATCTATGAGGACATAGCTTAAGCTAAGTATGGGGGTCATATATACGTTGTATATACTTTAGCCATAATTCATGCTTTCGTATTTTCAATAAGTATGTCTAAAATATACTATATATATACATATACAAGTCATTAAAGTAACTAATAAAAGATGCATATTATTCCTTAAATTCTTTTTGTATATACTGATTAATAAATCAGGTATAAATGTTTTGTAAAATATTTGAAAAATATTTGAAAATCTATTTGAAAAATCTTTTGAAAACTGTTTGAAAAATATTTTGTAAAATGTTTTCAACCTTTGTAATTATGTTAGCTTGTAAAATTTTCTTTTCTTTGTGTGAAATAAAATGTCTTCAAAACCAATTTCCAAATGTTTTAGAAAATGGTTGCAAAAATACTTGAAATGATCTATATATATTGTTTGAAAGTCTTCGCAAAATGGTTTTCAAATGTTTATGAATGTTTGTAAAATTATTTGCAAAAATTATTTTAGACTATAGTTTTCAAAATTGTTTGTAAAACCATGTTTAAATAAGTTTGAGGAATATATACATCCTTTAAATAAATTCTGTAAAATTTGTATATACATACCTATAAAAATAACTAACATTCAAGTTGTAAATCCTCCAACCTTAATTCCTGTAAATAAAAAGAGGCATGCATGTGTAAATAGATGTGCATACCTCCTTGTTTTTGTGCCAAAAGTGTTTTGTTTTGAAAAATCCCTAAAAATTTACAAAATCTGATAATTCTAAAAATATTTGCAAAATCTTCTTCAAAAACTATATAAAAATTTGCAAACCTTTTCTGAAAACCCATAAAAGTTCAAAATTGGAAAATGGCATCACAAGAATATTTTTCATGCATTGTATATAGCATTATCATTTTTTGAAATAATATATACAATTGAACAAGTCACAATAAAGTCCAAAAATTAAAGCTCGGAATAGACCTTAATACACCTAATTTCAGAGGAACCTGTTAAGGACTAGAAGTGAAGATGTTTCAGGTCACCTTGACTTATTTCTTTAGGTTCCATAAGACTATGTTCATGAGTCAATTTAATGTGCTTAAATAGAACCATTCATATCATCTGTATGGCTCTTGAGAGAGTGACTTGACTGGAAACCTTGCACCTAGAGCTTAGCTCAACCCATATGGACTATTGAAAAATCATTGAGTCTAAGTCGGGACGATGTAAGGTCGCTTCATCAAGGGTGGCTCAGGAACCATTCTTTGGGATTGCCAACACTGGTACTCTAACCAACTTCCTTTGGTAACAATGACTTCTAAAGATTGGAGATGGATTGAGATAATGCTTCAGATAAGGAATGGTATACCAGCGCAACTTTTCCAAGACCGCAAAACAGTAGGTGGAACAAAAGATGTTATATCCACCGGGGGCACAAACAAGAATGCAGAAGCTATACCAAGTCAAAGAAAATATCCAAAGAAACCTATACCGAAAATTCCACAAAAATTTGAGCTTGAGAAAAAGCCTGCTTCTTGGTGAAGAATCGGCTACACTGACCAACTTCACAAGGGAATGAAGACTACACAGGTTTGTTCCCACTTCTCTTCCCATTCTTCTAACTTCTTCCCCCCATTCAGTCGTAAATACTGGGAGCACCTTACCTTAGAAGGGAATATATGTCTCCACGAGGATGAGTTACCATAAGAGGAGACGCCTTGATGGTTCAATGGTTTTGTCTGGGAAGAGCTGAACAAATCCACAGACATGGTTCTATTATTTCAACGTAGCAAGAGTATGCGACTGGGGGGGGTGGTTCTAACCTATCTGTGAGTTGGATTGGATGATAGGAGTATGGATTTTGAGGGCTATTATGTCACACTTCCCAACTTCAATGTGGTTCTGAACATACAATTAATCCAAAGGCCTTTTCTGAGCTCCAAACTTTGACTTTATTAAAGACTAGTTTAAAAGTCGACAATTATTCCCAGTTATTTCTTTTTCTTTTCTTTATTTTTCGTTTTATGCACTGATTGCATAAGTGGTTGCTAGGGACTTGCAAAGGCTAGTATATGAGGGTGACGAATCTCCATTTCATCACCTTTATTCTATCATTTTGGCCTTAAAAATCATAGCTAATGCATGTAAATAGCATTATTTTGTTCAGATTAACATTCATTACTTATTCTATTTATTGCATATATAATATTATTTTCAATGTCAAAAGTATAGAATAAAGGAAAGAAAAGAAAAAGAATAAAAGACCAAAGGTATTTTATGACCCTAATCCCCGAGACTAAGTCAAGAATTAATTTGGTCGACAAGGAATAAAGTAGGGGGAGATAGGGCCCAAATATACAATAAAAAGTCTATTTATTTATTCTTTGATAAAGCATTTAGCACCTATTTTATTCTTTATTCTTTATACCTCAAATAAAGAAACTTTATACATAAAATTTATAGATAATAATATATAGAAAAATACAAAATTTAGGTTACATAAAAATAATATAGTGTTCATTTTATACGCTGAATAAAAAGCCAAAATCCCAACTTCCCAGACCCATATCTCTCAAATAAAAACTCAAAATGTAAAAATCACCTTTAATTGAATATAAATTTTAATAAGCTATTTAATGAAGGTGGCTTCATATTTATTGGAGCTAAGGTGTGAAAGTTAGGTTTGGACCCCTATTACATAGCATGCCTGATTAAAATATTTATTTGATTCATTCTTTATTATTTTTACAATTTTATATTTTTATAATTTTGTAAATGTTATTTATAATACATGTACATATTAAAACTGTAATAAAGCCATCAAGAAAACACAAAAATAAAATAACCTATATAAATATATTGATAAAATACCTACACTTATGCATATAGAACATACACTCCTATTTATTTAAGTGTATAAATAACATCAGAAAATAAAATAAAAATATATTTGTGTGTATAAAAATAAGTTATAAATATAGAAATAAATAAAAAATCAAAAAATCAATATCAAAATTATAAATTAAAATTAAAATACCCAAAACATATATGAATATACCTATAAATATACCCTTAAAACTTAATATGTAACAAATAAACCCAAAAATAAATAATAATAATAATAAAGTACTACATAAAATAATAAACATTTTTTTTTATTTTATAGTCAAAAATTGATAAAATCATTTACTATATTTAATTAATTATTTTTGAATAATAAGGACTAGTTTGTCGTGTATCGTATCCCGGTGGACCAATCAGGCCACAGGGAATGTTGACCTCGGTCAGCTCCCTGTCTTCTCTCTAACTTATGTCAGACACCTCGAGCCTGCCACCTTCTCTACCTCCAACCAATTGATCTGGACCTTCTTTCTCCTTGACTCATTCATGGATTCGGTTCCCAACACATACGTGACCCATACGCACTCATTAGATCCGCTCGATTCGCATTGAGCCATTCAATGATCTCATTCGAAAATCGTCCAAAACTTTGTGCATAAATAAGACCCTAGCTCGTTCCTACCATTCTTGATCCCCCTTTGAGCTTTGTCCCATGTTCTTGCATGTGTGTTGAGGTCCAAGTGACAATTGAGAGCTTCCCTATGCTCGGAGATGGCGAAGCAAGGATGAGGCGACGATCCACGGTGGCGCTCCAGCCTGCCCTTCTCCTTGCCCACCAGCAGGTATAAGAGCTACATAATTTATTTTCCTTAGATAGATTTCATTCCTGTCTTTCAATATCATCATTCAATTTCACTCTATAGTTAATGATTTAGAATAATTTAGGTTAAGTAGCTCGCTGGAACTCTAGTGCTCCAGTTGTGTTTCATCGTATCTCCTGACTATCTCCGATCTCGTAGACCCCTCCACACATTCCCCAGCACCTTCTTCATCTCCCTAGCCGATTTGACCAACCAGAATCCTAGTGTTATGCGAATCGGGGCCCTCCTGCGTTGTACGCCAGAGCCCTTTCATTTCATCTAGTTCCTTTGCATTTCAGCTTCACAATGAGCCAAGGACCTTTGCCTCGAGTCAAGAAATCTCCTTGTGAAGATCTTGCACCAAAAGGTTCCCTCCTGGGTGAGATTCAAACCTGGACAAGGCATTCAAGGTGCTCCCGCTTCATCGACAACTAAGACCCCATCGTTGGGACCTGGACCTTCTCGAGCATGTCATTACCTGTGGGCTAGCCTCCCGGGCGTTCAAAACCCAAGAGCAGCATCAGAAAACATCAGATGGAGGAGGAATCAGCGGATGAAGGTCGGGGGAGGCATCATTCTTCCTTATTCTTGCCCCAGATTCATCAGTTGTCATTGGATCCGTACGGTATGATCGTCAGATCCTCGCCTTGGATCTGATCTCAAGCATCCACGACCGAAGCATCATCATGTGATGAGGAGTCGCCACGTGGTTGAGTGGAGAGATCTGCACCGTCGGCCCACGCACAAATAAGGGGTAAAATATAAAGACTCCACTCCGTCCTTTATGTTTAAATTTCAGTACAGTAAATAGTTTTTGGAGGGTAAATAGTTTAAGAATTTTTGCAACAAAACCCCTTATGTTTTGTTTATTTGCCTATATGTCCGTGCCAGCTCAGCTCACGTGGGGTCCCCACATGAGTTGGGCATTTTGCATGAATAACCTTGCGTCTTTGGTTATGTATATTTAGAACAAAAGTTTGTACATTCATTGTATATTTTTGTGTGAAAGTTGTATAAAGGTCCGGCAATTTTGTCGATTTGCACTTAAGCCCTTCCCAAGCCCGCACGTCGCTCTATTTTGTAAAAATTGCAACAATGACCCTGGATTTTGTATTGCGGGTTCGAAAATGAAGAAAAATTTTATTATAATTGCAATTTGGTCAATGCCAGTAAATATATTATATTTTCTTGGTATTTTTTTGTGAAAAATAGCTCTTATTCGATTTTTATTTCGTAAAAATTATGGTGAACGCCTTGAAGGATGTATTTAATTATCATAATTTTTAATTTGGATTTTAAGGCATTTGATTATTTATTAAAAATTGGATAGTGCCCTTATTTTCCTTGTTTAAGCATAAAAATCAGAAAAAAATTATTAAAATGCCTTGAAAAATCACTAAAAAATATATATGCCATCTATTATACCCTATATTAACTCCAAACCAAAAATCCCAAAAAATAGCAAAAGAAAAGGCATAAAAATAAAAAAACTCCAACATTCAAAAAATATGAAAATTTACCAAAAACCCCAAAAATATTTTTGTATATTTTTTAATTTTCTTTATATTATTATTTATCTACTAAAGTTAATTTGAAGAATTTTGGACCTAATTTGTTATTTTTAATCTTCAATTCAATTCAGCTTATCTATTTAATCCCTGATTTGGGACGTTTTTTATTTTAAAAATACAAAAAATGTAAAAATTCCAGGAAAAACAAAAAACATGAGAAAATTATTTAAAACCCAAAAAAAATTTGCATTCCCTATATTTTATTTGTTTTTATTAGTATGTATAGATATATGACCCTATATTGTATATAAACCTTATATATTCCTATAGTATATACTTAATTAATATATAAACCTTATATATTCCTATAGTATATACTTAATTAAAAAATATATGAAAATCAGAAAATATAAAAAAATATTATTATTATTATTGATATATATATATATGTATATGTAAATATGTGTAGCACTTATATGTATATCTTTACTTATGTGTATATATATGTATTAATCTAATATATATATATATATTAAATACATATATATTCATTATTAATTTCATTTAAAAAATTAAAAAATAAACAAATAAAAGAAACCTACATAATGAATAAAGACACACATGTAAATAATATAAGTTGGTTAGAAATAATCATAGTCTACCTGACTCGCTCTCTGTGGTTTGACCTCTACATGCTTGCTTGTTATACATTTTGTGTTGTAGAGAATAATAATTTTTAACTCCACATTTAATTAATATTATGGGCTAATTATTGATTGACTTGGGTGTCTTGAGCGGTCAATGCATCGACTACAGTCTCTCCTGGTGAGATCGTGCGACCCTCGTGGAATTCCTTGTCATTATTGGCTAACTCAGACTTTTAAGACCTCATAAACCAAAGTTTCTTTATTACTTAATTGTCAAGTGATAGTGAAAAGTGTCAGTGATACACTAACTCAATTGGTAATGATTTTCATGATTTTTGAATTTTTCAATTTTTATGGGTTTTTTTAATACCATTAGAAGTACTTACAAACACAAACTAGACTCATTTTTACCCTCATTTTTTAACATAATTTTGAAAAGCTTTTCCAAACCATGTCACATAATATAGATTTTCAAAATATTTTTTTCAAAAGGTTTTCAAAACAAGTACATCCCCATTTTCCAAACCATTATCAAACATTTTTCAAAACAATGTCACATATAGTAAGAAATTTTTTTCAAAGCATTTACAAACATTTGTATACAAAATCGGTTCAAAAGATACTATACCCTAGCCCTAAAAAGTTTTAAAATTTTCATAATATGAGCTATGGCTAAAATATATATGAAGTATATACGGCACACCCTCCTTATACTTGGCTTTTGTTGTCCTCATAGCACAAGGTGATATGAAGCCATAGCTCATGCTGAAATATAGAAGGACATACAGAACTAACTCGGGTGTCCTCCCAATACTTAGGTTAAAACTAACCTAAGTATAAGAAGCGAACAGAGAGGAGGGATCAATGAGTGAATAATAGAAGATGATAGGGGTTCGGGTCCCCCATATACTTAGGCTGAGAATAGCCTAAAGATAGAGATACACAATAAAGATGGAGGGGCTCGAGGTGAACAATCAGAGATGGACATGGCTCCCACTATACCTAGGCTGAAGAGGAGCCTAAGTATATGGATATGGAGCTATAATGGGGAACCGAGTTACCCGTTAAGGTTAAGTGAAATGAATTTGCAAGATGGATGAATCTTCAAAGATGAACATGGAGTATAGGGTTTACAAGAGTGTTGGGGTGGATATACAATCAAGGCTCAACCTGTCAAGCAAACACCCTTGATTTCACCAACTCACCTCTCAACATGCAAACATATCTTGCGTACAATATTGGGGTTTGCTCTCCCATAATCCAAGGTGAATTTTTCTCCATTTTATTGAGGTTGACTTGCATTATCAGTCCCAATTTTATGCTTAGGTTATCACTGAATTTAATATGAGCATAATCAAGCAATCATCGTCTAACAGACAGTCCCAATTCCATTGAAATCCTAAAATTTAAATCAAGAGTGGGATGTCAAGAAAAGATGATGCAACGAGAAAACATGATGCATGCTCAAGAGAAGTACTTACAGTGCCTCCAGCATTTCCATGCAAGTGCAAGACTGAATTAAATTTATCACTAAATGCATGCAAGTTGATTGAAGATCGCATCCTAAACATGATATTATTAGCAGGAAGAGGTGAATTTATTTTGGCTAAATAAATCGATGTTTAAGTGTGTCTCATGAATATATGATGAAGAAGTAAATCTCCTAGATGCTTATTAGTGTGTCCTACCTACGATCAAGCCCCACGGATATAGAATAAAAGATGTTCGAAGAGTCGCATGCCTAACCTAGGTCGAACACTCAAGTGGATCCCCACCCCAGTGAGGAGTGAAACAAGCTCCACACACCACATAAAAGTCCATGTCCTTTTACAATCGTGAGCCCTCAAATGAGGACCACTTAAGGCAATTATTGCAAATATATACAACAAATAAAATGAACAAAAATGCTCATTAAAAATCTTGATGCTTTAGAAGGTGCTTCTGCAGCTCCTCAAGTAGGAGCTCTTGAATCTCGCCTCTATGTCTCTCGAGCATCCTCGGACTCCTCGGGACCTGCCACAAAAGCCATGCATTTGGTATACGATCAAGAAATGCAATGAATAACAAAACAATGAAAAAACAACACAAATAGGATAACCAACGTATCAAAAATAATCAGCTTAATTAAATATCAAAATCTAATAAATCACGAAGATGAGCCATGTCCCAGACAACGATGCCATATGATGAACCGCATTTCCACCTCTCTAAGAATGATGTGTTGTAGTACATGAGGTGAAAATGATCCATGCAGAAACCACCCTTTTGAATAGGTGGAGAATTTTTTTACTTACTAAGTGCACCAAGGTCGAACACAGAGACATGAGATACCTAATATGATTACTCAGATGATAATACCTAAATTAAGCGATTAATTATCTACTTAGGTCAACAATGCAAGAACAATGAATAAAACACAAATAATGCAGACAAAAATGATACAATGCAGCACAATGAGGAGACAAGACTATGATGAAATGAAAAATAATAATGAGGCAAATCATTCAACCTACAATGCAGAACATTAATAATATAATTCAAAATGATGAAACGATGCAAGGCAGAACAATAAAGATGCTCATACATGAATATGATGCATAACATAATGCATTTCATTATTAGAGTTTTATGCAAGTTAAAATAAAGATAAAATGCAACATAATGTAACAATGCAACCATTTATACATGTACAAATATTCCCCTAATTGATCAAGTAATTGAGCAATACAAATAGATCCAGTTCCATTAGCAATGATGCACCAATGTAGATCCATGTATTATACCATTGGCATTTAAATTATGAGTTATATGACACAATATGTATTGTATAAAATAGTCCTGCTACGTGAGTCAAATCAATGAATAAATCATGCCATAAAATAGAGCACAAAATAAGTAATAAAATGAAACTAAAATCATTGGAAAAGGACTTTGGATGCTCAAGATATGAGGCATAGAGGTTTAGGGAATAATTGAAAAGAAAACCAAGCAAAATATTTACAAAATATTACAAATAGACCCCTAGAGAGGTATTTTTGCAATATTGGAAAGCTAGAGGGGCTTCCCTACAATTTACCCAAGCGCACCACGTGAGGCACGCATGCCTGGACCTGCATGCAATTCTGGAGATGTTGCAGGGCATGGATGTAATTTTTCCAAGCTACATGTGTCAGGTACATGGGCAGAGACTTGGAGCGAGGTATGGTGCCGATGTAGGTAGCTCGGGCCACGTGGAGGCTTGAGATGACTTCGAGCAAGGCTCGGTCCCACAGAGCCTCCGCGCTCCAGAGTGGCCGACGTGGATGATCATGAGTTGTTGGATGGACACTAGTAGGGTTCCATCCAACGGCACCTGTAGCACATGTGTCTTCCTCCGCCTCCTCTCTACAGATGCAGATAGAGCTCCGACAAAGATGCCAGAGCTCCTCCATGCTCCAACTGTTGATGATGCCATAGGAAGCTTCCTAAGGAGCTCGCGATGAAGGTCAGACAGCGGTGGAGTAGCAGGACCTCCTGGACTTGGCCATCGATGGACACACACTGGAGGTGGAGCTCTAGAATGGAGATCCACTCGAAATCCGGTCAATGAAGAAGTGTACCTGCAATATATTTAGGATGGTGATAGTCGAAGCATGCGGTGCGTGCTGAAGGTGAACGGAGGGTCTAGGTGAAGAATGTGAAGTCCCATGGTGGTTTCTTCTCTGACACGGTCAGAGAAGAAGGTCTGGGATGTAGGGGGTTTTGATGGACGGAGGAAGTGGTTAGAGTTTCAGTGTAAATCAAGGATCCATGGCGAAGCTCGAGATGCGGTCAATTGAAAGTGGATAGGTCTAGGTGGTGCAAATAAAAAGGAAGAATACAAATAAAAATCAAAAGACATCTCACATGGAGAATTGAAGGGTGATCACGGGAGGAATGGAGGCTTGGGATGAGCACCTAAAGGTGCTCTCATCATCGCTGGATTCCCTAGCCTTGGGGAATAGCTCAGATGGCCTGACTAGGATCGTGGCATGACCTCAAGGTCATGGGTCGCACCGGGGCTAGGAGGTCGTCGTCTCATCGTCGATCCGACCTCCCCTTGTCACAAAGAGGTGGAGAGATGTTGGGCCTAACCCCATGTAAAGGTGGATGGTGAGAAATGGAGCTAATGGAGGAGATTTTATGGAGATGGTGGGCGGTGGTTACAGAGGAGATGGAGGTGATTGTAACCACTTTCATGATGCCTTAGAAGATCAATCGAGGGTGTTTAAGGGTAGCACAAGATAGGAAGATGTTAGGGCTTCATAGGATAGTGATTTGTGAGAGGGAATGGTCGTGGGGTGGTCAGAGTAAATGGGAGAAGAAATGTGGGCGGAGAGATGCATACGGGAAGTGGAGTGGTTATAGGAGGTACACGATGGATGTGGGATGTCAGATCAAGTGATCCAATGGCTAAGGATGAAGCTCGCGTAGGTGGTTCAAATGCGCTAAATCAGATGGGATCAGACAGTTGCAAATGATGGGGAGATGGAAGGCTAGGATCTGATCATCAAGGCAGATCAGAGGGTGGGCAAGAGAGGCAGATGGCGACAGAAGGACTGGGCCATGTGGGCTGCCCAAGGGGTGTCATGTGGCCTAATAATGAAAAATAAATAGAAAAACAAAGTAAAAACAAAAACAAATATCTACATGCTTCAAATCAAAAAAGTGTAAAACATGAAAGTTGTAGATCTTGATGAGATCTACAAGTTTCATGTTGAATAAAAAGCCAAAATCAGTCACATATAAGCAAATATTTTTGTAAGCATTTTTTAGGAATAAAAAAACTTGCTTTTAATTCTTTTGATATTTTTATTTTAAATTTATAGAAAAGGCAAAATAAAATATAAAATAATTATCTTATTTTTTTGGGATTTGTAATAAAGAAAATAAAAGAAATAAAATAATGTTAATTATATACAATAATTAGGGTTAGTTATGAACAAAGGTTAGCTTGCTTATATTAGTGAATTAGGGTTAGATTTTATTAGAATGTATAAGTTGGGAGGATAATAGATGATAAATGTGGTGATAAATCAGATATTCATCAGGGACTAGCAAAGATAAGTATGGGGGGATGAATTCCCATTTATTCACCTTTATTCTTCACAATGGCTTAAAATCCCTAGTAAAATACATGTAAACATCACTAACTAGCATGAATTAACATTCTAGCATTAATCTGTAAATAGAGTATTTAAACCCAAAAGGAATAGAGAAAAGAAAAGAAAAATAAAGGAGATTGATGACACGCCAGGCAACTCGGGTTAAGTAATATCAAGAGTCGTTGCGAACCGAATCACTAAGCGTAATCAGTAAAAAGAAATAACCACTCTTAACAGATAAAGAACAATCAAGCATATGTAAGCGATTTCGCTATTTATTTTACATGGTATAGCAAACAGGGTCGAACACAAGGAGCACGAGAAAACCTACGAAGTAGTCAAATTTCAAGAATAAAATAACAAATTTTTAGTGATTTTTAGTATTGCAAAAAAAAATATTTTTTATGAGGAAACAAAATCGACAAATAAGAAAACAAGGCAACACCACAATCTTTTTTTATTTTACTTAAGGCTAAAAGTGCTCAGAAAATTAAGATAAAAATATTTTTGAGTTTTTGAGGTTTTAAAGTGTTTTGGTAATTTTCTGGAGATTTTCTGATATTTTTGTAATTTTATAGAAATCAAACCGGGACTAAAAATGCAAACAGTGTGCAGCCAAGATCAAATTGCAACTTAAAAATACTTTAAGAGCCCTAAAGTCCTAGAATACAATTTTATGAGAAAATACAAATAAAAATCCACAAACGGTAACTGAAAACACATTTTTTGGATTTTTGTTTGATTTTATAAGATTTTTATAAGTTTTTAGGTGTTTTGTGATTTTTAGGATTTTTCTATGGAATTTTCGAAAATACTACTTAACTAAAATACACAAAAATACATGTAAGGAAATTTTTTTGGAATTTTTTAAGGCAATTTTTGAGTTTTTATGGATTTTCAAAAATAGTCAGGATAATATTTAGGAGTTTTTGAATTTTATAAAATAATAAATTCAAACAAATTAATCCAATAAAATTACAGTAAATACTAAATGTCAATAGGAGTTGGTAGTAATTTTTAGATAATTTTTCGAATTAATTTGATAATTATTAAGTCTAAAATACAAGATGTAATTAGGTACAGTTCACAGGGACCTATGTGCAAATATATTAAGTTCTAGGGCCGATTAGTAACACAGTTAACAAATATAGGGCTGAAGTTGCAAAAAGTCCAAGCAAGCACACGTACTACACGTGGTCCAGACTCACAGGGGTATAAGTGCAAATATCAAAAACATGCCACTCAATTCATAAAATATGAAAAGTATAGGGCATACAGTGCAAATAACCCAAAAGTCCTGTGTACATCCACGTGCTATAAACTTAACAGGACTGAAATGCAAATACCATAAAATTAAAGGTCCAAACTGTAAAAGTTCACATCTACAACAATTATTTACTAGATGAAAGCTAAATGCAAAAACTAACGAGGATAAAATGGAAATTTACCCTATTCTGGACACGTGGTGCACGCTCGGAGAAGGCGCTAGCGTACGATCCTGATCATCCGGATGTTGCAAATCAGACGGACAGAGAATGTCGAGGACATGCGGTCGGATGCGTAAGATGGTGTCAGATCCAACGGCTAAAAAGTTGTTGCGGTCAGCGGCTGAGATGGAATCTGGCAGAAGGGGCTCATCAACAGCAGGGAGGAGGTCTGCAAGAACTCCCCCTAGGCAACTTCGATCGAGAAGGGGAGATGATCCACCGACCCGATGGAAGATCTGGAGGGTCCGACAGTGTCGTGAGAGGTTCCCATGTCTGATGGAGGGTTGCAATGATGATGGCAATGGTCGGATGGGTGTGGCTGTGAAGGAGGACCAGGAGCAGCTTCTCTAGAGCGGTTGGTGGGTCAAATGGGGTCTCCTGCACAAACCAAAACCTGCAAAGAGTATGGTGCTCAGAGGCTAAGCTCCAGTGATGTTTATTGAGCACAAAACAGGGGAAACAAGGGTGAACAGAGCTTTGGGATTCCGACGAGGATGGAAGGAGGAAACCCGAGCCTAATCTCACCCAGGTGGATGAGCATTAGGATGATCGGACTACGAGGGAAGATGGGGTGTGCGGCGAGGAGTCAATCTGTGCGGATAGTAATAGATGTCGGAGCTCCAGCCAGTTGGCCAGAGCTAAGGTGTGTGCGGCAGAGTGAAATGATAAGATCAGAACAGATATAGGAATGCGAAGGATAGATGTGGTACCTGAAGGTTCATAGGGACTTCTAGGCTTCAAGCGATGACGGATGTCGAGGTGATGGCCTCGACCACGTTGCAACGAGTGGGGAGGCTATACGCGATGGAGGACTCCGGCCACATTGCTGAGCTGCAGCTTTAAGCCACCAAACTCTGCGCCCAAGGGCACCTCCAAGTTGTTGTCACTCAGCTAGAGGTGTCTAGGGGTGAAGTAAGAGGTGAGGCACGAGCTCCTGAGCTGGAGGAGCGGAAGAGAAGATTTATAGGGGTGGCCAGGGGTCTGGAAAGATCTGCAGGTGGTGCGAAACCCTAAGGAGATCCGAGTGATCCTAGGGATCCGTGAGAATCTCGGGTATACGAGGAATCTCGGGTCTGGATCTCGAGGCAAGAGGAGCTAGGAATCGGGCTAGAAAAATCGGAGAAGGAGCTCCGACGATAAGGCTTTGATCCGACCTGGGCTGGAAGGGGACGTTGACCGAGGTCAATGTTCCTAGTTGGACCAATCAGAAAATCAGAACATACAAAATAAATAAAAATTCAATAAAAATAGCAAATGAATTTAAATAAAAAGTGTATAAAAAATATTTATTATTTTTCAAAGTATTTTCTATGATTTTTAATTATTTTTATGAAAAATAAACTAATGTATATACAATATATAGTATTATATACATGTATATTATACCTATGTACTATATACAAGTATTTTTAATTTATTTATTTTTTATAGAAATACCCTTATTTTATATTTTATTATTTACAACGTAGTTTTAGGAGTGGAAAATAATTTTTATTTTATTTTTATAAAATATTTAAGGGTATATAATAAATAGTGATTGTAATACATACATGTGTATTTTGTACAAGTGATTGAAGATTTTATTTAATTTTTATTTTCTTTTTTTCCTGATTTTTATTTTGTTTTTATATTATTTATAGGGTTATATATAAGAGAGTAAAGAGAATAATTTCATTTTTATTTGTCAAAAATAAATAAATAAATAAATAAATAATATGCACAAGCATATACACCACATAGTTGACCCTATCTCTCTCTACTTATTTTATTTTACGATCAGGTCAAGGCTCGACCTTCTCTTGGGATTTGGGTCACTATGTATTTTCTAAATACCATCATTCTTTTTCTTTTCCTTTTCCTTTATTCTTTTATTTAGCCAAAAACATGTTAATTATGCAATATTAACAAAATCATGCAAGTTGCTAAGTTATTGTATTTACAGGTATTTACATGATGTTTTGCCCAGAAAAAAGAACTAAAATAAAAGAATAAATAGTGAGAATCATAGATTCATCAGAGATATCTATGATACTGGCAGACCTGAATCTTGAGACCAAGTCAAATATTGACTAGATTGATCAAGAATAAAGTAGGGGGAGATAGGGTGAGATGATGTACAGAAATATAAAGAAAACCCTAGAAAACCTAAATACAATACATTATGTACATATTTCAATCATATAGCATTTTATTCATCAGCATACACACCGCAAATAAAAATGTGTTCAACATCAAACATGTATGTAATAATATATATAAACAATAAAATTATCGATAAAAATATATAATGCACCTGACACCAGGTACACTCGGCAAAAAGCTTACCTTCTCCATATGAATCCAAAATGAACCCAACTTACCTCCATTGTATTTCAAATTTAATTATCTTTAAAATGAAAGTGGTTTCATGTAAAACGGAGTTAAGATACAAAAGTCGGCTAATTGGGGTATTGTAGTAGTGGTCTGTCTAAATAATAAGCCAACATGTTTTATTTTACATACTCAAGGTTTCCTATTATTTTTAATTTATTGTATATATTATTTAACACCCATAGAAAATATAGATAAAAATTAAAACATGATGAATCCCATATTCATCTACACCATTTTCTAATGTTATCTCTCTTGCGTAAGAAAACGGATAAAAACATAAGTAACAGATAACACTAATTAACTTATTGTAGGTTGTAGATAAATAACTATAATTATTGTATATTAATATACCTATTATTGTGCTATTATTTTATATGCTTATGATTTATTAAAAATCCAATAAAAATTAGAGTAATATTGTAAATATTTAATTTAACAAAATTTATAAAATAAAAAACAAAAAATAAAATAATAATAAAAGAAAATAAAATGAAGTTTTAATACATTAAGTGACTTACAAAAATATTTTATATATAGTTGATTTTATTTCTTTGAGTTCTCCACAAAAGTTGTAGATCTCATTGAGATCTACAACTTCATGTTTTCCATTTTTTCTAAATCTTTTTCCTTTTAATTATTTTCTATTGTTTACCATTTTCAGTATTTATCTTCATCCTCAATGGGCCACATGGTGCCATCCCAGCGCACCACGTGTCCCTTCCTCTTCTCTATAGCGTGCCTCATTCCAGGTCGTTGGATCTCAAGATCCAACGGTTGGGGTTCTTCTTCAACCTCCAGTGCTACCTTCTGAAAGATTACGACTCTTCGTGGCTATCAACCTTGAACCATTTTCTCCACCAACCTCTGAAAATCACCCCTCTAACTCTCGATGCCCTACTCTTCTTTGATCATCCGACACCTTCGCCCAGGTGGTTACTGATAAATCACATATTTATCATCCTTAATTATCAATATTATCTCTCTTGCTTAAGTAAATCAACAAGAATCAGTAATGATTAACATTAATTAATACCTTGTGTGTTGTAAATAATTGACCAAAGTTAATATAAATTATATAATCCTATTATTGTGTTATTATTTTATGTATTTATTTCTTATTAAAAATAAAAAATTAGTATAATATTGTACATAAATAATATAACATAAAATAAAATAAAAATAAAAAATGATGAATAAAAATGATGATAAAAGAAAAATAAATGAAAATGTTTTATATTACTTTAACATGCATTTAATTTTTATCTTTTTATAAATAACCTTTGATTTCTTTGACTTCTACATGAATTTGTAGATCTCATCAAGATCTACAACTTTCATGTTCAACACTTTTCTTGATTCGCCTCCTAATTTTTTGTTTCCCTATTTTCTTTGATTTTTCCTTAGTTCCCATTAAGCCATGTGGTGCAATCTGTATGCACCACATGGCCGGCCCTTTATTAATTTCTGCTAATTATTCTCAGCCATTGGATCCAAAATATCCTTAGATCTTGACTGACAATCCACGCCTACTTTTGGACCTCATGATCGCCTTCCATCAGTAGATCCAAGCCTTTAGATTCGCACCCATATCTGGGTTGTTGGATCTTGATCCAAAGGCCCACAGTTGTCGTCAACCTCCAGACACCTTCTCCAAATGTTGCAATGCTTCGCACCTCAACAACTTCTTCCAATTTTGGCAACTACATCTGACAACCTCCAGACCAGCGCAAACCACCTTCCTCTCTGTCGTTCATCCCTTATCTACGCAAGTTCACTAACTACCCCTCATCCTCTCTCTCTCTCTCTCTCTCTCTCTCTCTCGGTTGGTGGTGGTGAAACCACCACCTTCCTTCGCCAACCACTGAACCACCTCCCTCTCAAAAACCATGTCTTTGTTCATTATCAACCGCTATCCACCACTTCGAGACTTGTACCCTAGCCTCACCCTCCTCCAGTGACAGTGAGAGAACGAGTTGGAGTGCGACAACAGACGTACAAGTCCGGTGAGATCCTTGGCCAAACTGACCATGCTTCATCCCCTTCCGCAGCTAATCGAGCTCAGTTTCTTGGTCAGAAACCTTTGAGAAAAGACCTGGAGCAACCAGCTCCGTCTCGTGCTGCATCTTCTTCAGTTTCTCCATCGATCCAAACTTCATCATAGGTAAGCATTCACTCGATCTTATTTTCATTCATTGTTTGACCATTTCCCTAAGATCGTATGCTTGCTTATATCCTTAGTTGATTACTTCGATCTCATCGCAAATTATCCATCTTTCACATGTACCTCTCCAGTTAATCACTCCATTTCTCCATCTTTGTCACACTACAATCCAATCCAAGTTCTACGTTGACTTGGAACCTATTTAGGGCTAGATCCTCCACCTTCATAAGCCCTACATTCTGCTTCACAACCTCTTCAACTCGTTAGCATGTGTTTCATCTTTTTTTATACTAGTGTTGCATGTGCTATTAAGTTCATTGGTCAGAGATCGCAGTGTAGCTTTGGTATCCTTCCTCTTCATCAGGAGTATGTCACCGACAGAGCTCTACGAGGACTCCCTCATCTTCATCAGATCATCTTCGACTTCACAGTAGCATCAAGATGATAACATGATTTTCATAGCAGCGGAAAAGCAGCAGAGGAGCAACTAGGAGTTCGCCGGAGCCCAACCTTTGCTTCGCCGCCTGCGGAGGAGGAGAAGAACAAAAGAGGAGCAGTAGTCATTGATTGCCCGAGATTAGGTGAGATCAGACGGCCGTCAGATCTCCACATTGCCCTCTGAAGCAATGTTTAGAGCCTCTAGGTTCGGTTTTCGAGCCTGTCTTCGAGCCTCATGCAAACCACCAGAAGCGGCCACGTGGACCGAACTTCTTCTTCCGAGCCTAGACTAATCACGTGCATCGTGCACATGATGTGGAAAATTGCAGTGGCCATACTCTAGTTTCTCTTATGTGCAGATAAGTCCTCATGTACTGTGATATATACATTTTAGCCCATGCAGCTTGTTTTAATTGCATTTCAATCCAATCTATTCCTTGTTTACTATAAAAACTTGTTGAATATCTTTTCATTGATAAATCCAAATGAAGTGAGTTTGGTCTCCTTTGAAAATAGATATGATGCTCTTTATCTTTGTGTGATTTATTGTGAATTTTGGTTTAAAATCGCGCTTAAATTGTTCCTCTTCCTAAGTTCTTAATTTGACCTTTAAATGAAATTGAAAAGGGACTTTTGTGAGGAACTTAACTTGAATTTCACAATAAATATCAGTGACTTTATTCTAGTTGTTATTATTAATATCCTTAAGTCATTAACTGATTTAGTTGCTTGTTAAATAATTAAGCATATGATTCAAATCAAAGGATTAATTATTTTGAATGCTTTTGAGACGTAGATCACCATTTGCATGATCCATGTTTCAGTTATCATTAAATTAGTTCAGGGAATTTTTGTGGTTAAAACATTTTATTTGCCATGCATCTATTCATATTGTCGTTGTCATAAATTGTGATGTTTGTGTATTATTGTTTTCATTTAAATTAATAGCATAACAATGTTTAGAAAATTTGCCTCTTTTGTGTTCTGTGCATCCGCTCACATTGATCATCCTATAAAATCATTTATCTAAATATTTAACATTTAGATTTATTCATCAAATTGCTCATTTCCCTATGTTCAACCCTGGACTTCCCAAGTTTATAAATTAAAGTTGAGAACCTTGTCACTGAGATTCTTCTTGGTTATGTGTAGTTTTCTAAGTGATCGTGCTACAATGAGCCTGATTTATTATGTGCATTTAGTGAGTGATCAGTTAGTCTCCTCATCTCCCTCATGTGTTCTTCTAACCGACGATTGAAACCACCCTCTTCACCACCTAGAACCTCCAAATTCTCCTCATCAAAACTCCCCCTCTTGCAACAGGCAACTACATCCGCCATTTGTGGAGTCTCTCCCAGCCATTCCTTGCTATTATGTAACAGAGAGAGCTTGTGAAATCAAGAGACAAAGGAGAAACGATTCTGATGAGATCCAAGGATAGTCCGTCTTGTTGTAACCCCACAACTACATGAGCTTCGAGCTGGTGACTTCTAGCCCATCGACAATTGGAGTGTAAGAACCCCAACCTCGATGTATGTATCATCTTCCAATTCATCTTCATTTATCATCTTCTTCCTCTGCTCAACTCAGATATTTCACATTCTTTTCGTTTCAGTGTTGTTTCTCAATTTATTTCCTATCCTCTTTCACATCGGTTCCATGATCTAAAATCGAATTACCACCGTTACCTATCGATTATCTTCGCGTTCACCTCATAACTTCTCCATTTTTCCACTAATCCCTCCACCTTACTTCATTCCAAACCTTGCAAAGGTCTGGAACCTAATTAAGGCTTCTTCCTCCATCTGCTTTCGGCCCTCCATTTCATTCCCTTAGCATCCCAGTAGATTCTTGAATCCTTGGGATTTGTTTTCCTAACACTTACAAGTGACAAGGGATCTTGAATGATCAGAATTTTTGCTGACTTTCCCTGTCAGAGTCACTTCATCGACGGAGCCTTCCAACACATGTCTGATCTTCAGCATACCTTCGTCTTCTTTGACATGATTCAAGGAAGGTCTCGTGACCTTCAGATTTAACAGAAACGCGTGGAGGAGGAGATCAAGTCCCGCTAAAGCTTCGCCCAAGCGATGCCTCCCGTGGAGGAGGGGGAAGAACACAACGACTAGCTATTGTTCGATCTAATCCCCCATATTAGATCCAACAGTGGACATTCACTCCGAGTTGCCACCCGAGGCACCATTTCATGCCTAAGGCTCGGAGCATCTGAGCCTACACTGAGCAATCAGAGAAAGCCACACGCAGCCAAGCTCAACCACCCGAGCCTCCCCAGATCATGTGCAGCATGCACGTGACGTTAGTGAATTTGCAATAAATCCCAAGAAGAATCAGAAATTGCAAATAAGTTTCACCATTTGGAAAAATTGCATAATACCCAAGCGAATTTTAATATTTATATTTTAGTTCATTTTGGACTTATTCGTAATAAAATAAAACTTGTTTTCTTGCATTTATGCCCCTACCTTATTGTATTAATAACTTGTGAACCACTTATCATTTTTTAATGAAATTAGTGTCGTTGGAAAGATTATCGTATTCTCTTTAGTTTAATGCAATTTAATTGCTGATGTGATCTTATTTTACGCACTAAATCATAGAGTAGTAATCTTTTCTATTCATCCTTTTTATTGATTAGAAATTAAATTGGAATTAGTTTGAATTTAATCCCTACTAGGCATTGATTTATCATCAATTAATTTGATTCACTTCGCAAGTATTTCTTTTATCTAATCAAGAGCATATTTTGTGTTGTTTGTCTTTGTAGATATATTGCATCATTGTTTGTCATTCTAAAATAATCATATAAAAATGTGTTAAAAATATGTTTTTTGTGTGTATCTTTGCAGTATGCTTAACCTAGAACCTAAAAATTACATAAATGATTGAGTGACTCCTAAATTTAATTAGATAGTTGCTCGCACCCCTCTGTTCAATTTTTGACTTGCCCATGTATAAATTAAAGTCGAGAACTCTGTACGGAGATCTTCTCTCGGTTCTGTTGATTGTTGATTGGTACATACTACAACGAGAGCATATTATTATTGTCGATTAACATTTCATCAGATGTTGTCGTTGTCGGGGACGTGGCACATTATTTGATTATATTTAGTGTTGATTATTTATTTTTAGTGATTTCCATATCTTTTAGGTTAAGTTGTTGTTGTGTTATTGTATTTTTTATCTTTATTTTTCTCTGTGATTTGTAGCTATCTGCTTGCTAAAATTATTCTGAGACTATTTTTATCACTCTTATTGTTTTGTGGTAGGGATCGCAGAGTTGGAATGCTTGAAGGACCGCGAAGGCAAGGAGCTTGGAGCTTCAGTTGAAGAGACCGTAGAACATTTTCTCTCAGAAGAAATTTTAGTTTAATTCAATAGCATTTATGTTGTACTTTATTGTGTAGTATTTGTGTAATTTGTCTATTAATTAATTTGTAATTAATTGCCTGATTTACAGTGGTTCCCGATTGAGTTCTTGCATATGTAAAAGAGACCTTTACTTATTTTTTTTAATTGTGTGGTTGTGTCGAGAGTGACTCTCGACTTGAGAGGCGATTTAGGTCAAGGCATCGTGTTTCATATCTTAGGTCCTTTTTATTGATCTATTTCGTAACTTAGGACACAGCACTTGCTCTCATAAGATTCATAATTGTAAAAATCTTAGGAGATTCATTGAGATGTATGTTTTACATTCTACTTAGTCAAATTTAATTTTATTCTTCAACGTAATAGTACTCATGTTTTGGTTTGACTTTCTCAACTTGCATCATATAGTGTAAAATTTATAATTCTAGCATTGCATCCACATGGAGAGTGCTGGGAATCACTGTAACCATTCTTAAACGAATGTATTCATCATCATTTTCTGACTGCATTCTATTTTCTGTCTTCTCCCTCGGTTTTCATCATCTAGGAATAAAGGAAAAGGGAATGTATGTTAGGAGATTTTTGCAGTCACCTAATTCAAAGTGATAACCATCAATTAAAATTGGGACTGAATTGATGCAAGTTGACCTGAATAATGGAATAAAATTAACCTTGTAATATGGGCATGAAAACTCTCATTGTATGCAGGTACTTACCCCCAGACATAGTGAGCGAGAATGGATCCCTAAGGTTAGAGTCGAAAACCCTAGAATTCCATCCTAAGTCTCTAGTTTCGACTTTTACGGATTTTGGAAGTTGCATGGTTGCCTCCAACCTTAGAAATACATTTTGGTTGGTTGTGCCTATAAGTTCCTTTCGGAGTGTGACACCTGGTAGCTCGGGAATATCACTCCATTGATTGAGGGCTTGTAGGACTTCAACTAGGTGTATTAGAGACTCCATGTGTGCTTGAATAAAAGTGTTTGAATCACCAATTAAAATTGTCAAGATAAAAATAAGTTGAACTCTTACAGCTTTCATGTGTTGAGTTGGTGAATCTATTCAAAGGGGTTTGTTTACATCGTATTGTGTGAGTTAATTTCAGACATTTACGTGCACCGTAGTACTAGCATCTCTTGAATCGAGTGTGCTCAATTTTCTGTAACCTCCTTGAAATCGAAGATGGATAATTTGTCGGAATTTTGTTCGGACTTTGCAAACCTTCGTTGAACTGTCTAAATATCACGTCTTCCAAACTCCAACCACCTCCTTCCCCTGGACCTTCCCGGATGATTCAATCTTAGGGAGCAGTTACATTCAAACCGATCCCTTTCTTTCTTCTATTCTCGCCGAGGAAGACCATTGCCTTGGTTAGATTGATTCGATTTCAATGTCTTCATCAAGATCTCACTCCAATCCTCTTTTTGATGAAGGTTTAGACGATTCATTTATGATGCCTCCCAAGAAACAGAACAGAGAGGAGGAAGAGCGTGAAAACCCAATGCAAATCGTACTGTCTAGGCTAGCAACTTCTGAGCAGAATGCAACAATAATGAGAGCACAGATTGGCCGGTTGAATATGGGATTAGATGCACCCATGGATGCGGCTTATAACCCTGGGTAATTCCAAATGATAAATTGGTTGAATCCAATTCAACCCGAAGTTGAATGCTAGTTGAAGTCATAGTTATGAGCTTGTTGCCTCACTTTCACGGGAATGCACATGATAAACCATATGCATTCCTTAGGGACCTAGAGTTGGTTTGATCTAACCTTAGGCATCCTAGGGTTAAATCCAAGACTACATTAGGCTCAAAGCCCTTTCCTTTGCCTTGAAAGGTAAGGCAGATTATTGGATTAAGAACTTGGGGGTAATTGTATCTACCTATGTTCAGTTCAAGGATCTCTTCTTAAAGAAGTTCTACCCTTTGAGTAGAACTAACTTGATACGCTCACGCATCGAAAGTTTCTCCCAACTTCCCAATGAAGCATTCTGTAACACATGGGAGAGATTCAAAGACATTTTACATAAGTGTCCTTATCACGATTTAGATATAACCATCCTGGTTCAGTCAGTATATTGCGGTCTTAACCCTGAGGTGCAGGGTTTGGTTAGTGCTGCTTGTGGAGGCATATACCCTTCACGTGGTGCGGACACCATCTGGAAGGTGTTCGAGAGGATGGTCAAGACAAGCCAAGCATAGACCGCAAGCAGATCTCAAATAGAGCCCCCTACCACTCTTACCTAGACAGGAAGCGATGGCTATAGTTGATCCTTCCGGCATGGATATCATTGCCGAGAAATTAACTGTTGTAGAAAGCATCGACAGGAGGATGGATGAGTTGGACAACAACTTATCCAAACTGCCAAAGAAGATGGCAGAGCTTTCTGAGAAGGTATCCAAGATCAGGATACCTGTCATGACTGCATATATTGCTCCCATGTATCAGGTTCACAACATTCAGGAGCAGCAGATGTTAGGGCCACTCCAGTCGTGGTAGAGGACCAGATTCTTGCCCATTCTTGTCAATAGAAACCATTGTCTATAGATACAGTTACCGAGGAGCCTTCCAAGGTATGGGAGGTAAATGGTGTGTTATACACCCATGACCCTGCCAGGAAGGGGAGTTCAGGGGATCGCTTCTCTTACCAGTCCCCTGACTTTTTACAATGCATCATACTCCTACACCTCTTCCGGCACCACAGAGCTCTAGAGCCTTTTCTTCCCAAGCACCGAGGTAGCGGCAACAACCATACCTCCATTAACAGATGCCACTAGGGCCAGCATGGCCCACATGTGCAGCATCAGTCTCAGCAGCAGCAGTACCATGGCCGTCAGGGCCAGTCTTTACGTTCCTCTTACCCTTCTTCACAACAACAACCATCATCATCTGGTCCCACATATTTTCAGAGGCAGATTCTCGATGATTTACGTTCCTACAAGAACGAGATACGTGATTTGCGGGTTGACCTCAACCTCTTATCCCATTTGCACGATGAGAGGAACCTGAACCTCTAACCCCAATAGCCTGAACAAGATTCAACAACAACAGATACATGGTCAGGTATATTACTCAGATTCTCAAAGATCTGAGAATGAAATCCTTCCTTTTGATTGTATTAATCACATGTCACTCAGGAGCGGAAGGATCGTGGTTGTGTCTAATCGGGCAAGGGAGATGGAGAGGACTTCTGAAGCTCACCCTAGGAGTCTTCAAAGGATGATGAGGCTAGGCATCACCAGCAGCAACTTCATCATGAGGCGAAGACACCATCGAGAAGGAAGAGGAGGAGTACGAGAGCTTCACTGCAGACGGAGAAGATTCAGAGTTTATTGGAGGACCTTTTGCCTTCGGTTGAGAAGGATGTACCTTCAGGAGACATTCCCCAACCTGTAGTAGATAAATGTATTTCAAATTCCAAATTGTTTGTAAAAGATTTAATCGTGAAAAACTCTGTTTCTAGGAATAACTATCATGTTTCTATTTATGATTCATATTCTTCATAGTCTATTATTGTTCAATCTTTTTCCCACGTGCTCTAATGGCAGGAAAGCATAATATTAAAAAGATTCAGAAAGATGATCCTGAAATGGCATGGTTTTGTAAGGACAACATTATGGAGAAAGTGCCATTTGATGAGTATGTGGCGAGTCACCTTGATTTCCAAAAGTATTTGAAGATCCATTGTTCACCGAGTAGGGTTACATAGAAGAAACTGAATAGTTATGTCAAGACACGTGTGTTGTCGGTTGACACTACTTATTGTCTCAAGAACCAGCAGCTACCAAGAAAGAAGAGAGATTTAGGCATGCATTATGTAGTGAGTCAGATTGATGACATATCAGTTGCACACTCTCTCCTACATAACAATTCTTTGATCAACTTACTTTTATTTGCCTTGTATGAGAAGCTGGAGTTGGGTCCACTTAGAAAATCCAAAGCATTACTTCAGTTCGTGGATAAATCTATGAAGAAGGCAAAGGGAGAGGTCAAGAACATTATCATCTCGATTGAGGGACAAGATTACGGAGTGGGCTTCACTATCCTTGAAATGGATATCCCCAATTATTAGAGAAAATCATATATCATCCTTGGGCGGCCTTTCCTTAGGACCACTGGAGTTCTTTGACTATCAGACGAGGATGATGAAGTTTCATTCTCTAGGCAGAGAAGTGGAGCTCAAAATGAAGAAAACAAAATGGCAGAGACCTGACTCTGAGTCAAGTACATAATTCTCTTCATTGTCTGAAGCAGATTGCAGATGTGTTAGTACAATTGGGGTATGGAAACAGAACCCGATAGGACTAGGCTAGACCCTCTCATATGGAGAAGTGTGGGTCTAGACTGTTAGAAGTGCATTTTTGCGAGGTGTTTCTAGGTTTTTGGAGAGACGGATCATCTATCTATACCTTTTATGACTCAGAGATCTCTATAGATCTGTCAGTTCCTATCCCTAAGAAACAGTTAAAGGAGATAGATTTAGAGTCAGATGCGGCTTTGGTCGAACTACCATTTTTCTTAGGAGATACGACTTGTTCAATTGATGACCAATTCTACAGAGTTCGCATCACCTTCATGCAGCACGGAACTAGATTCAGCGACAATTCAACTAGATTTTATTGATGATACTTCATTGCCAAATCTAAAGTTGTACCTCATATACTAAAGTATTCCCATCTTGTGGGACACAAGAAAAGATTTCTTGTCATCATTAGTTCTAAGTTGACTGTAGAACATGAGTCTAAACTGTTAGAAGTGTGTGAGAAGAACCGCAAGGCAATAGGATGGACTGTGTCGGATCTAGTGGATATTAATCATGCCCTTTACTTATACCACATTTATGTTGAGGAAAATGCTAGGCCTTCTTATGAATTTCAGAGGGGACTTAATCCAAATCTTTAGGAAGTAGTTAAGAAAGAAATTGAAAAATGGTGTGGAGCATGATTCATATACCCCATCTCTAACTCCAAGTGGGTGGCTCCCCTACATGTTGTCTCGAAGAAGTCAGGAATTTAGATGATCACTAATAAGGAGGGATTTGAGATCTCGACATGAGTACCCACATCATGGTGCATCTGTGTCGATTACAGACATCTGAATGCTGCAACCAAGAAAGATCACTTTCTCCTAACTTTTATTGATCAGATTTAGAGAGATTAGTGGAAAAGGAGTTCTTCTATTTTCTTGAAGGGTACTCCGGCTACAATCAAGTAGCCATCACTCTAGAAGACCAGGAAAAAAATACTTTTATTTGTTCTTTCGGCACATACACGTTCAGGCGCATGCCATTCAGGCGATGTAATGCTTCAGGTACTTTTCAAGCATGATCGCCATATTTGCCAAAATGGTAGGGGATTTCCTGGAGGTCTTCATTAACGATGTCTCAGTCCATGGTGATTCATTTGATTCATATTTAGCGCTCTTGGACCGAGTTCTTCAAAGGTATAGGCAGGTCAATATGGTACTCTCCTGAGAAAAGAGTCATTTATGGTTAAGGAAGGTGTCGTGTTTGGGCATGTCATCTCCAAAAAGGGAATGGAGGTTGACTCTGCCAAGATGGATGTGATCAAGAAACTTGATCCACCAACCAACATGAAGTCAGTGAGGCCATTTTTAGGCATGTTGAATTTTATAGAAGATTCATTCCTGATTTTTCTAAGATTGCCCATCCAATGACTGAGATCCGATGAAAGGACACCGAGTTCATTATAGATCACAAGTGTCTAGAGGCCTTTGAGCTCCTAAAAAGAAAGATTTATGACTCGTCTATTCTGCAGGCTCCTGACTGGTCTCTTCCCTTTGAGATCATGACTAATGCATCGGATTTTGCTATAGGAGCCGTCAAATTATTGCAGGATCCTGACGCGTCTTATTAGGTAGATATTATTGCTCCAAGAGTTTGATTTGGATATTAACGATAAACCTGGAGTTGCAAATGTAGTGGATAGTCATCTTTCTAGATTAGAATTGAAGGATTCCCCTGAGTGTGAACCTATCAGACAGACATTTCTAGATGAGTCGATCTGTGTTGTTAACTCACTTCCATGGTGAAGTACCTTGTTTCTAAGCAAGTTCCCCATGGTTGGACTAGAAGCGGTATTGATGACTAAAGTGGGATTCAAGGAAATACCATTTGGAGGATCCGTTCCTTTCCTTTGAAGGACCAGATTGTGTGCGGAGAAGGAGTATTCCTCGAGAGGAATACCAGAGTATCATCACATATTGTTGTTCTCTTGAGGCTAGAGGACACCATTCAGGAAAAAGAACCGCTCACAAGGTAGTTCAATGTAGACTCTTTTGACTGAACTTGTTTAGAGATGCCACTGATTTTGTACGGTAGTACCCTATTTGCAAAGGATGGGAGGGACAGTTGGCTACAGAAATGAGATGCCTATGCAGCCTATGATTTTCTATGATGTTTTTGATGCATGGGGACATAGATTTTACGGGTCCCTTTCCCAATAGTCATGGATTTGAGTACATCTTGTTAGTGATGGATTATCTTTCAAGATGGGTGGAGGCTATCCCGACCCGAGCCGTAGACAGTAGAATTGTTTGTAAGTTCATAAAGGATCACATTATTTCAAGATTCGAGATCCCAAAGTTGTGATATTTGATGGGGGTGGCCATTTTGTGAATAGAGAGATGAAATCATTAGCTAAGGACTATTAGTTTAAGCATTGAGTAACTAGTCCTTACCACCCTCAATCAAATGGCATGGCAGAGGTTTTCAAGGGTGGTGGAGAGTATACTTCAGAAGCAAGTCCGTCCCGGTAAGAAGAATAGGTCTCAACTGTTGGACCAAGTTCTGTGGGCATAGAGGACGGCATACAAAACCCTTTGGGAACTTCACCATTTAGAATGAGTGGGCAATAAAAAAGATAAATTTGAGGTGTCACTTAATAAAATTGTGTAGAGACTTGAACCTTAATGAGCTTGTGGAGATCCGCAGTCAAGCATATGACATCAACAAGATCTATAAGGACAAAGTTAAGAAATGGCATGATTCGCATATAAGATGCAAGAATTCTGTCCTTGGACAGAAGGTATGACTGTTTAATGCAAAGTTAAAGATCTTCCATGGGAAACTTAAGTCAAAATGGACAAGACCTTATATAGTTACGGAAGTGCATGGAAATGACAATGTAGAGATATCTGATCTCATAGATGGTGCATCTTCCTTATTGGTCAACAGACAGTTGTTGAAGCATTTTGTGGAATCCAAAGAACGACTGACTCTAGTTGAAGTGATTGATTTCATGCTTGTTGGTTTATTTGCAGATATTTCAGATACAACATGAAGCAGCAGCTGAAAGATTCTGATCAGATAGATTCATTATCTTAAAGATTTTTTCCCTCTAATTGTATTCTTTTATGGGTGTGAATTCTTATCTTACTTCTTTCCTACTCCTAACTTAGGCTCGTGAAAGCCTAAGTATAGGAGAAATCCCACCCAGTCTCCTGTATATTCTCCTTAGTCTCCTCGTCATTTATTCACTCTTTATACTTAGCCTATTTTTCAGGCTAAGTATAGTATAGGGGAGATTGAGCCCCTATGATTCTTATTAGCTTATTCTTTTAGTACCCTCATTTGTTGTCTTTCTGTCCCACCTAAAGCTATTCTCAACCTAAGTAAGGGGAGGGGCAGACATGTTCTATCCCTGTTTTTCCCCCATCCTCTTTATGCTTAGTACGATCTATGTCTTTCATTCTCTTTTGTTCCATGAGGACATAACACAAGCTAAGTATGGGGGGGGGTGTTTTCATATATTGCATATATACTTTCCATCATCGCCCGTACTTTTACATATCTTGTATATTTATTTTTGGCTATGTATATGGGGATTTGAAATCTTCTTGTAAAAATAGTTTATAAAATGTTTGGAAAATCTATATATTTTACTTGATTTGTAAAATATTTTAACAAATTATTTTCAAAGGGGTGTAGATTGTGTTTTGACTTTATACTCATTATTATATATATATATTTATTTATTTATTTATAAATAGTTTTTTAAAAAATTAAAAATAGAAAAATAGAAAAAAAAATAAAACTCAAACTTTACTTCAGTTTTCCAAGAGAAGTCTTAGTTTTTGGAAGGGCGCCTTGGGTGTAACGGTTGGATTATGAACTGTCCGGATCTTAGGCTATAAACGGTAGCTTAGACCTAGTTATTTATAGAGTCAAGCATGGAGGAATGTCTGGATTTAAACTCTATGTTTTAGAAGATCATGTCTATAAAGAGTCCTTTAAAGAAAGTGATGCCACTTGAGGATGATGTTTTTCTATAGAGGAATACACCTTTTCTTGAGGATATTCAGTCATCTGAGTGTCACATTACTTGTAAGTTAGGTTTATCTCTTGTGTGTAGTTTTTCTCTTTTAAGGAAAGTCAAGAATTTTATTGCATTATTTAAGGGTTGGCTTTTCCTTCCCTTTATTTTGGAGAATTTTAGATCTTCCCATGTGGATATGGATATTACATTTGATGAAGAATGGCATCATTCTGAGCGGTTCATTGGCCAAGTTGATGATGATCCTTCTTATTCTGACTCTAAGGTTTACTCTGTGAAGAAGAACCAAGTTAAGCATAAGGCAGCCTGTGATTTTAAACCCCGAAGATTCAAGACTGGTCTTTTAGAGTCTGAGGTATGTTGTGTTGTGTAGGTATCCTTGTAATGTATTATAAGTATCTATTGTGTCTTGTTGTGTCTTTAAGGGTACATGTTCTTTAACTCCTAGTAATAATTTTTTCAAAAAGTCATTGTAAATAATTAACTTATTAATTTGGTGCTTTTTCTCTAACATTTCACTTTGCACTCAAGGCTTATTAAGATATTTAACACTTGGTTTATAAGGTCCGGAGACGTAAAGTTAACATGTCTTAATCGTTAGGATCTTAGACTTAAAATTCAAGCTTCCTAGTTAGAAAGATTTGTGTGCTATATTATGCTTAATCTCCTCTTTAAAGAATATGATTATCACTCACAAATATGTTGAGTAAAGGCACTTAAGAGATACATTGTTTCAAAGAGAGGGGGAAAAGAAATGAAATCATCCTTATACCTCCATTATCTAGCATATCATCTACAGTTTGAAGTCTGATAAACTAATGAGACGGTGGATTGAAGTAAGGCTAGATTTAATCCCTAGTATTGAGGATTGGGTCTTTAAGAGAATCTCTGATATTGGAACTTTATTTGACATTTCAACTCTACTCTTGTTAATGTTGTCAACGTGTTAATGTTATATATCTTATATATATGTATACATTGAGCGTCTAATAATTAAAGGTGTTGAATTCCTTATGATTAGGATCAGGTTGAGCTCAGAGTCTTAGGATCTTTAAAACTAAGTATTCTGGATTTCTTAAGCCTTATTTCTTCACATGCACATGTCAGGGGATTCACTGATTAGTCTATCTCTCCAACTGATTCTTTATTTATTAGCTCGAGGATGATCTTAGATTAAGTATAGGGGGGCACACAAAAAAATACTAAAAGAAAATAAGAACACGTAATATACAGGGATAATTCACCTACATTGTGTATAAATCTATTTGTGTGTATATAGAAATTAAACAATAAAAACCTCAAATAAAATTTACACACATAATAAATATTGTGTTAAATAAATAAATTATTTAAATATAGTATCATGTACAAAAATAATAAAATAAAAATATAAATACTCAATAATATAGGTATAAATACTTATAAAATATTATGTAAATAATATTACCTATCAAATAATTTGGTATAAATAAATAAAAATAACTCAAAATAGTCTAATAAAAATAACTCAAAATTGGTTAATAAATAATAAATATTTTTTATGGTTTGAGTTTTAAAAAATAAAATCATTTTCTATTTTTATTTTGCATTATTACTATTTTTATCTCTCGTATGTCTTCTAGCGGGCCACATGGACCAATCAGAGGAGAGGAACCATTGACCATGGTCAATCGTCCCTCCCCACACTCGATCTCTGCATCGGACTGGTCTAAGCACCTCCTTCTCCTTGTTTTTCTCTCTTGATCAAACCTCGTAATGCCTCCATTCATTTACGAGACTCATCAATTGGAGTACCACCATTTACTCCCAGCTAACCAATCGGGACGATGTCCATCAATTCGGACGCAAAACCTAAGTCAAAAGGGCCTCTGTTGTTCTTCTATATAGTATCTCCGTTGAACTTCCTTCCTCTGCAATCCAAGAGCTTGCCTTGTGATAGAAAGTGAACCCTCGAGGTTCCACGGTGAGAAGAAAGCTGGAGAGGTGTGATTCCCATAGCAGGAGCCCCACTCCGGCTAAGGTATACTTCTAGGTCCTAGACTCATTGAGGCATAGTGTAATCTAGTTATGTAGCTTCACATTTGGATTCTTAGTTTAGTTTAGTGTTTTGTTTCCAATCTTTTCAATCTATTTAGCTTAAAATCAAGCATCTTAGTACATCGAAGCTCTAGGATCCAACCTTTGTTTACCATGAAACACATCTTGTTCTGACTCCCTAACCTCCTCACCCCATTCCCCTTCACCTTCTCTGTCCTCTCGATCATCCGGACCACCTTGATCTTGCATGGATCGAGTTCACCATCTCTGTCTACCGCCCATCGTCGGAGACACATCCGTTCACCCCACCCCATTGTTATTTCACCCAACAAAGGGCCAGTGAGCTTCGCATACAAGCTGCAAACATTTTTGTGCATGTCTAAACTAGAAGAGGACCCCATTTGGGATTCTTGGACTCCGACCATCCACTTCCATGTGCTACATGTTGAAACAGCCCCATGCCACTTCCCAGCGAAGTTTGGGACCAATCGATCACCTCCATCAGCTGCAATGTAGCTCTAGGATTCGTTGTACTGTCATTGTACCTTATAGAACACTTAAACGATGAGATACAATCGATTGAAGGAGCTCTAGTACACTTGAGCAAAATATATTTGTTCTTCGTGAGGAGCTCCCAACCTTCTGATGAAGCTCCCCTGCTAGTTCAGTCATGAGATCTTGAAGCACCTCTACCATTGATCCATCCCAGGATCGAGCCTCAGACATCGGATCTCATGAAGCTGTATTTAATCTCAATTGTAGATCATTTAAGTGGATCGCCCGCAGCTGTCAGATCAACTGCACATGACCTGTAGATGTGCTTCAAGGGTAAATTGCTCCTTCTACCACTCGCTTGCTATCTTTTTATTTTGATATAGTAAATTTTTAATTGGGATGTAAAAATTTTTGAATATTTTGCATGTGGACCCTTGAGCTTTTGTTATTTGTGTTTAAGTCATATGCTAGGCCACCTCATGTGGTCCCCCATGTGAGGCATGTTTGGGTCTTTTTGCATATTTTATCATGAACTTTTTGGACATGTTATTATTTAATTAGAAGTTTTTAAGTATTTGAATCATCCCTACCATGATGAATTGAGTGGAGTATTTTAATTGGATATTTTACAATAGATGCCCTGGATTTGTTTGAATGGTTAGCAAAATACATGTAAACTTTCTATCAATGGTCCCTGTCAGTTGAACTAAAATACAATTTTAATTGGGTATTTTATGCATTGGACCCCTAGACTTGTGTATTCTGTTATTAGATGCATGATTACTTCCTAATATTTGCTAATTGGTTCTTACTATGTTGTGGTTATTTATTTTATGTATTATTTTTTCTATTATGCCAAAATGATAGGAAAATAAACTTAGATGCATGGCGCATAGATATATCATATATATTTTGCATTAGGCATTTAACTTAATTTCCCTATTTATAAAAATTCAAAAACTTGCACAACTTCTCTATTTAGACTTGGAAATTCTATAAAAATTAAAATATCTATCCAAAAATTCAGAAAATATTAAAAAAGTTGGCTTATATCGTATTTTATCACATATCCAAAATCACTAAAAAATACAAAATAGAAACCTTACAAACTAAAATCCCTAAAAGCCTTATAATAATCATAAAAATCCTCCAAAAATTGGGTTTTTAGTTCTTGAATTTTCCTTGTCATATATATTTTATGTTAAAAATACCTTAAGGTTATTCTATAGTGTTAGTTATGTTTAAAACAATAATCAATCTTTTGAATTTCCTTGACCATTGTATTTTTTGTTTTTCATACTTTAATAATCCATAAAAATCTAAAAATACCCCAAAACCTCTAAAAGCAGAAGAAAAAGATTAAAAACCCTAAAACATGACATTTCCCTTATTTTTCACTTTGCTTGACTTATTTTAAAAATCCAAAAAGATATTTTCCTTCTCTTTGTGTATATTCGCTATGAAATGGTTTCGAAAATTAAAAAGTTGTAAAAAAAATAAAAAATATAAAAAAATATAAAATATAAAACATTTGAAAATCCTGGAAATTTACATAATTAAAAACCCACAAAAACATTGAAAAACAAAAGGTATAAAATATAAAACTAAAAGCATAACATCTTTATTAATTAGCAATAATTAATAAATAAAAACATATCTCGACTTGCTCCCAGTGTTCGATATTCTTTCATACTTGCACCTATACACATGTTTGAAGAGTTATAATAAAATTTAACTCACATATTTTTGATATACATATTTTGTGGATTGATTGTTGTTTGATTGAGTCTGACTTGGTTGCATATCAACGTTGTCTAGCTTGTTAGACGGATTTGACCAATGGAATCATCTTTTGACCTGATCTGATCAATCATTGCAATTTTACTGATTGATCATTGTAGCAAATCATGATTGATTTATTACTAAATTTATTTCTGATGACCATTTTTTGGACCCCTATATATAGCCCCATACCCATCGTTGGAAGACACACCGTTAAAGTATTCACACATGTTCTCTCTAGAAAAACTAGAAGCTCTATCTGAGTGATTCTTTCGTTAATTCTCTCTTCGATTCTTCAATTCGTTCGATTATTTCAAGGAGAATTTTGTTTGGAGATAGCAAAATTTTGCCATCAAATCAATAGAATTCGATTGCTCGCAGGTGCCCAATTTTTTCTGATAGTTGTCAAAACTCTTTTGGTAGCCTTGTCTAGCTCGGTGATATATATATATATATATTGTGAATTATATTTCTTATTCATGTATGTTATCTGTGATATAATTATTGTGCTTATATTTGAGAATATTTGTGCAACTATATTATGTTGGTTATCCTTTGATATCAATGCTCTTGATTTAAATATTATTATTTATATCTATGAAAAAGGATTATTCTGTTAGAAAAGATTATTGCAAAATATATGTATTTTTATTTTAACATCTTCTACAAGTGTTTGATCCTCAAGTTTGTAAGAAGCACTCGGATCTTCAAATCCTGTTAATTAAGTGGAAGTTAGAAAATATTTAAAGTTCGCTCGTTATTATGCAAGTGTTACAGTGTATGATCTGTAGTATTGATCCGTGTGTCTGATCCAAGATTTTGAAGTGTAAAGTTTTATAGTAGATCGACATATTTACATAAATATCTGAGGATTTTTAGTGAAGAGGTTGGTTAGCTCAGCTAACTAGGAAAAACCCGAGTAAGGAAGACTCGGGTCATCGTTGTACCTAGGTGGGCTTCCACGTTAAAATATTATGTGGTGTGTTGATTGGATTGCTTGTTCTAAATATTCTATGCATGTTTATAAATTCTCAAAAATTTTAAAAATGATCTCGGACCACTATTCATCCCCTCCAGTGGTGTCGCATTCCCTAAATTCACAACGTAAACATGGGATTTTACCCATATTTGGTGTGCTGACATACATCATTTTAACAAAAAGTTCAAATACTAAAAAATCAAGAAAACTTGATAGATCATGATAAAAAATAAAGTTTTATTTTGAAATAATTTTTTGGGTATTAGCATTCATATGATATTCCTTAATCTGTATATGATAATTTTGAGAAATTGTTCAACTTGTTAATATATGTGATATTTTATACATATTTGTATTTGTATTCTAATATACTCTAATTTTAGTTGATTGTTTAGTTCCTAAAGAATATATTGTGATAAAATAATAAGACATTAATTTTGAAATAAATTTTTATGTGCAAACATATAATCCATATTCCATAAATATTTATAAGCTAAAAAACACTAATTTCGAGAAAATGTCAACTCTTAAAAAACTCAAGAAAAATATTATATATTGGAAAAATATAGTCGAGTTTCATTTAAAATCAATTTTTTGTTTTAACATACATATGAGATTTCATCCTTCTTTGACATGCCAACATACATCAATTTTAACTAAAAGTTAATAAACAAAAAATCAAGAAAGTATGATAATATTTTTTGAAAGGAATGATATATATAATATGATAAAAATAATAACATTTACTTTAAAATTATTTTTTCATGCGTAAACATTTATACGATCTTTCTCTAAAATATGTGTAAATGTACAACTATATTGGAAATATTGCAACTCATTATTATATGAGATTTTATCCATGTATGTGTTCTAACATACTATAATTTTAACTAAAACTTTAGTTCCTCAAAAAACGAATACAATACATAATTTATGATAAATTTAATAAACCTTATTGTAAAATAAGTTTTTGTGAGATAACATACATATTAGATTTAGCCAATATTTTTGTGTTGGCATACCCCTAAAAACTCAAGACAATATTATATACATTATAATAAAATTATAATGAAGTTTCAGTTAAAATTAATTTTTATATTAATATACATATGAGATTTCATCCATATTTGATATGCTAATACATCAATTTAAAGCAAATGTTCAAATACTAAAAAATCAAGAAAGTGTGATAGATATACTATGATAAAAGTAATAAAGTTATTTTATAAAATTATTTTTTTGTATAAATAAATATGCATGATTTCGTTAATCTTTATGTGCTAATATAAATCAATTTATAAATTGTTAAACTTATTAACATATATGATATTTAATCAATATTTATGCTCTAACATACACAAATTTTATCCCAAAATGTTTATTCCTAAATAAACTTAAATAATATTTTATATAATTTATTATAAAAATAATAAAATATTAATTGCATAATAATTTTTTGTGAGCTAACATACATATAAGATCTCATCAATATTCGTGTGCTAACATGCACCCCATTTCAAGAAAAAAAGATCAACTCCTAAAGAACACAAAAATATTATTTATATTGCAATAAAAAATATAAGTTTCATTTAAAATTTATTTTTCATTAACATACATAGGAGATTATATCTTATTGTAAATGTTCCAACATAGATCAATTTTAAGTGAAAGTTCAAATACTAAAAACACAGAGAAAGCATGATAGATGTATTATGATAAAAATAATAAAGTTTTATTTAAAATTATTTTTTATGTATAAATTTTCATATTATATTTCATTAATCTTCTTGTTCTAATATACACCAATTTTAGAATTGTTCAACTCATTAATATATATGATATTTTATACATATTTGTGGTCTAACATACTCTAATTTTAACCCAATGTTTAATTACTAAAAAATATAAAGAATAAAATATTAGTTTTAAAATAAAGTATTGTGTGTTTAGATACATAATGAATTCATCGGTATTTATGTTTTTGACATACACCAATTTCGAGAAAAAGGAAATCATAAAAAACTCAAGAAAATTTTATATATAATGTTATTTATATAATGTACCTAAAATTAATTTTTTGTACTAACATATTTTTATATTATATCATATTATTTATATGCAAACAAACATCATTTTTAATTAAAAATTCAGATACTAAAAAAATCAAGAAATCACGATTGAAATTCTATGATAATATAAATAGAGTTTATTTTAAAATTGTTTCTGTATATTAAAATTTATATGATTTTTCGTTAATCTTTGTGGGGTAAAATACACCAATTTTGAGAAATTGTTCAAGTCGTTATTAGATATAAGATTTTATTTATATTTGTATTCTAACGTATACTCCAACTTTAAATTAAAATTTAATTTCTTAAAAATATAAAAAAGATATATATTTTATGATAAAATAATAAAATATTAATTTCATCAATATTTGTATACTAACATACACCGATTTTTACTGAAGAAAATTTTATAAATAGTGAAATAAAAATATAATACCTTTAAAATTAAATTTTTCTATTAATATATTATGGGATTTTATCCAATTATTGATATGCAAACAAACAACAATTGTAACTACAATTTAAAATACTAAAACATCAAGAAAGCATGATTGAAATTCTATGATAAACACATGCAAACAAACATCTATTGAAGTTCAATATTTTATGTATTAACATTCATATGATTTTTTGTCAATCTTTGTGTACTAAAATATGCCAATTATGACAAATTGTTCAACTCGTTAAAAAATATGATGAAATACACCAATTTTAGCTAAAAGATTAATTCCTAAAAAATAAAATAATATGATATATTTTATGAAAATTAATTTAATATTAATTTTAAGATAAATTTTGTGTGGTAACATTCATATGATATTTCATCAATATTTGTATGCTAATATACACCAACTTCGAAGTAAATATTTAGCCCTAAAAAACTTAAGAAAAATGTTAAATATATATTATGCAATAAAAATATAATAAAGTTTCATTTAAATTCATTTTTTTATTAACATACATAAGAGATTTCATCCACATTTGATGAGCTAACATAAAACAATTTTAGTTGTAAACATCATGAAAGTATGATAGATATATTATGATAAAAAATTATAATGTTTTATCTTAAAATGATTTTTCATTAACATTCATATGAGAATTCCTTGGTCTCTGTGTGATAATAGATACCAATTTTGAGAAATTATTCACCTCATTAATATATATGATTTTTTTATCTATATTTGTGTTCTAACATATTATAATTTTAAATAAGAGTTTAGTTCCTAAAAGTTCAAAGATAATTATGTATATATTATAATAAAAATAATATTTTTTATTTTAACATAAATTTTTATGCTAGTATATATGTTTGATTTCGTTAATATTTGTGCACTGACATACGTCGATTTAAAAAAAAACCCCAACACCTGTGAAACCTAAGAAAATTATATGTTTTGAAAAAATATAATAAAGTTTCATTTAAAATTACTTTCATAAACATACAAGATTTCATCCAATTATTCATGTGCTAACATACATAAACTTTAGCTCAATGTTTAATTTAATAAGCTTTTACTTTAAAATTAATTTTTTATTGACATTCATATGAGATTTCATTAATCTTTCTCTATTAATGTAACATCAATTTTGATAAATATATGATTTATCTATATTTACATTTAACATACACTATTTTAATTCATAAAAAACAAAGAGTATTCTATATATTTTATGATAAAAAAATCTATAGATTGATTTAGAAAAATTTTGTGTGCTAACATACATATAAAATCTCATAAATATTTATGTGCAAACATACATCGATTTCAAGAAAAAGATCAACCCCTAAAGAACTCAAGAAAATGTTATATATTACAAAGTAAATAAAACAAAGTTCCATTAGAAACTAATTTTTTAGATTGACAAATATATGAGATTCCATCCTATTATTGATGAGCTATCATACATCAATATTAACTCGATGTTTAATAACTAAAAAAATCAGAAAAGAATGATATGTAATGTGATAAAAATAATAAAACTATATTTTAAAATAAACTTTTTGTATATCAACATTCATATGTAATTTCCTTAATCTTTATGTACCAAAATACATCAATTTTAAGGAATAGTTCAACTCATTAATATATATGAGATTTTTTTCATATTTATTTTCTAATACTCTAATTTTAACTAAAAGTTTAATTCCTAAAAAACTCAAAGAATATGATATAAATTTTGATAAATAATTAATAATAGTTTTTAAATAACTTTTTGTATGCTAACATAGATATGAGATTTAGTTAATATTTGTGTGTTAACATACAATGATTTCAAGAAAAAGATCAACCCTTGATAAACTAAAGAAAGTGTTTTATATATTTCAATAAAATTATAACAAATTTTCATTTAAGATTATTTTTTATATATTAACATACATACGCTATTTCATCAATATTTGATGTTTTAATAGACATCAATTTTCACCAAGAGATCAAATAATAAAAAAATCAAGACAATGTGATGGATATATTGCAATAGAAAATAGTACTATTTTATTTTCTAAATTATTTTTCATGTATAAATAGTTATAATATTTTTTTGTGATAATATACACAAAATTTGAGAAGTTTGCATACTCTAATTTCAACGAAAGTTTATATACTCATTAAGATATATGAGAATTTATCCATATTTGTGTTCTAACATGCTCTAATTTTAGCTAAAGTTTTTATTCCATGATAAAATCAAAAAATGTTATATTTTCTAATAAAGATAATATAATTTTAATTTTAAAGTAAAATTTGGTGAGCTAACATACATATGAGTTCTTGTCAATATAAAAAATGTTTGCTACCGAACACCAACTTCGAGAAAAAAAGATCAACCCCAAAAGAAATCTAGAAAATTTTATATTTATTGAAATAAAAATATAATAAAGTTTCACTCAAAATTAAAATTTTGTATTATCATACATATGAGATTTCATCATATTGTTGATGTGTTAACACTCATCAATTTTAACTAACAGTTCAGATATCTAAAAAACTCAATATTAACGTACACCAATTTCGATAAGAAAGATCAACAACTAACAAACTTAAAAAAATATTTTATATAGTGAAATAAAAACATAGTCCATATAAATTAAATTTTTTGTATTAACATGCATATAAGATTTCTTCTTATTATTGATGTGCTAACATACATCTATTTTAGCTTAAAGTTCAATTAATAGAAAAATCAAGAAAGTATGGTAGATGTGTTATGATAAAAATAATACATTTTTATTTTTTTAATTTTTTAAGTATTAGCATGCATACAATATTTTGTTTATTTTTGGGTACTGATATACATGAATTTTGAGAAATTATTCAAATCGTTATTATATAAGATATTTTATTTATATTTGTAATCTAACATACTCTAATTTTAATTGAAATTTTACTAAAAAGGTCAAATAATATAATATTTATTTTATGTTAAAAATAATAAACTATTAATTTTAAGATAACTTTTTGTGTTCTAACATACATATTAGATTTCATAAAAATTTGTATGCCAACATATAATGATTATGATAAAAAATATTATATATATTGTAATAAAGTTAAAAGAAAGTTTAATATGAAATTAATCATTTGTATTAACATACATGTGGAATTTCATTCATGTTTAATGTGCTGATCTACCAATTTTAATAAAAAGTTCAAAAATTATAGAATCAACTGGACATGATAGATATAAAAGGATAATAATATGTATAATTTAAAATTAAATTTTGTTACTAAAATCATAAGGGATCTTGTTAATATTTTTATGTTAATATACACCAACTTTAAGAAATTAGTCAACTCATTAATACATATATGGGATTCTATCCATATTTTTGAAGACACGCTCTAATTTTAACTGAAAGTTTGATTACTAAAAAAACTCAAATAATATGACAAATATTTATGATAATAAATGCTAATTTTAAAAGATATTTTGTGTGCTAACATAGATATGAGAATTCGTCAATATTTGTGCGCAAACATACATCGGTTCTGAGAAAAAAAGATCAACATGTAACAACTAAAGAAAGTGTTATATATTGCAATAATATTATAATAAAGTTTCATTTAAAATTAATTTTTTGTATTAAAATACATAATATATCTCATACTATTGTTTATGTACCAACGTACATCAATTTTAACTAAAAATTAAAATACTTAAAATCAAGAAAGCATGATAGATATGCATACAATGGGAAAACGATAAAATTTAATTTTAAAATTTTTATGTATTACCATGCATATGAGACTTCAATAATACTTGTGTGCTAATATACGCCGGTTGAGAAATTGTGCATCCCATTAGAAAAATGAGATTTTATCCCTATTTCTGTTCTAATATACTCTAATTTATATGAAAGTTTGATGAGCTCACATGCATTAATTATAACTAAAAGAACAAATTAACAAAAATCAAGAAAGCATGATAAATATATTATAATAAAAATAATACAATTTTGTTATAGAAATAATTTTTCATGTAGTAACTCTTTGTTAATCTTTGTCGATATATGAGATTTTATTCATATTTGATTTTTAATCAAATTTTAATTACAATATCATGTCCTTAAAATTTTGAAGAATACTCTATATTATGATAACAAATAATAAAATATTATTTTTAAATTATTTTTTGTGAGTTAACATACATATGAGATTTCACTAATATTTGTGTGCTAACATATAACGATTTCGGAAAAAAGATCAACCCCACTAAAAAACAAAAAATGTTATATATTGTAATAAAATTAGAATAAAGCTTTGTTTAAATTTATTTTTTATTAATAAACATATGATATTTCATCCATATTTTATATGCTAACATGTAATAATTTAAAATAAAATACAAATATCAAGACAAAAGAAAGTATGGTAGGTATTTTTTTGAAAGAAACAAGAGACATGATAAAACATTACCATTTAATTTTGAAATAAATTTATGTGTATTAATATTCATAATAGATTTCATTATTTTTTTTTACAAATATACACCAATTTTGAGAAATTGTTCAACTTGTTAATATATATGAGATTTTATCCATATTTGTTTTTTACATACTCTAATATTAATAAAAGTTTAATTCCTAAAAAAATAAATAATACAATTATATTTCCTAATAAAAATGAGAAGATTAGAAAATAAGTTTTCTAAGTTAACGTACATATGATATTTCGTCAATATTTGTATGATACATACATTGATTTTGAGAGAAGCATGAATCCCTAAATTACTTATGAAAATGTTAAATATATTGCAATAAATCTATAATAAATTTCACTTAAAATTATTTGTGTATTGGCGTAGGTATAAGATTTCATCCTATTATTGATGTGCCATCATATATCAATTTAAACCAAAATAGGATGTCTTTTCTATTTTTCTTGTATAACATTTATATGAGATATCGTTAATATTTGTGTGCTAATATACACCAATTATGATATTTTACCAATATTTGTGTTCTTACATACACTAACTTCAACCCAAAATTTATATTCCTAAATAAACTCAAAGAAATTATATATTTTATGATTAAAATAATAAAATACTAATTTTGAATTAATTTTTTGTGAGCTAACGTATGTATGAGATTTGTCAATATTTATGTGCTAACATATCGATTTCAAGAAAAAAGGACCAACCGTTAAGGAACTCAAGAAAATGTTATACATATATATATATATACATATATATTGAAATAAGAATATAATAAATATTAATTTAAAATTGGGTTTTCATACTAACACACAAATGAGATTTCATTCTATTATTGGTGTATATATATATATATATCAGTTTTAACTAAAAGTTCAAATACTAAAAAAATCGAGAAAGCATGATAGTTATATTATAATAAAAAATAAATCTTTATTTTAAAATTATTGTTTTGTGTATTAAAAATCATATGATTTTTCACTCATCTTTTTTGTATTAATATACACATATTTGAGAAATCGTTCAACTCGTTCATATACATGAGATTTTATCCATATTTCTAGTTTAACATACTCTAATTATAATTCAAATATTAATTACTAAAAAGGTATAATAATATGATATGTGTTTTAGTATAAAATAATGTGTTAATTTTAATATAAATTATTATTGCTAATATATTCATCAATATTTGTTTGATTAACATAGACCGATTTTAAGAAAAAAGAAACCCTTGAAAAAATCAAGAAAATATTATACCAAATGAAATAAAAAATAATATATTTAAAATTAATTTTATTTTAACATACTATGGGATTTTATGTTATTATTGATGTGCTAAATAACATTTTAAAAAATAATAAAGACATTATATATATAATGAAAAAAGTATAAAGTTTATTCTAAACTTTTTATATATTAATGTTCATATGATATTTTGTTATTCTTTATTTGTAATATACACCAATTTAGAGAAATTGTTCAACTCATTGTTACATACGAGATTTTATCAATAGTCATATTCTAACATACTCTAATTTTTACTGTAGGTTTAATTCCTAAAAGTGGTCAAATAATATGATATTTAATTTATGATAAAAATGGAATATTAATTTTTAGATAATTTTTGTGTTCTAACATACATTTAAGATTTCATAAAAATTCGTGTGCTAATATACGCCGATTTTGAGAAAAAAAAGTTCAAACCCTATAAGACTAAACAATTATTATATGTATTGCAACAAAGTTAAAATAAATTTTCAAAAATTAATCATTTGTATTAACATATATAGGATTTCATTCATGTTTGTTGACATCCACCAATATAGACAAAAACATCAAAACAAAAAAAATCAAGAGAACATGATAGGTATATAGGGATGAAAATAATAAATTTAGTCTAAAATTAAATGTTTGTTATTAACATTCATATGAGATTTTTTTTAATCTTATTGTGATAATATACATCAATTTTCAGAAGCTATTCAAGTTGCTAAAATATATGAGATTTTATCCATATTTTTTAAACAAACTCTAATTATAACCAAAAGTTTAATTACTAAAAACTGAAAGGATATGAATATTTTATGATGAAAATAAAATATTGCTTTTACAAGATATGCTTGTGTGTCAACATACATATGAGATTTCGTCAATATTTGTATGTTAAAATACATCAATTTCAAGAAAAAAGATCAACCCCTAAAAATTAAAGAAAATGTTTTATATATTGAAATAAAATCATGATAAAGTTTCTTTTAAAATTGTTTTTTTATTAACATACATATGATATTTCATCCTATTGGTAATGAACTAACATGCACCAATTTCAACTAATACTAAAAAAATCAAGAAAGCATGATATATATATATATATATATATATATATACTGTGGAAAAGGATAAATTTTATTTTTAAAAGTTTTATATGTATTACCATTCATTATGTGTTGACACATGCCAACTGAGAAACTGTTCGAATCATTAATGTAGTGAGATTTTATCCCTATTTGTGTTCTAATTTACTCTAATTTTAACAGAATTTTTCATTTGACTACATACATTAGTCTTAACTAAAAGTTCAAATAGACAAAAACAAAGAAAACATGATAAATATATTATAATAAAAGTTCTGTAATGTTGTAGAATTAATTTTTCATGTAATAACTCTTCGTCAATCTTTGTGCGGACATATACACCTATTTGAGGAATTGTTCGATATATGAGATTTTATCCATGTTTATTTTTTTAATCTAATTTTGATTGAAAATTTAATTCCTTAAAGAATTAAAGAATACTATGATAAAATTATACTATATTATTTTTATAATATTATTTTAGTTAACTTAGGTATGAGATTTTATCAATATATAAAATAATAAACAAACTTACATATAAATATTGTGATAGTAAAGAACTAAGTTAAACCCAAATCCATGCATCCACTCGATCTCCGACAACCACTATGTCAGTGATGGAGACATAGGTTGGAATTAGGGGCTTGATCCCCATATCTCAATTAATGCTTGCTATACATACATACGTACGTATTGTAAAATATGGCTACCTAGAGGAGAGCCAAGTTAGCTTCTCCCGTCTGTTTTTTTCTTACTTTCTTCTGGTATTGTTTCAAAACACCTGATGGGTTTTAGATCACCTAATATCAACATAGTATCGTTGAAAATTCAACTCATTTCGATGTTCTTATCCCATCCATCAAGCCTATCAAAATTTAACGGTCTCGTAATAGCTGAAACCGACCGCTTCCAAATGAACGGATTAGGAATGTTTGTTTTCCAAAAATTTGAATCACATATTCCTCTTATCAATCTAAGTTAACCCCTATGTGTTATAAAAAAATAACATAAAAAGGTTAAAAAATAGAAAGGGGAAACTAACATGGCTCCCCCTGGGATAGCCACATTTTACCCATATACATATATATATGTGTCTAAATAGAAAAACACACAATCTAAATGCATTAATTATTTAACAAAAAATTGAATGTTGTATATAAACGCTCCCATCTACCTCAGCAGAAACTCAATATATATGATCTAAACACAATAATAAACTATAAATACTACATATTGTACATAACTGAATATGAATACATATATATCTGTCCCCCACCGTATCCATTTTAAGCAAATATAGATTGATATTTTTTTATTTCAGGAGATTTTAAAACAAATAAGAAATGAGTTTTTATTTTATTACGGATACAGATATGAATATATGAATACTGATACTATTTTATTTTTAGAATATGATAATAGATATAATTACATGTTTATCTTGCGTATATGGATATGGAATTACCGTATTATCGAATCAATATATGCATATTGCATAGATATATATTGGTGTATGCAGACATATATCTATTTATGTTACATGGTTACACATGATATATTGCATTTTGGAATCATTTTCAAATGCGGAAAAAATATATAACTTTTATTTATTTATTTTACAAATTATTTAATTTAAAATGCTAATTTATTCCTTTTTTATTTTGTTTTATTTGTATTTTATGTATTTTGATATAATTAACTATTAACTAAAATTTTAGAAAAATATCTCTTCCTAGTATAAGTGTTAGGATGCATTTATTATCCATAGAATAATTCATGTCTATTTGTTATATATTCAAATTATGTTATCGGTTTTTGTATCCGTATTATTGGTAAAATATTGTTCATCAACTATATCCATAGTACAGAACGGACAAGGAGATGATAAAAATTATATCTTTATATGTATCTAGTTGTTTGCAATCCTATTTGTATAGTTTCATTTTAAAACGAATACAAATATACATGCCAAAATATGTATAGCATATATGATAAAGGATCGGTACATCTATATCTATATATGTTTTGTGTCCCAACATGTAAAAAATCATATAGTATTATTTTTTAAAAAATACTAGAATTAATGGTACAATTTGATATTACATTAATAAAGATATATTTATATGAAATGAATAATTTTGTAAGGATCTTTTTGTCAATACAATATATGTAGCGATGGTGAAATTGTAAGTTTATATGGATATTTTTGCAAAATTTTTATAAATATTAGTATCAACCAATTACGCAACCAACAACATCCGACAAATATTAATAATAAAATGCAAATATATATTAGACAATAATGTTTAAATAACCCCCCCCCCCTCCTCCACGATGAATATTACGACATCATCATTGCATTATGTCTATCGTAAGTAGGAGAAATCTCGAGTAGGCTTCTACATCTGAAGTCTCAAGTAGGCTTCTACATCTTGACGTTGTGGCTCGGCTCGTCTATTGTAAGTGGATTGTGATAGAGTCTGTTGTAATAGACAGATATGTGTCACATGGAACAAACACATCCAACGACTAGTGGATCCAAAATTGAAACACACCCACCCCCAACCCTCCCTCATCCGCCGACGCTCCCCCTCCTCAGTACGCACCCATCTCACGACACATGTTCTTCACCACACATCACCGCTCCTTTGGCATCATCCACCCTGTCTCCTTTGACAACCCCGCCTCATCAGCCTTTTTCTGCGCCGAACTCGCTCTCGACCTCAATTATACGGTGGATGTCGTCTCCCTTCTTACCCTCGTATCCCTGCACCCATGGCCTCGTGCTTTCCATCACGTTCATTATGACCTCAAGTTTACCTCGACCGACTTAACCGCAAGTTTAGGTTTTCCCTTCCCGATGTCAAGAAGAAGATGCACAAGATGGAGTGTTGTGTTGCCAGCATCGCCTTCCTTTACTCCAAGATGGAGCCCCTTGCCGAGGTGGAGGCTTCCAAGCGCAAGCTCCAGCAATGGAAGAGATACAATGGCCCTTTGATCACGTCATCGCCTCCCCTACAATAGAACAACCCCGGTGGCGTCGAACCTTGTCGTGCAACAGTGCCTCATTTTTCATCTTCAAGATGAATCCCTATAGGGGGAGACCTTCGACAAAATGGGAAAAGGTCATGGTGGGCATCTGATCACCGACTGTGTCTGATTCGATCTGCTCTATGTTTGCCATTGTGATGCCAGAGCTCTCACGTGTTAGCCCTAATGGACGCGAACGCTCCCATGTGCTCGGACTAGGTTACCCCCAATCCACCCCAATTATGCTCATGGACCGCACGAGCATTTAGCGATTCAGAGCTCCGCAACGAAAATGACGATGGATTAGGAGTCGCATATGGGATGAAAATGCATAATTTAGAATTGTGTACCCAACAGTAGCATTATGCTTGAAGAACCATTGTGTATGATAGAATAGTATTATGTATATAGACTAGTATTATGTATAGTTATGTCTACTCATGCATGTATGAGTGAGAATTTGTATGGATTTGTCTCTGCAGATATGAGTGATGTTTTGAATCAAGATGGCCTTCTTTTGTTTGGTCATGGTAAGATGTAGTTTTTGTATGCAAGTGCACTCTTCTACAGGCAAGCGCATAGGTGTATACGGATCTCTCTATTATTGAAGATATGAGTAAATATATGAATACAAGTGCATGTTTTCCTTTGTATTTGATGCAAGTTTTGCATGCAATGGCACATTTTTTATGCTAAAGTAGCATTTTGTATGAGTGATGTTTTGTACCCAAATTCCTTCCTCTGTGGTGAATATAATTTTTGTATGCAAGTGCACGCTTTTGTATTATAAAGTAGAATTTTGTATAGATGTGCCTAATGCTGCATATCTAAGTGAAATTTTTATGGAATGCAAAGAAAGGATTTTTATACGAATGTGACAGTTTTTTTTGCATATCTGAGTGATGTCTATTAGGAATCCCTTCTCTGTTGTATATATGAGAAAAACTGTGCATGGTGCCTTCTTCTCTAAAATTTTGTATGGTACAATCTTCTCTCGTATGCAATATGTAGAAGGGGATTTTTATAGAATGAGAAAGATTTTGTATGTTGGACTGAGTTTGAGTAGGATTTCCTTCTTTATTCTATATCCGAATAAATTTTTATATGAACCTTCCTTCTTTTGTATGGAATGCGGAGAAGGGGATTTTTGTGTATCCAGTGTGTTCTAGTAGGAATTCCTTCTATGTTGTATATCTGAGTAGAATTTTGTATGAACCTTCCTTTTGTCATTTGCAATGCAGAGAAGGGGATTTTTGTCGCAAAGCAAAAGTTTTTATATATTAAAGTGAGTTCAAGTACGAAGTTCTTTACTGTTGTATTTTTTAATTACGTTTTGTATACCTTCCTTTTTTCGTATGCAATGCCATTTCTGAGGTTTCTTAGTACACATACGAATATAAGCCCAGGACATTGAAAATAATAAATGACCACTATATTGTTCACCTTTGGTAAATAACATACATATAGCTATTACTCAATAAAACTACACAAAAATTGTAATAAAAATTAGTTCATGGAAAGTGCAATTTGATACATAACAATTCAAGGATTGTGCATAATATATATAGGCGCGAGTATCTGGCACCAAAGTATTAAAAAATAACAGACGTTATCCAAAGTAACAGATAAAATTACTGCTAAATGACATTGCAACCCACATTCACATATTAACTATCTATTTCTCCCCTTCCTCGTAGATTCTATGTACAATCTTCTCCCTGGATACAAACATGTCGGATTGCTTAAACATCATCTTCATCATGCAAGTTGATGAATCTATCATTGCCAATGCTTCGACCATATATCATCTTGCCCATCTTCGGTAGTAGATGGCAAATGATTTTGATTTCTATCAACAGAGATCTTTTTTGCACTGAGTATTGCATGTAGATATCGTTCTATAGAATTAAACAGAAATATCGACCAACTTAATGAAAATGAAGAAGAAGGAATGATGAGTTGCCGAGAAGAGGAAACAAGGTTACAAAAAAGCCACTCCCTGAAAAAAAGTAAAGAGATAGGATTGAAGTTTCGGTACTACGATGAGCTTTCATATTTTGCGATTTACTATGCAAACATATGGCTTTTACTTGTATTCTAGAAGGTAGTATGGTGATTTTAAAAGATCATGCAATGGTGGCTGCATGAAGACATTTGGATGTAGTTATTTTGCTAATAGGAACATATAATTTTGGTTGTGCTGTTACAGTATAGGCATGATCATTTTTATGGAATTATACTCGAATTTTTCGTTGACGAATATTCCATTCCCTCCCAATACACTTCAATAATCACAAATATTTACATGGAAATAGAAGACAAGCATGCAACAAGTTGTGTCGTTAGTCCTTTTTGAATTGCAAAACCAATCCTTCTAAACACTACATTCATAAACCTAGGAACCATAATATTGTTGCTCATGACTTTCTGGACCCTCTTCAAAAGCTCGACAGCTTCTGGTGCTAAGAAACCAAAAGTAACAAAACCAAAAAAAAGAATGCATGTTGATTCTCAATACATGTTTTCTCATGCTTCAACTCTTTCGTTGAGGCAGCTTTAAGGGCAACATGCCCCGTTGTGAAGGTCCCGCTCTTCAACCCCGTCGGCGGAGAAACTTCTGTCAAATCTACACAAGCATGTTTCCCTTCGACCCATCCAAAAATCAAAATACCACTAGGTATAAGTGTGGATCTTCTCTCATCTGAATCACTTAAAAAGTTCACATGTACCTTTTTTCTTAACATCAACACTTGCACGTCTAAGTACATAAAATAAAATGTCTCTAACAATATCGTGTCTATACTTAAAACCATGAAGCTCCCTGTAATGAGTTGCGTGATCCCAAAAGTGTCTAAGCATGCCTTACGGCAAACTAGACATATCTCATCAGCTGGAAATAAGAAATCATGAGATGATATCTGAGGATATTGCCATACTCCATCGGTGACATGTGTGCAGACCAAGTCCGTCAATAGAAATAACAAGGAGAAAATCATGAGCATGATCAGCTTGAAGATACCGAAAAATTGCCTTCTATCTAACGATCATGTCAAATTTCACCTCCATATCCTCAATTATTTTATTAAAAAAGATACTCACCAAAACATTTTGGATCTTTGGAGGGATGACGTCCTTTCTAGAGAAACAACTGAGGTCGAATGAGGGAATCGTTCCATGAAGGCGATGAAGAGCATGATCAAAGACCGAGTTCATATTGTAAATCTCATTGTCTCGCAAGATATGATCTTGAAGCTTCCAGGACTGCATCCTGGAAGCCACAAAAACATCCGAAAAAGCCTCACCTAATGAAAGAAGCCCCAAACCGCCAAGCTGATTGGGCAATGAAGCCACACTCTAAAAGGGCCTTCACAAACAATAATGTCTTCAATAGACTCTTGTAAGCCTCTGTCGAATAATAGTGTTGCCTCCTCCATGTACATAAGTTGACAAGTCCTCAAGTCAAATAAAAGTTTTGATATACCCATACATGAACGGAGTAAAAGAAGCTCACTTTGTAGATCACCTAAATGAGGAAGAAAATGCATCAACTTCACAACTTTAGCACCCCTATCCAAGGCCAAACCTTCAATAATTTTTTTATCCCTGCTAATCGTTGAAAAGTCCACCTGACCTGATAGTTATTAAAGTAGAAACTATCATCGTTGTGTCAGTCAGATAAAATGAGCAGAAAATTTTATTATTTTTACTTATGCTCCTAAACTAATGTATATAATGATAGTACGGGAGTGTCGAATTCATGGAGGTAAACTGTGGAAACTAATGTAAAGTAGGTAGAGTGTCTAATGTAAAGGTGTTTCCTTTTTTATTTATTTTATGAAATTTTTTGAATTTTCCTTTGGTTTTATGAATTTTGTATTATTATTGTGGTTTTATATACCCATAAGTAAAGTAGTATAAGTACTAGATTTTATATTTTTATATTTTACTTTTTTTTTATATTTTTATATTTTTAATTTATTTTACTATTTTTATGTACTTTGAGTAGTTTTTAGAATTTTAATGCATTTTGAAGTGTTTTCAAAGTGAAAAATAATGTTTTTATTGAAACAAGAGAAGCATTTCTTTATCTTTAAAATAGTAAACAAGTAGTTATTTTATTTTTTATTTGAAAGTATATGAAAATACCTTTAAAACAAGGTGGTGTGCATATTTTTGTGTTTTTTTCTTGAAATAGTTATGAATTTTTGAATTTTTGTGTATTTTTACCTTTTAATGGATTTTTATATTTGATTTTTATATTGTTTTTAATTTTATGTGTAAAATATAGTCAAATCTGTTGTAATTATTTTTTATAGATTTTTTAGAGTGTTTTTGTATTTTTATGCATTTTTATGTTTATGTATTTTCTTATATTTTGCTTTGAATTAATAAAAATAGTAAACATTTTTACTTTTGAAAACTAATGTAATACTACATAGAATATAATATACTATATTTTTTGTTGACTTTATCATATCTTTATATTTTGTATTTGGTTTTAATATGTAATTGGTGTATAGTATTTGATATACAGTAATATGGCAATTATTGTAATCCTCTGAAAATAGTGAGGCGTATGTGAAATAGAAGAAAGCAGGGGGCGTGCGCACAAAAATTCTAGAAAGCCACATGCATGATCACATGATTCAACCTGTAGGTGAGACCTATTCATAAAATCGTAGAATTCGAGGGGCAAAGCAACAAATGATCCAAAAATCTCACAAAACACGTGTGGCGCACGTGTCTTGCCTAAGCGGTGTGATGGTGGATCTGGAATAGAGGGTGTTCTTCCCCCTTTGAGTTTGATTTCCAGGCGATAGCTTTCTACGGGTTGAAGATGGAGGTGTTTGGCTCCAGGCGGTGGTGATTGTATTTGCTCAACACTTCTTCAAGGTGGATCAAATCAGATCGGTGTTGTCGTCCCCAAATCGATGATCAAACGTCGAATAATCGAGCTGGAGCGAGTATTGTTCTTCGAGCTTTTTGTGGGTTGTAGTAGATGCTTCATCTACTGTAGAAGTTGCATAACATGATGCATCTTTGATCGTCTCGGATGATTCTGCTCATGTTCGTTCTCTCAGCTCCAGACGATTTTATATCAGGTTCTCGAAATTCTCCAGATTTCGGATGCTTCAAAGGTGCTTCGTTCGCTTTCAGATGATCTGATCTAATTGGGTGTCCATGAAGACATGCACGTTTATTTAGAGAAAGCTTGATGATTTTGAACCTTGGCCAATCTTTAGAAAAAATGGAATGAATGGGTGTGTGATCATGCACGGATGGGAGAAAAGGATCGAAACTCATATCCTAAGGATCTGAGAAGGTCAGGAGATGATGAGAATGGGTGTAGAAGCAGAGTCGGGTCGCGATGGAGAAGATCATAAGTGGAGATGGCTCGATTTGTAATGGAAATCGATCAGAAATGGTGTCGGAAATCAATGAGTAATTTGTGTCGATTTGCATAGACTATACAGAGGTAGAGAAATTGAGAAGAGAAGTGAAGAGAAAATAGAGAAGAAGAAGGATGGAGATGAACGGGACATGAATGCAATTGGATGAGGGCGCATGTGGTGGAACTCAGAGGAGCTCCTGGTGCTTGCCTCGACGGTCGACGAAAGTCAGATGCTGGATGCGCGACGGAGCAACTGCTTCGACATCGATAACGATCATGATGACACCTCGCCTTCGACCTCGTTGCAATGTGAAGGAAGATTCCCGTCACTCGCCTTCTCTCGCGGAGCTCACTAGTGAGGGAGGAAAAATTGCGGATGGGAGATGAAGGGGAGATCAGAGATCCTTTTTATAGAGGGAGATGGAGGTTGAAGAAGGTCTAGGTTCATTGAACCTGGACGGAATTAGGTCGTTGGAAAGAGGCTGATGTGGGGGAGGAAGCTTGGAGGCGAAGGAAGGAAGTTGAGGAATGGCCTGGGACCACCAGGTCATTGGGTTCAATTGATGGGAAGAAGAAGATGGGGGAAGAAGGAAGAAGTAGGGGGAAGAGGAGAACGACGAGAGAAGGAGATAGAGAAGAGGAAAGGCATAGAAGAAGAGGGAACAGGGAAGGGAGGAAGAAGAAGGGGGTTGATCGGTCAACCTCCTTAAAAATAATCTAGAAATTAATTAATAATTAATTAATAAAATAAATAAATATTAAATTTAATAATTCTATTAATAATTCAATGATTTAATATTATTTAGTCAATTAAATATATATATATATTATATGGGTATATTATACCTATAAAATTAATATGATTTATTATTTTAGTTATTTTATTTTTTTAATATTGATAAAGAACACAAATGTAGAAAATAACACAAACTAAATAGAATAAAATTAAAGTTCATTGTACAAGTATACAAATAGGGCCCCAAAACTTACTTTTTGCACATTAACTCCAATTTAATGAAATCACTTTTATTTCATAGATAATTTTATAGGACAAACTTTAAAAGTAAGTACATCCAATTCGTAGTTCATATAGCCGAAATATGAGGTTCGAAAGTTTGGCTTTACAACTTTTTAGTTTGGGGATTTATTGGTATTTATCGACAACTAATTTTAGTTTATATTTTTGTATTTCTACTGATTTTTATAAATACTTTAGAAAAGGATTAAGTTAACTGGGATTAGGAATAATTAAATAGAAAATGAAGAATATTTATTTATATATAATGCATATATACAAAGGGATCCATACGATAAAACTCACATAGTTTATTATACAACTTTTGGTATATCTAATAAATAGTATTAATTATAAAACAAAGTTTAAAAGTGAGTTTGGTCAATTTGGAGTTTTCTATAAATAGTTATGAACATTGAAAGTTAGCTTTTACGGGTTTTTTTGGTTCAATGTAATTATTTATTTATACATTAAATATTTTTTGATATATTCATAAATTAATATATATTAGTATAAACAACTTTGAAGAATGAAATATTGTTGTTTGGGAATTTCTGAATGATAAATAAAATAGGTGAACATGTATACAAGGTGACAAATGTGTAAATATACATTTACGATATTTTTTTTGTGTTTTTTTATAGGATCCTTACCTCCCCCTACTTGTTATTTTTGTCGACCAAGTCAATATTGACATGGTCTCGGGGTTAAGATTAGTTTGTACATGTTTACATATTTACATCCTCCTTCTTTTATTTTTCATTTTCCTTTTCTTTTTATTATTTTATTTTGGATAAAATAAGTGTTAAATATGTAATATCAACAAATGAGGTTAGTTTGTTAATTAATGATAATTAGTGAATATTTACATACATTTTACCAAGAATTTTAACTAAAAAGAAAGAATAAAGGAGATGAATCATGGATTCATCAACCGCCCCTCCAAGCAGTTTCATGCTTAACGAAGGTCTTCCAATAATTGCTAGGAACAATCCTTTACGAAGCCTCCTACCATCACATGTAGGCCAAAAGGGTTCACTTTTATGAAAATTTAAAACTAGACCCAAGTCTGGCCCACACTGCTGGATGATACCCCAAACCTTGGCCACCTCAATTGTCCCTAATAACCGTACCATCATCAAGATACGAAGCATGGAGAATTAACTTTCATTTATCCTTGATATAATGGGCAAGCAGGTGTAGTACGAGGGAAAAAAGGAGTGGCCATAGAGGATCACCATGTTGCACTCCAACGGATGACCATATATGTATGTCTCCAAGGTATAACCTTGTTGACTGTCTATATAAGAATTCCACCCACAAAGAGATAGATGAACATCTTGTTCTCTCTTGACGTAATAAGGCGAACCTATCAACCATATTGAAAGCATTAGAAAAATCCAATGTGAGCATGGAAAAGAGAACCATCACTCATCCAACACTCTGTTGACACTGTGTAGAATAGCCCTAGCTCCAACATAAACCACCACTCCAAACTAGAAGTCATTCAGATATTTGGCCATGTCTTTACTTACTCTCGCCATAACAACTTTAGACACTAGTCGCCTCTAAATAGCACCAACTGCTATAGGACGAATGTTGTTGTCTAGATCAAATAATGGTGTAAGTGATGGAGATGCTGTGAATTCTGACAAGCACAAGGGACATCTCCATCACAACCATAAATTAACCACAAGGATGATGACATGTAAAAGATCCATGGCCACGACAGACCCCTCTCCACACATAGCATCAAGTAGGTGTTGGGCCCTCAAACCCTCTCTACCATAGGAAGCCACTTCAGGGAAAGACTTGATACACCCAAGAACAGTGTCAACTTCTGCAAGAGGAGGTTCGGAAAGGGGATAATCCAAAAAGGACAGAGGTGGATTGCAAGGGTGTTTTCGCCTCCAAAATCCCTAATGGTATCTTCATTGAAAGGTGCCACACGGGAGGAAGACAAAACTTTTACCGCTGCTATAAAATGGTCGTCTGCAACCTTGTAAAGGCATTGCCTGATGTTGGGATTTAATTTTTATCTCCCTCCTCAAAGCATCCACCGTTACAATCCACAGCCTCAAGCACATGAGTCTTTAACACCTGATCCACTAGCTTAGCAATATTGCCGGCTTCTCCCCAGGTAGAGAGTGAGCTAATGATAAGACATTGTTGTATAGACTTTCTGTTGCCAAACCTACAATCATGTCTGTTTGGAGGACGGAACACCTGCAAAGTACAATGTGGAAGAAGCAACAACATCACCCTCGCAAAAATGGATCATGGCTTAAGGATCACTTTATAAAGAGACATCTTCAAAACCCGAGAGATGGCAAGTCGACAACTAAGAGGGATGCTCTTTACTGTCAAGATAATTACTTTAAAGCCCTGGTCGAGATACCCACCATCAAGGACTAGTCCCTCCAAAGCAGTAGAAATCTCATGACTCTTCGGGAGAGGCTTAAGGATGCTAACAATGCGACTTTCAATCTCTCTAGTCTCCTTAGTGACCCGAGTAATACCATCATCGTGATGGCATGCGCAACTCCGTATATGTATCTTCATACACCTCCCACATAACAAGTGATCGAGAACCCTCAAGGTCTCATCAACGGTAAGAAAATAAGTCATAATCTTTTTGAAGAGCTCCCTGCATTGTGGTACAACTCTCTTCACCAGAGAGATGCACTCTTTTTAGATGAGAGATCAAATGTGTAAAGCCTTTGCTACCATCTCTACCATTCGGGAAACAATGAAAATCCAGGAATGGACACAATAAGATCCTTTTCTCATAAGGGCACAAAGAAGGTAGTTGGCGACTGGGTACAAGAAGATCATCTCTATGAATTTTTCCTTCTTCTAGATCAGACATACTCCGAACTTGACGAACACGGGAGGGAACACGCCATCTTACTGCGTATAATAGAATGGCTCACAGAACACGGTAACACGCCATCTTACTATGCTTTATTGATTGGGATGCTTGTTGAGGTCGCTGTCTATATATATTGCTCAATTGTAGAGGAGCTAGAACAAGCTCTCGTAAATGTAGTCGAGGATCCCACATGTGACAGACATGTAGACATGATAGAGGAATGTGTAGTTGATCTAGATGGGGGGTACAACTAATGATGTCGAACGGATGCGATGGAGCAACGAGAGGGGGGGATGGAACAAGGACTGAGGCGCTGCACTTCTAGGGGTGTGTCGAGTGTAGAGTATGAGGTCGAACAAAAGGAAGGAGACATAATGGATGATGATACAGGGAGGTGTGAGTAAGAACTCGCTCCAAATTTCCCAGATTTAGATGGTTCCAATGACCTCCTACAGGATGTCGGCGTGGGAAATGATGGCCCATTCTGCGAGGTGATGCATACAGAGATTTTGGTGGAGTTCTTGGATCCACACGAGGAGCATCGTAACGCGATGGTTGTGGACTATATACGGTCACAAATTGGAAGATCGGAAGAGGAAGACGACGGGAAGGTGGTGCTCCGGTCATCTAAGTTGAGGAAGATGGGGGGCATATTTTGGTAATGTGATTTTATTTCCGGGGTAAAATTATCCAAAATTGACGGAATCCATCAAAGTTAAAGACATAAATGGATGGAACTTGACACATGGTTATGTCATGTAAGACTTAGAAATATGTGTATTTAACTGTTAATATGCATTGCTTGTTGACTCAAACCACTTACAATAAACACAGAATAATGGAAATGAACCTTACAAATGGCCTTAAACAAAGATGATTTTTTTTACTTCAGAAAACATGAGCGAATGAAAGGCAAAATACTGCAAACCATAAAATAAAATAGCAACATGATATTTAAATAATATGAATGGCAATTCCAGAATATATTGGAAGAACTGATTACGTACATAAAGATGGGATGCCTCGATTAGAAGTTGAGTAAAGTAACGTGCATGCAATTGTATTTGGGGAAATAGGCATCGTAGATTCCTCGAGATGGTTTAGATAAAAAATTTAACAAAATTATATGCATCCTAATACGAGGCCAACATGTAACATGATACAATAGCCTCTCAAATCAGTTATTGCATGTAGGTTGGTATATAAAGCACTCTACGGATGCATGATGCCCTAACTTCCTAGGGCTCGAGCCACATTCGGGCTGCACTCGGACCGGGTTGCGGGCCATATATTGGGCCTTCCATCGGGTCAGAATCTCAGGCTAGGAGGGCTGGGTCGAGCCAAGCTCGAGCCCGACCCAAAAAAAATTGGACCTGTAGTTTTGGCCCAAGCCCGACCCAATGGTCATTTGGACTTGGGCCGGGCTGTGCCTTTTGGGCTGGGTTTCGAGCTGGGCTAGACCGACCTAGTCCAATACTCATCCCTTGTTACCATCACTTTACCTTAATGGAAGGACATAACTGTGAATTTTGCAAGAAAATAAGAGTAAAGTGTTATGCAAAAAGGTAGGGATATAACTGTAAAGGGACACAAGTGTGAAAACCCCAACAATATACTTCGCAAGACCTCGAGAAAGGAAAACCGATGTAAAGGCAAATACACCAAACATGGCAATGGTTAAATGGGCTTCATGGGCTTTTTGTATTTTGAATCCACCCTCTCTTCCGTTCAAACCCCCCTCACGTCTCCCTCTTCCACAAACCCAAACCCTCAAATCGATCCCCAATTCCAAACGACCTCCAATGGCGCCATCGCGGAGAAGAAGCTAAATCCTAATGGCGGCAACCATCGCGAAGTCGCCCCCCACCCGCCGAGAGCTCCTCGACCGCTGGCGCTCCCTGGAGGACGACCTCGACGAGCCCCACCTCCACCCGCTCAAGCACCGCACCCTCCTCCACCTCAAACAGCTCTGGTATCACCATCACCATAATCATAATAATCATCACCATCATCATCACCATCATCGTCGTCATCATAATCATCATCATCTTGGTCATCATCGTTGTCATCATCAGAATTGTGTTCATCAGGAATTTTGTTCATCAGGTTCTCCGACGCCTTCAATTTCCTGATCAATGCCCCTGCCGGAGACGACGTCCACCTCTGGTGCGGATGCTGGGACCTCATGGCCCCGCTCCTCGAGACGTTCCACGCGTTCCGCTCCGATGCTGCCGACCCCAATGCTGCGGTCGGTTTGCTCTGGAAGAGGGCCTCCCGCGAGATGAGGAGGTGCACGCAGTGCATCTGCCAATACCGCCAGGCGCAGGAGACGTACCGTGCCGAGTATGATCACGAGACCGTCGAGCCACTGCTAAGGGTACTCATGGAGCTCGACACTGAGAGGGTGACAGCGCACTTGCGTCATGTCAATGCGGTGATCTCCGGGAAGGAGTACGATGCCGACCTCCATGGCCCGGATGTTGTCAGCCTCGTCTTTGAGGTACGCGTGCTAGTTGCCGTGGCATAGGAGATTACTCATAAGTGCAGGTTCAACTAGATTATGCGAGTTTTCTACTCTGTTAATTGGCTTTTAAATTGATCATTTGCAAGCTGTGTTTTGATTAGCAATACATCGTGTATAAAAGCTGAACTTCCTGCTTGATCGAGAGAGTAGTTTTTTCGAGGAAAAAGAGGGTAAGACGTCAAGGAGATGCCTACGCATAAACTTTTATATATTCACATGATAAAGATAATTACAGACTAAAAGGTTCTTAGGCTTTGTTCATGCTCAATTACATTCTTCGTATCCATATGTTCACCCCAGAATATATATATCCATTCCATGCGAGCCACATGGAGCATAATATATCTGCCACTCAAACCTTGGTGGGTTGCTCCCATGTCCCATTTCATCCCGGTATTCCCAGAAACCAATTCAGTCAGAATTAGAAACCATCTCCACTAGCATAGTGATCCACACTTCCCTTGCAACAGAACAACCAAAGAACAAGTGCCCAACATCTTACTCTTCCGCCAAATAACGCTTACATATGCTTCCACTCCCAGGAAAAAAATCTAGCGCTTCAATTGAGAGGAGAGTTGATGCATTAAACTCTTCTCCGGAGGAGAAAATCGGCACATAATTCCCTTTTGACAACGGCCTAAAAGATCTATATCTTCTTATCATCTCTTCTTAGTATTTTAGTTGTTTTATGACCTATTGTTTTGTGGTTATAGCATTTTTTTTAGTTTCCAGGTTGTTTACAATTTTTTTTATCGTCTTATTGATATTTGCACGCCTAGTTAGTGGATCGATTATTATTAGAAGGCATATCCTTGTACTTAATTCGAGGGCTGACGTGCATGTTAATGCTGATGCAGACTAGAATCTTATCAGATATCTCATTGGTATTTTTCTGGATAATTATCCCGACATTATTTGAGGCTATTTTGTTAGTTACAAGCTTACACCATAAATTAACTTACATGATAGACTTTAAAATTAAATCTCGTAGATACAACTTATTCTTTCTAACCTCAACTCTTTAACCAAACATAGTCATATTATCATATTTGCATCCACAGTTTTGTATGGTGTCCTTTATTTTAGTTTTATGTGTCACATATATCCACTTAAGGATGTTCTTTTGCATTTTTTTTAGTTTTCCTCCCTATTTTTAAGATAGAATGATGACAAATTTAATTTCTATTTTTTCTTACAAAACATTATTGCAGAGCATGAGTTGTTAAGGATTTTAGAAGGCTTAAAATGGTGATATTTCTCCATCCCTTATGCTATTCTTTTCACACATTGCTTTCATTCCTATTCATGGCTTTTAAAAAAGGTGTAAGCCTTGAGGCTATAACCTCAATCTGGATATCTGAGGTGTAAGCCTCACAGACCCGCGACAACGAGGCGGTATCGATGTGCTACCTCAGCCTGCTATACATTTTAGGGATTTTTACCCGTCGACCCTATAATCTTTGCCAATTACCTCTACGACCTTTGAAACAACATATTTCCTCCCTCAACCCCCGTAAACTTGCTAACCCTTACCCCTTAGACCTCGTGATTAACCCCTGTCCATTTTCCCGTTAAAACTGACCAGATTCCGTCCCCTCTGCCGCCTCCCCTGCTCCTGCTCGAGGCCCCCATCCTCGGCCGCTGCTCGAAGCCCCCCCTCCCCGGCCGCCGTGAAGACCCCCTGCCCATTCCCCCCCACGAAGACTCCCCTGTTCGAAGCCTCCCCCCACCCCCGCCAACCTCCTCCAGGTCGAGTGCCGCCGTCGAGGACGAGCCCCACGCCCCGCCAACCTCCTCCCCTCCACCCTCGGGCCGCCGCTCGAAGCCCCCCCATCCTCCTTCAAAGCCCCCCCGCCTCCCCACCCCCCAGTCCTGCCAACCTAAAGCCGCCAGCATCGAGGACGAGCCCCGCTCCCCGCCAATCTCCTCCCCTCCACCCCCGGGCCGCTGCGAAGACCCCCCCGCCCACTCCCCTGCTCGAAAGCCCCCCCTGATTTTCTCGTCGAGGACGAGCCCCGCACCCCGCCAACCTCCTCCAGGTTGAGTGTCGTCGAGGATGAGCCCCGCGTCCCGCCAACCTCCTCCAGGTCGAGCCCCGTCGCCGAGGAGGAAGGAGGGAGGATTTCTTTTTTGTCTTGATTAATTCTAGCCGTCCGATTGCGGATCTAACTCATTTTTAACCCAATCAAGTTAACTCTAGATGTGTCAATTTAACGGTAGAGTGGGGTGAGACGGAGCAAGTTTACATGGTCGAGGGAGGAATTAGGTTGTTTCAAAGGTTGTAGAGGTAATTGACAAAGATTATAGGGTCTGCCGGGTAAAAATCCCTACATTTTATTGGGTAAAAATAAATAATAAATTATAAAAAAGCTTTACTTTTACAAAAATTTCAAAGCTATAAAGCATATAAAGCATATATTAGTGACAAACATCCGAGTCACAATCACGCTATATTATCATCGTCCACATCTCTAATAATAAACGTCATATATTGAATGAAACCTATATGTCAAGTAGTACACATATTTTAGTCACATTTCCTTACACACACACACTAGTCACAAGACTCACAACTGTTGCCAAGACAAAAAGAAGAGGAGCCAAAGGACACCCCTCCCTAACTCCTCTCTCAGGCTGAAAGAAGCTCCCTTCAGGTCACCCATTCGCCAGAATAAAAAAGGAAGTAGTGGTAATACATATCTTCATCCAAGAGACTTACTTACATTTCAGGAAACCCTCTTCTAGCTAGCACCGACCATAAGAAGCATCGGTCCATGCTATCATATGCATTCGAGAAGTTTACCTTCCATAGAACACCATCAACATGTCTACTTGCATTGACTATCTTCAGGCAGATTTGGAGAGTTCTACCTCGGATACAGATTTTTCAATATGATGAGGAAGGATTGATTTCTAACAAGTGAGAGAAGGGCATGCTTCTTCCCCAGCATTGATGAAACATGCTAACCTGCTCGTCGGTTGTGGAGGATTTAAATCACTCGTTCTTTGGATGTGAGGTTCAAGTGAGGTTTTTGTTTTGGTTGGTTTGCCAATAGCGGTGAGTCGGTGATGATGTGCATGGAGACTTCTGGAATTCTATTGACCGAATGGGATCTAGGTCCAAACCTAACTTTGTTCGGGTTGTGGAAATCTTGTGGGCTATGATTGGCAAGAAATCCTTTTGGCGGTGTCTCCCAACTTGGGAGATCACCTCCGATTTCTATCAAAAAAATGTATGGGGAGAATGTGAGGGAACATGTCAAATGCCCATGGGCATCTTGGTCATTTTACTATATACTTTAAACTGTGAATATATAGAAGTTTTTGGGTGAACGTCTTCACGATGTTTCATCCTTTTCCTTTCAAAAAAATACCAATACAATAACATGTATAATATATCTGTTCTCGAGCTGTTTTAGAGATTTTGATCTCTGTCATCCAAAATCAAGACGAAGCCTTTGGTTATAAAATTTGGGATTGTTACGCTTGTGCTCTTCTTAGTTTTAAAAGTAATATGTGTGCTTCTACCTTTTTTACAATTACGCTTGTGTTGTAACAAAGCTACATAATAATAATCACACCCATATGGTTCGTTGCCATCTTTTCCCTTCCCAAACATATGTTAACTTCTGGGCACAAACAAAATTGACAAAAAAAAGGAATGTGTACATGAGTAATTAGCTATTCTCCTTTTATTTATTTTCTTACCTCATCATCTTCTTCCTTAATCAGCGGTCTCGACCTCAACCACCCCCTCTCTCTGCATGCGGCCTCTAACCCCTAGGCATCTTCTCTTGCTTCTTCCCCTTGGCATCTCTATAATATTCCAATATAGGTCCCATTGAACATCGATGTTCACAAAATTTTGGCACTCTTACATGGGTACTTCTCATCTTTAAGCATTGAGTCCCATTTATAATCACGACAGAAGGAACTGTTGGAGCAAACATATCTATCTCCACGTATAACCTCATATAGCTAAACCCTGTACACTATAACACCCTTATAAAGAATGATTTTCTTACCAATATATTGCAATACAACGGGACTATGCAACGAACATTTTAATTTTGGAAATCCAATCCATGTAGAAAGTAGAGACTGAGTTGTATTCAAGTTTGGTTGAAAATAGGGCGATCATCTTATAATCATAATCTACTCTCCTAATCATAATCTTATATTCAAGGCGGTTTTTTGGCTCTACGTTTGAAGCCTGCTGCCTGTGCGGGGTGGGCACTGAATCGGTGGACCATCTGTTCTTTAACTGTTCTTGCACTGCCGGTTCCTGGGGAGACATTGGCCTTGGCTGGGTCTGCTCATCGTCCTTCGACGCTTTCTGGGATTCGCTTCGATCAGCTCGTCTTCGGCCGCGGATAGATTTTTTGGGCCCGCTGTCTTTGCTTTGGAGTATTTGGCTGGCCAGAAATGCTCTGGTATTCTTGGGCCGTAGGTTCTATAGCGAGAATTTTTTGTCTCAATTCAAGGCTTTTGTGGAAGCCTGGTCCTTGTTGTGATTTCTCTTTTCTCTTGTACTTTTCTTTCCTTTCCTTTTCTTTAACTAATATATTGGGGAGGGCACCTTAGCGTGCTACGGAGCTACCTCTTCTTTTGGTCTTCAAAAAAAATAATCTACTCTCCTAATACCGAAATTTTAGAAAAAAATTATTTCTTCCTAGTATAAGTATTAGGAGACATATATTATTCGTAGAATAATCAATATCCATCTGTTATATGATCATGTTGAAATTATGTTATCGATTTCTGTATCCGTATTATTGGCAAAATATTGTTTCATCAACTATATCCGTATTACGGAAGAGACAAAGAGATGATAACACCTATGTCTTTTTATCTGTATCTAGTTGTTTGCATCCCTATTTGTATCTTTTCATTTTAAAACGTATACAAATATACATGCCAAAATATGTATAGCATATATCATAAAGGATCCGTACATGTACATGTATATATATTACGTCCCTACACATAAAGCATCGTATAGTATTACTTTTTTAAAATTTTAGATTTAATGGTACAGTATGACATTACATTAATAAAGATATATTTCTATGAAATGAAGAATTTTGTAAGAATATTTTTGTCAATACAATTTATGTAGCGATAGTTGAAATTGTAAGTTTATATGAATATTTGTACTTTTTTTAATAAATATCAGCATCAACCAACTACACAACCAATAACATCGAATAAATATTAATAACTAAAATAAAAATATATTAGATGATAATGCCTAAATAATTTGGCTCCCACGATGAATTTTATGGCATCGTCTTTGTACTACGTCTATCGTGAGTAGGAGAAGTCTCAAGTAGGCTTCAACACCTTGACAACTATATCTAGGGCCCAGATCGTCTAATGTAAATGGTTTGCGATAGAGTACAGTGTAATGAACGGATACGTGCCACGTGGAACAAACACATCCAACGATTGACGTGTGCTGAATTCGCTCTTGATCTCGATTGTATGTTGGATATCGTCTCCTTTCTCGTCCTCTGCTCCCCGCACCCATGGCCCCGTGCTTTCCATCACGTTCATTCCGACCTCAAGTTTACCTTGACCGACTTAACCACAAGTTTAGGTTTTCCCTTCATGGTGTCAAGAAGAAGATGCATAAGATGGAGCATTGTGCTGCCGACATCACCACCTTTTACTCCAAGATGGAGCCTCTTGCAGACGTGGAGTCTTCCAAGCGCAAGCTCCAACAATGGAAGAGATACAACAACCCTTTGACCACATCGTTGCCTCCCTCGCAACAGATTAACCCCCGTGGTATCGAACACTTCCCGAAGAAGCTTACCGCGCAACGGTGCCTCATTCATCGTCTTCAAGACGAATCCCTCTAGGTGGAGACTTTTGACAAAATGGCAAAAGTTCATGGTGGGCATCATGATCACTGACCGTGTTCGATTCGATCCGCTCTGTGTTTGTCGTTGTGGTGCCGGAGCTCCTGCGTGTTAGCCCCAGTGGACGTGGACACTTCCATGTGCTCGGGCTAGGTTACCCATGATCCACCCCAATTATGCTCCTAGACCGCTCGAGCGTTTGTCTATTTAGATCTCAACAACGAAAATGATGATGATGAATTCAAGGTTGCCTATGGGATGAAGACACATAATTTAGAATTGTGTACCCATCAGTAGCATTATGCACGAAGAGACATTGTGTATGATAAACTAGTATTATGTATAGTTGTGTTTACTCATGCAGATATGAGTGAGAATTTGTATGGATTTGTCTCTGCTGATATGAGTGACGTTTTGAGTTAAGAGGGCCTTCTTTTGCATGGTTATGGGAAGATGTAGTTTTTGTATGCAAGTGCACTCTTCTGCAGGCAAATGCACACATGTATGTGGATCCTTCTATTGTTGAAGATATGAGTAAATATATGTACACAAGTGCATATTTTCCTTTGTATTTGATGCAAGTTTTGTATGCAATTGCACCATTTTGTATGCTAAAGTAACATTTTATTTGAGTGATGTTTTGTACCCAAATGCCGTGCTCTGTATTGAATATAGTTTTTATATGCAAGTGCACGCTTTTGAATTATAAAGTAGAATTTTGTATTGATGTGCCTAATACTGTAGATCTAAGTGAGATCTTGTATGGAATGCGGAGAAGGGAATTTTTGTAGGAATGTGATAGTTTTTGCATATCCGAATGTGTTCTAGTAGGAATCCCTTCTCCGTTGTATATCTGAGTAAAAGTTTGTATGGTACCTTCTTCTTTAAAATTTTGTATGGTACCTTCTTCTCTAAAATTTTGTACGGTGCCTTGATCTCTCGTATGCAATGTGTAGAAGGGGATTTTTATAGGAATGCAGAAGTTTATTTATGTTGGACTGAGTTCGAGTAGGAATTCATTCTCTGATGTATAGCTGAGTAAAATTCTACATGAACCTTACTACTTTTGTATGGAATGTGGAGAAAGGGATTTTTGTATGAATGTGTCAGTTTTTGTATACCCGTGTTCTAGTAGGAATTCCTTCTCTGTTGTATATCTGAGTAAAATTGTATATGAACCTTCCTTTTGTCATTTGAAATGTTGAGAAGGGATTTTTGTAGGAAAACAAAAGTTTTTGTATATTAAAGTGAGTTTGAGTACGACTTCCTTCTCTGTTATATTTTTGAGTTACATTTTGTATGAACCTTCCTTTTTCATATGCAATGCTAGTTCTGAGGTTTCTTTGCACACCTATAAATATAAGCCCTTGACATTAAAAATAACAAATGACCACCAACCTCTATATTGTTCATAGCTTCGGTAAATAGCATATATATAGCTATTACACAGCAGAACCTCATAAAATTTGTAGTAAAAAATAGTTAAGGGAAAGTGCACAATCCGATACATAATAATTCAGGGATTGTTCATAATATATAGAGGCATGGGTATCTAGAACTAAAGTATTAAAATAACATCAACATGATCCAAAGTAATAGAAAAATTTACTGCTAAATGACATTGCAACCCACATTCACATATTAACTATGTATTTCTCCCCTTCTTCGAAGATTCTACGCACGATCTTCTCCCTCAGCACTAGCATGTCGGATTCCTTAACATCATCTTCATCCTGCGGGTAAGGTGCTCCACATATTGGAGTGCGAAATCGCACAATCCACACTATCCAGATGTTGACGAAGAATGTTGTCAACTAGGGAGATCTTCCATGTTGATGCATCCGTCATTGCCAATGCTCCGACTATATATCGTCTTGCCCATCTTCTATAGTAGATGACAAATGGTTTTCATCTCTATCAACAAAGTTTATTTTGCACTTAAATAGAAATATATATCAACTTAATACAAATAATATCTAAAATATTTACAAATTACAGAAAATACAAAGGATGTGACAACTATAAAATTATTTATCGATATCCCACTCATGGTAGGAACATACCATCAACATCTCTCCATAAAGGTGTAAATTTTCCAAATTTTTATCGAATCTAGATAATAAGAGGTCCATCTTTGTTGCAATCCTACACCATCAACATCTCTCCATAAAGGTGTAAATTTTCCAATTTTTTATCCAATCTAGATAATAAGAGGTCCATCTTTGTTGCAATCCTACAGTCATATTTTCTCTTTATATGGTGTGCTCGCACAAGATAAATTCAAGGTTATATATACGGAAAATGTAAGATTTTCAAATGCAAAAATGCCATCAATATAATAATTATTGTTGCATAATCTTGTGACTAAAGTTAAATAGGAAGTCTTGCAGTGAGTATTGGGACTACATACTCAAGGCATCAATGTTCTAATCTTCTCTATATGAAACAACTAAAAAGCATTAACATTCCCATCATCACCAGGCTTCAAAACCACCACTCCAACCCTTTATATGCAAGATATGATCATATTATGTGCTTTGATAACAATCATCAAAATAGATTTTACTTTACGCGATGAGACGGGTCAGTGCTGAGAAGGTCACTCGCTGTGGTGAGGAGGTTTTTGGGGAGGGGACGTCGGGGGTATTTACACCCATAACCTTGAATAATTTCGTAATTACACCTAGATTCCTACGTAATCGCTAGGTACACCTAGAACCTTGAATTGGTGATTCATCCTACACCATAACCCTCAGTTAGTTTAGTCCATTAACTCAACCAGACTATTGAGTTGATCTACTTGATCCAACGATTGGATTAAATCAAAATAAAAAAGAAAAAACCCCCACCCCTTCTTCCTCCATGAGCCACTCCCCCCTTCCACTGCCCACACCTCCTCCGCCTCCAGCTGCCCCACTCCATCCCCTTCCGCCCCTCCTCCGCCCCCTCCACTACCTCCGATGTTCCCATTCCAACTCTACCACCAATTGTTGTTCCAACGGTGGTGCAGGTTCTTCCTCCTGTTGTCGGAGTATAAAAGCTAAGCGCAAAATCTGGAAAAGCTCCTAGTAGGTCTAAGAAATCGACGCCTGTCGATGATGATGGTAATGGGGGATCTCATGACGAGCCAAAAGACGGTGTAGATCTTGAAAAGGAGAGTAATGCAAAACACAAAGTCAGGAATGGGCAGACAAGTAAAGCGGTCAAAATGCCCATTGTGAGTGAAGAAGCCCAACCTACATCTGGTAAATCTGGCAGGGGTCGCTCGAAATAAAGCATACATAGAGAAACAAGATCTCAAAGCGTAGAAAGCGAAAATGAAGAAGAAAGAATGATGAGTTGCCGAAGAAGAGGATACAAGGTTTCAAAAAAAAACTGCTACCTGAAAATGGCGCAGAGATAGGATTGAAGTTTCTGTACTGCAACTAGCTTCCAGATTTTACGATTTACTGTGCGAACAGATGGCTTTTACTTGCATTTTAGAAGGTAGTATGGTGATTTTAGAGGATAATGCAATAGGGACTGCATGAACACATTTGGATGTAGTTATTTTGCTAACAGGAACATTCTGTCTTGTAATTTTGGCCGTGCTGTTACAGTATAGGCACAGTGATTTTTATGGAACTGTAATCGAATGGCGCACAGAATATGATAACACACCATCTTACTGTGCTTTATTGACTGAGATGTTTGTTGAGACCCTTGTCTATATATCCTGCTCAATTGTGGAGAGCCAGAACAAACTGCCGTAAATGTAGTCAAGGATCCCATGGAGATGGACACGCAGACACGATAGAGGAATGTGCAGTTATCCTGATGTGGGTACAACTAATGATGTCGGGCAGATGCGGTGGAGCATCGGGGATGATGTCAGGCAGATGCGGTGGAGCAGCGGGGAGGGTGTGGAACATGGACTGGGGCACTGCACTTTTGGGTATGGGTCGAGTGTGGAGTATGCGGTTGAACAAAATGAAGGAGATGTAATAGATGAGGATGCAAGGAGGTGTGAGGAAGAACTCGCTCCAAAGTTCCCATATTTAGATGGTTCCAATGACCTCATGCAGGATGTTAGTGTGGGGAATGATGACCCATTCTGTGGGGTGATGCATACTGGGATTTCTGGAGAGTTCTTGGATCCACGTAAGGAGCAGCGTGAGGCGATGGTTGTGGACTTTATACGGCCCGGATTGGAAGATCGGAAGAGAAAGACGACAAGAAGGTGGTGCTCCGGTTGTCTAAGTTGAGGAAGATGAGGGGCATCTTTTGGAATATGTGATTTTATTTCAGGGGTAAAATTATCCAAAATTGACAGAATCCATCGAAGTTAATGGCGGAAATGGATGGATCTTGACACAGGGTTATGCCATGTAAGGATTAAGCATTATTCGTGGTTAGGGTGTAATTCGTGATTACATAGGGTTCTAGGTGTAATTACAAATTACTCAGGGTTATTGTGTAAATATCCCTGTGGTGTTTGTTTTGTAATGACATATTTTTTAAATTACTTTATATGTGGTGCTTATTCAACATGTTCACTCTTTATTTCGATCCCTATGCACATTTGATGAATATTCGATCCGAATTTATGTCTGATTGTATTAAGATATTGTTCTCTAAACTCATATCCGACTCATATCTGTATCCATATTCGTATTCGGTATAGTGTTGGACATGCAAGCCTACGACGAGCCGTTATGCAATAAATGTTATTGCAAATCATTCCCTCATCTAAAATGAAGAATAACTAATTTGCATAATAGATCTTTTAGTATAGGGTTATGTACCATGACCATCTTAATGATCATACATCCGTTGATTCAAATGTTGAATCATAGAGGCTGGTGCTTGGATGATATCTAAAAAGTTAGAATGATGACTCATAAAGTACAGTCAAATGATTGTTAAGAGAAGATCTCCAGCCTGAGAAAAAGATGACAATTCTTCTCTAAAGGCTGATATCTGACCGACTTCTTGATGCAAGTCATATGAATAGAGATTCATAGGTGTTAGATAAGTTAGGTCAAAGAGTTGATTTAACGAGATCGAGATAACCAAGACCTATGTCGTATACTGTCACGATATAGGCACGCATCCTCTGACTGGAGACGGATTTGTTACTATATGTTTGAGTATGTAAATTTGGCAGACTGATAGGTTGATGATCTAATCAAGGTATATACACCGGTGAGTTGGTGTGCATACAAGGGCATATGAGTAATGTGATATCTAAAGGGATCATACAGGTTCATTATTGAACCGGAAGACATGAGAGCTCACTCATGAGATATTGGGATCAAATTCCGTGCACGGTCGTCTCGCTTTGGAAGCTTGACTGAATTTGTAGGTTTGATATATACTTTTGGAAAGTATATGATCAATACCTAGGTATGATATATGTTTTTTTGGAAAGTATATGATCGATATAAACTCCCAATGATCAAATGAGAAATTTAATGATAAAATCCTTACGAAGATAATCTAAAAGTGATATAAAACTTCGTATTTATTCTAGATTTTCCAGTATGCAGGATGTACAACTATTAGGAATACTTGAGGGTGATGTGATTGTAAAGGATTGTATAACCGTGACACTTCCATTCCGAGGGAGTGATGAAACATGTTTGGATTTTAGTAACTCCTTTCAATAGAGAAGTAATCTGATCTTAGTCCAAACGGTGGACATTGATCTGAATGTGATTCGGATGCAATGAGAAGATTAGATTTACGGTTTTGATTTAATCAAATATCTTTGAGAGCTTCCCTTGATCTGGATTTGAGATATGATCTCAATATCCAAATCACTATATGTGGAACGTACAATCAACCTATTTTTATCTCCAAGTATCTGCGGAGAAAGCGCATTATTCTTGAAAGAGTTCAGGATAATTTCATTGTTGATAATAAATCTGAGCATTGAGGAAATTGATAGTTAAATGTGATTTAATTATCATGAATAATATGAATATGATTCATATTATTTGGATATATGAGAAGAGTTATCTAAGATAATTAAATATGATTTAATTATTAAATATCCGAATAATGTGAATGTGATTCATATTATTTGGGTGCATGAGAATGGACATCTAAGATAATTAAATATGATTTAATTGTCAAGGATATGAATAACACGGATATCACTATCCACGTTAGTCATAGATATTATAGATGTGATTTATAATATATTAGAGAGAATTAATTGTAAATAAGATTTACGAATTAAATGTTGATGTGAATTGGATTCACATTGTACAATTAATTGTAAATCCAATTTACATTTCATTGGGTGATTGAATTTGATTCATAATTGTCAATGATTTTGTTTGCAATTATCACAAATAATTTTCAATAATTATGTGGTGATATTTTGTTGATAGAAGATTCCATGAAATAATACTTAATATAATGAGATTTCATTAGGATTGGAGAGAGATCTTCTCTTTCCCATCAAGGTGGCCGTCCACCATGTATAAGGGGAATGAGGCTATCTCCTTTCCCCTTACATGGAAGGAGGCTTTCTAGTCCTATTTCATTTGGGAGACTTTTGATTTAATTGAAACTAAATATGTTAAGATTATTTACAACATATTTAATTTCTTTTAAATTAAATTAACCGTTGTAAATTTTTACATTAACATCTCAACTATTGATTTGAATTAGGAGTGCATCTCCACCATCCAATTTCGTATAAAAGAAAGAGTAGACCTAACATTTTCCTTTACACATTAAGAAGACAACAACTCTCTCTCTATACGCCAACTCTCTCTCTCTCAACATGTGGCTGTCCGTATGTTGACCTAGAGATGCCCACAATCGTCACGGCGTCATTGTGCTGTCGGATCGATTGCTCGTGGTTGTCCTCCATCTTCAGTGCTTCTTGCTCGCGTCGGATTTCGTGATACCAAATTGGGAGACTCCTCGCTTAGATCATCAACTTGGATTGCGGGAAGCACACGTCTCATCTACGTGCATGTAAGTGCAACCTTCGTTGGATCGGACTTGAGACAGGAGAATCTCTTACTTTAGAGATTGACGATCGCAACCATGCTTCACGAGGTATTCCTTTGAACCCGTTTGTGATATTGATGAAACGACTTGTGAAGTGTTCTCGAATTATATAGTTTCATCATTTATTTATTTTTAAATTCCGTTGCCCCGAGCAACTAGTTTGGCTAGTTGCTCTCGATTGCATATAATACGATCTTCATGCTTCCGTGATGCCATGGTTCAGGAAAGCCGTACGCGTATGCGTTCGGACAGGTCACTGAACATGATTTAAGCAGTATGCGGGGGCATATGCGGGTTTACGCGGTTTCCTATTTTTTATTTAATAAATAAATATAAAAATGACTATAACTGAACTAAATTTATATATAATTGTGGTGCAATAGAAGATTTAAGAAAAACGACTTTCGAGTAGAGCTCAAAATAATATCTATCAATCAAATATCAATAACTCAATAAAAAATTAACACATATAATAATTGACAGCTATCACCAACAAAATATGTAAGTATAACAATCACCAACAAAATATGTAAGTATCCGAAAGAACATCCAAATTCAAGACAAATAACATTAGCAAAGTACTAACTAAGATAACACAAGAAAAATGAAATGTTCAAGCGACAATATTCTACATTTCTACTGAGTACAAAGCAATTCTAATCTAGATCATCATCAAATTCTAGTGCGATATTGTCTTCATCTTCATCTTCACTTTCCTCCTCAAATGAGAGTTCTTCCTCATTCAAACTCGACAATGATGTTGAACTAGTAGCATGCCTTTGGCTTCTTCTATGTTACACCAATCTTCTGTGGCTAGTTGCATCAGCTATTAAGTTCCACGCCAGCCCCGATCCTTGGAAAACTTCATCATCTCCTTTATCTTCTTCACCAATCCAATCTCTCAAATGGGTTCTATCATTTGTGGCAAATGGATCATTTCATTCTTTCAGACGACGATCTCTCAATTTGGCGTTGAATCTGACATACACCAAGTCATTTAATTGCTTGAATTCAAGCCTGTTCCTTTTCTTCGTGTGGATCTACAAAATAACCATAAATATATCATTTACTACATCATTAATGAGACACATCATATGACATGTTGCACCATTTTTTTTAACTTTACCGCCTCAAAAGTGCTCCAATTCCTTTCAGAACCCGAGGAAGAAGTTGTCAACTTTAAAATTTTCATTGCCATTTCTTCAAATGTGGCGTTTACATGCCATGCAATCCCCACCAACGGGATATTTTCAAGAAAAAATAGTTAATAATCGTTTAACATATAAGTCTATTAAGTCTAATGAGAAATTATACATGGATTGAAATCACTATCAATAATTGACCTTTATCTGATAGCCAAAGGTTTACCAAATGGTCCTTCTGCCCCTTCATATAAAGGCATCTCCTTTCTAGTGATGATATCTTGGGTCTCTAAATCAGGATAGAAAATATCCATACAATCCAAGAATCCCCTCAAAGCGAGGTCTACCCCCATGATTTAAGCATCATCTCTATAAAAAATAGGGATTCAAGAAGTATGCATCGAGGTGGAGGGGGCTATCCAGTCTTCCTTTTAACTTTGAGTCAATGTTATCAACAAAATATCTGTAAGACGCTTCGACATCTTTGAAAATGCCCATGATATCTTTTCTAGCATCTTGCAACTCACCGTATATAAACCCCATAGCTGGCCTCCTATCTCCATCAACAATCCGCAGAACATGTACTAACAGAGAAAAGACCTTCAATGTCAAAGACATTTGAGTCCAAAATGAAGGACTCAAAACTATGGATGGAGCCATTTCCCCCTTTTTGGTCTTGTACCATTTACAAGCTCTCCATTCACTAGAAGAAAACATAAGTCTTAACTTATCTTTCTTCTCCATCATAGATTGCTAAGTGAGATATGTGGTAGCAAATCTTGGTGTTCCCGGTCTCACTATCTCGCCCTTTTGTGTAAATTATCTCATCAAGTTTAATGTTTTTGCATACAGTCAATGCCCTTGCCTTTGTGATGGTAGTTTTCACTTTCGATTCTTTGCCAATCTCTTCTAGCATAAGGTCGATGCAATGTGCTTAAGAACTCCAGAATATCAATGGTTACTTGGTTCTCAAGATTTTGCCAGCAACCATATTGGCAGATGCATTATCTCTGACTACTTGGACTACATTCTCGGTCCCAACTTCCTCAATGGACTTATCCACTAAGGAACAATGTACTCCACTATATGAGAATCTGCAGACGAGTCAATAGAATTCAGAAAATTAGTTTCAAGTTCACAGTTGACGGAAATATTCATTATGCTCCTTCCTCTCCTATTGATCCATGCATCCGTCATAATTGAACATCCAGAAGGTTTCCATGTATCACGATACGCTTGTAAGAACTCTGTTGTTTTCTTAACCTGTTCCTTCAAAAGAGTTTCTGTAAGCTCATAATACGTTGAAGGCTTGTATGACCTTCCATACCGCCCAATTGCTTCACACATTCGAAGAAGGAGTCACTTTTGACAACATTGAAAGCAATGCCATTGTCATAGAAGTACTTTGCCACGAATGAATTTACACGTGCACGTTCCTCCTTGGTAAATGTATCTTTGATTGTGGTTGTGGATTGGCGGAGATTCTCGACAGGCACATCTTCTGCTGAAGTCCGGGGCTTTTTCCCATCCCTCTCTTCATCAACCAAGGGTTGATTAATCTTGATGGAGACTTGACCTTGAATGTCTTTCATCCTCATGTTCTGCTCATTCCTTTTTACTTTAATTTCCTCGGTGTCGTACATGATTTCTTCTTCACCTCAGGAGTCACCTTGGGACAAGATGCTATATTGCCTTTAATATGAGCCAAATGTTGCTTCATGCGATTGATCCCTCCTGTCACAACCTTCCGACATAATTGGCAAGTGGCCATGCTAGGGCTACTCGGATACACTAGAAAAGCATACTTCCATCCCGGATCATTGGATCCAGGAGGAACAAAAAACTTTGATGTATCGCTCCTCTGAATAGGAGTCTCGCTTCCACTTCCAGTTCCATGCGTAGGAGAAGAACCACTATCAGATGGTAGTCTGGAAGCATAGTTGCCTAACATTCAATCATAATAATAAAACATCAGCAAAAAAGGTTTAATATGCATATACAAATAAGAGTTTTAGGAATATATATGTTTAAATAATTATATTTTCAGATTATGGACTGTACAATCTCCTCTATATCAGCATAGTCAACTCAATGTTTTAAAAACTAAGGATGGATATAGGTGGTTTTCAATGAGTGAGGTGCACTCGGATTTTTGAAGAATTATTAAATTTACAAAAGTTGAACATGTATATTCATAAAATACATATACTTGAAAAACATTTAGTATCAAAACATTTCAACCAATCATGATCGGTTTACACCCCTATGATGTTTATTTCTACCAATCAATTTATACTTCCTATCAACGGAAACAGAAACATGATATTCAATGATCTTCGAAATGTCCATATGTATTATCTTTGACAAATGATTTAGATCTGATTATCTCCAACGTTAATAAAACACGTTATCGTTCATTTCATATTCAGATTTGGGCTTCTTAACTCGAACAATTTCAACATCACTGCCGCTTGGGATCGTTGATCATCAAAACAGACAAGAAGGGTTATCGTTTTTTGAGGATTCCAGAGAAGATTTTTGAAGCAAAAAAGGGAGACTTGCAAAACAATTGCTCGTTACCTTGGAGGAGGCACCGTAGGCCCACGATTGGGAGGAGGCAGAGGAGATGCGAGGAGGAGGCGCAACTGGGAGGAGGCGGAGGAGCTAGAAGGACGTGGAGGAGCTGGGAGGAGGCTGTGGAGGCGCAACTGGGAGGAGGAGGCGGTGGAGGTGCATGCTCGCATGTCGGAGGAGGCGATTGGGTCGATTTAGGGATTAGGTTTACGTGGATCGGGGTTAGGGTTAATAACTTAACCGGATCTTATGATCCAGATCTGACAACCCGTCCAACCATAAAGCGGGCGCATGGTCCGCATAGCCCGCATATGCGGTCCGCATATGCACAATGGGCGCATGTTGTGGGGCTTCACGAATACGGCAAGCCTAAAGGCCCGTACACGCATATGCGCTCAAACCATTTTCGTGAACATTCCGTGACGCGCTTAAAGGTTTTTCCCATAACCTTCATATAGATGGAGGGAATATGGATATGGAATTAGCCATATCTGATACTTTTTCATCGCTAAGCGTATGTGCTTATCGAAATTTTAACGAACCAAACTTGCGCGAACATACAATTTTTAGGTTCGATTAGTTTATGTATCCCGTATGTATAAACGAACCGTTAATGTCGAGATGGTTTCATTCGCTTAAATCAAATATATTATCGACAAACTTTGGTAACAAATAATCAATACGAAGAAGTGAAACATAAATCTTTAAGCATGCTGCATAAATAAAAGATATGCACGAATGAAGAATAAATGTCCAGTATAAACAAAGGAGGCACACTATACTCAAGTGTGTTTTATGTTTAGTATGCATAAATGTTCAAAAATATAGACGAAGCACATATCTTCAATATGCGTATCTTTACTTCATATGTGTGGTATGCACAAGTCAGATATATTGTGCACAAATATTATGCATGATATGCACATTTGTGTAGTATGCACATCTTTACTTCATATGCACGGTATGCACAAATCAGATATACCATGCACAAATGTTTTGCATAATATGCATACATGTTCAATATGCATAAACATTTGGCCAGAAAAATACTTGAAAAGAATTTCTATCTTGCATGGATGATTCAATGAATAAGATGATATAAAGGATAGTCGAGATTTATCCCTCATTCTTGCCTAATTGGTTTGAGAGAGAAGGAAGGGATATACACTGTACATATAAATATAATGAATGATGTAATCATGATATGTCTACTTATCCTACGATAGTTTATCTCGAGACAAATTTTCTCTATCTCGAGACAAGGAAACAATATCCCATATCAAAGAGGATTTGACAATTTTTATTTATATTACTTATCATGAATCATCTCAATCAAAAGCACACAATATATGATTTTTTACACATGCACCCCTCTGAAATTCATAATTACAGTTATGCCTCTATCTTTTTTGCAATAACACTTGTACTCATATCATTACAAAATTTACATTTTGCTCCTGTGTTATTATAATTATCCCCCTACTTTACCATAACAGAAGGGCAAAACTGTGAATTATGTGAGAAAATAGGAGCACAAGTGTTATGCAAAAAAGGTAGGGATATAAATGTAAAGGGACACAAGTGTGAAAATCCAGGGGCCGTTCGGTTTGGGGTAACCCCGCAAAACCCATATTTCTACCCCTCATGTGGGGCCCGCACAAACTCTCTCTTATTTAATACATTAAATAAATAATTTCTCTTTCATCTATTCCACCAAAAAATGATATCTACTTATAAAATACTCAACTTCTACTCGCTTTTCCAAACTTCAATACAATCACATCACAACAACTACTCACTTTTCCAAATTTCAATGCAATCATATCACAAGAAACCCTCTCAACCCAAACCTTCTATCAAAATGCCAAAACACAATAATAGGTTACTCTTCTCCAAAGATCCCTCCAACCAAACGCACCCTAACAATATACTTCCCAAGACTTCAAGAGAAAGGAAAACTGATGTAAGGACAGATATACCAAACATGATGATGGCTATGGGTTTCATGGGCTCTTTTTGTATTTTTGGCATCCACCCTCCAAATTCCTCCCCTCTAAACTCAACTTTCAACCCCCCCCCTCACGTCTTCTCTTCCACAAACCCAAACCTTCAAATCGATCCCCAATTCGAAACGGCCTCTAATAGTGCCATCGTGGAGAAGAAGCTAAATCGTAATGGCGACAATTACCGCGAAGTCGCCCCCCACCCGCTGCGAGCTCCTCGACCGTTGGCGCTCCTTGGAGGACGACCTCGACGAGCCCCACCTCCACCCCCTCAAGCACTGCACCCTCCACCTCAAACAGCTCTGGTATCACCATAATCATCATCACCAACGTCGTCGTCGTCATCGTCATCATCATCATCTTCGTCATCATCGTTGTCATCATCAGAATTTTGTTCATTAGGAATTTTGTTCATCAAGTTCTCTGATGCCTTCAATTTCCTGATCAATGCCCTCGCCGGATGTGACGTCCACCTCTGTTGCGGATGCTAGGACCTCATGACCCTGCTCCTCTAGACGTTCGACGCGTTCCGCTCCGATGCCGCCGACACCAATGTTGCGGTCAGTTTGCTCTGGAAGAGGGCCTCTCGTGAGATGCGGAGGTGCACGTAGTGCATCTGCCAGTACCGCCAAGCGTAGGAGACATAACGTGTCGAGTATGATCACGAGACCATCGAGCCACTGCTAAGTGTACTCAGGGAGCTCGAGACTGAGAGGGTGACGGCGCACTTGCGTCATGTCAAATGCAGTCGTCGAGAAGGAGTACGATGCCGATCTCCATGGCCTGGATGTTATGAGCCTCGTCTTTGAGGTACATGTGCTAGTTGTCATGGCATAGTAGATTACTCGTAAGTGCAGGTTCAAATATATTATGCATGTTTTCTACTCTATTAAATGGCTTTTAAATTGGTCAACTGCAAGCTGTGTTGTGATTAGCAATACATCGTGTATAAAAGCTGAACTTCCTCCTCGATCGAGTGAGGAGTTTTTTTTTGAGGAAAAAGAGGGCAAGATGTCGAGGAGACGCCTACACATTAACTTTTATATATTCACATGATAAAAATAATTACAAAGATTAAAATGGTCCTTAGGCTTTTTGCATGCTCACTTACATTCTTCATATCCATATGTTCACCCCAGAATATAGATCCATTCCATGCGAGCAACATGGAGCATAATATAGCTGCCACTCAAACCAACCTAGTTAGAAATAGAAACCATCTCCACTAGCGTAGCTATCCACACTTCCCTTGCAACAGAATAACCAAAGAACAAGTGCCCAACTTTTTACTCCAAATAATGCTGACATATGCTGCCACTCCCAGGAAAAAAAATCTAGCGCTTCAATTGATAGGAGAGTTGATGCATTAAACTCTTCTCTGGAGGAGAAAATTGCCACATAATTCCCTTTTGACAACTGCCTAAAAGATCTATATCTTCTTATCATTTCTTCTTAGTATTTGAGTTGTTTTATGACCTATTGTTACGTGGTTATAACATTTTTTAGTTTCCAGGTTGTTTACTTTTACATGCAAGATCGTCTTATTGATATTTGCACGGCTAGTTAGTGGATCGATTATTTTATTAGAGGGTATATCTTTGCACTTAATTTGAGGGCTGACGTGCATGTTAATGTTGATGCAGACTAGCATCTTATCAGATATCCATCTGTATTTTTCTCAATAATTATACTGACATTATTTGAGGCTATTTTGTTAGTTACATCATAAATTAACTTACAGGATAGACTTTAAAACAAAAACTCGTAGATACAACTTATTCTTTCTAACCTCAACTCTTTAACCAAACATAGTCATATTATCATATTTACATACATAGTTTTGTATGGTGTCCTTTATTTTAGTTTTACGTGTCACATATATCCACTTAAGGATGTTCTTTTGCATAGTTTTTATTTGAGGCAGTATCGATGTGCTGCATCGGTATGTTGTGCATTTTCTGGGGTAAAAATCAATAATAAATTATAAAAAGCCACAGTTTTACACAAATATTAAAGCTATAAAGTATATATTAGTCACAAACATCCGAGTCACAGTCACAATAAATATAATATTATTGTCCACATCTCTAGTAATAAACATCATATATCAAATGAAACCTATACGTCAAGTAGTACACGTATGCTAATCGCATTTCCTCATATGCGTGTGTATTAGTCACAACTGCTGCCATGACACAAAGAATGGGCGCCAAAGGACACCCCTACCTAACTCCTCTCTCAGGTTGAAAAAAGCCCCCTTCAGGTCACCCATGCACCAGAACTAAAAAGGAAGCGGTGGTGACATGTCTCTTCATCCAAGAGACTTACATTTCAGGAAACCCTCTTCTAGCCAACACCGACCACAAGAAGCGTCGGTCCATGCTATCATATGCATTCAAGAAGTTGACCTTCCATAAAACACCATAAACTCGTCTACTTGCATTGACTATCTTCAAACAGATTTGGAGAGTTCTACCCCGGATCCAGATTTTCCCACGTGATGAGGAGGGATTGATTTCTGACAAGTGAGAAAATGGCACGCTTCTTCCCCAACATTGATGAGACGTGCTAACCTGCTCGTCAGTTGTGGAGGATTTAAATCGCTCATTCTCTTGATGTGAGGTTCTAATGAGGTCTTTGTTTTGGTTGGTTTGCTGGTAGCGGTGAGTCGGTGATGATGTGCATGGAGACTTCTGGAATTCTGTTGACCGGATATGATCTAGGTCCATACTTAACTTCGTTTGGGTTGCGGAAATCTTGTGGGCTATGATTGGCAAAATTTGGGATTATCTTATGGGGAGAGAGAATGTATGGGGAGAATGCGATGGAACATGTCAAATGCCCATGGGCATCTTGGTCTTTTTACTATATAATTTAAAATGTGAATATATCAATATATGGAAGTTTTTGGGTGAATGTCTCCACGATGTCTCGTCTTTTTCCTTTCAAAAAACACAACTATAATAACATGTATAATATATCTGTCCTCGAGCTGTTTTAGATATTTTTATCTCCATCATCAAAAATCAAGGTGAAGCCTTTGGTAATAAAATTTGGGATTTTTATGCTTGTGCTCTTATGAGTTTTACCAGTAATACGTGTGCTCCTACATTTTTTACAATTGCGCTTGTGTTGTAATAAACCTACATAATAATAATCACACCCATCTACTTCTCCTTTTTTGTAACATTCTTTTCCTACTTTTTTTAATATATTGGGGCGAACACCGTTGAGTGTCTCCCCCTTTTTTTTGAGCCTAAAAAAAAATAATCACACCCATCTGGTCAGTTGCAATATTTTCCCTTCGCAAACATATGTTAAATTATGGGCACAAACTCGATTGACAAAAAAAAGGAATGTGTACATGAGTAATTAGCTATTCTCCTCTTATTTATTTTCTTACCTCATCATCTTCTTCCTTAATCAGCTGTCTTGACCTCAACCACCCCTTCCCTCACCCCAACTTTCATCACTAACCATAGTCCGTCGCCTGCAACCTCTGCATGCGACCCCTAACCCCTAGGCATCTTCTCTTGCTTCTCCCCCATGGCATCTTTATAATATTCCAATATAGGTTACATTGCACAGCGATATTCACAAAATTTTGGCACTCTTACATGGACACTTCTCATCTTTAAGCATTTAGTCCCATTTATAATCGTGACAGAAGGAATTGTAGGCGCAAACATATCTATCTCCACGTATAACCTCATATAGCTGAGCCCTGTAAACTCTATAACACCCTTATAAAAATGAATTTCTTACCAATATATTGCAATACAGTGGGACTATGCAAATACCGTTTTAATTTTGGAAATCCAATCCATGTAGAAAGTAGAAACTGGGTTGTATTCAAGTTTGGTTGAAAATAAGGCGATCAACTTATAATCGTAACCTACTCTCCTAATAACTTGATTTGTCCATGGCATACGCCTTTACAAAATCCTTCTTATTCTCAAATCTTATGAGAACATCTTTAGCATTTACTTTCCAAGAAAACATCTCCAGTAGAGACAAATTTACAAATAATATTCTCAATAAAAAAATCCATGTATATGGTTTGATTTTTTTATTCCCTGGGTAGTGTATTGCTGTCACATTTTGAAAATGTGATATACATATCGCATTTCAGAAACGCATCATCAATACAGAAAAAAATTGAAGGTGGCATGTCATTTGAATAACACATGGCGTGCGGAAAAAATGGAGGCGATGAAAATTTTCTTATGGTCGGATGGCAAACAACAGAAGGCGGGGCTTCATCTTGTGGGCTGGAAGGAGTTAACGAAGAGGAAGAAGGATGGCGGCCTGGGCATTCGGGATGTTGAATGCATGAACAAGGCATTGCTGGGTAAATGGGCGGCCCGGATCTGGGGTCCGTTGTCCTCTCTGGTGCACATGCTTCTCCGTAAGATCTATGGTGTTCGGGGTGAGTTGGTGGCCCCAAGGCTAAGGTGGGAATCTCCACTCTAGTCTGGCATCCGGTGTGTCCTCCAGACTCTCACCCCCTTTTTGATGCCGCGGGTGGGGGACGGGCGCCTCTTTCGTTTTTGGGGTGATGATTGGATGGGGGATGGCAAGCTGTGCACTAGGTTCCCGAGATTGTTTGCATTGGCAGCGGATCGTGAATGTACTCTTTCTCAGGTGGGGGGGACTGGCACGTGGGTACCTGTGTTCGTCAACGAGCTATCGATGCAGACTGGAGGATTTTCTTGCGTTACAATCGGAGTTGCTGCCGGTAGCTGACACTCTTCATGGCCCGCACGCTGTGAGCTCGGACCACTTTGAGTGGAGGGGGATGAAGCTCTCCACGAAAAATATATACGATCATCTACGTCGTTCCCCTGAGGTGCTTGGTGCGGACCTAATTCAGGACTTAAGAGTGGTTTGGGCTGCAAAGATACCTAAAAGGGTCAAGATTTTCCTGTGGTGCCTAAGGAGGGATCTCATTTGTGACAAAGTGAGGCGGGCAAATATTTTTGGGGTCCAAGATGTCATTTGCGATAGGTGTCATGCGCAACAGGAGGATGCCGAACATATCTTCTTCAAGTGCCAATCTTCGGATTTTCGTGAATTCAGTAGGCAAACACGAGGTGGCGACTGCCGATGGTTGGGATGAGGTGCGAGCAAGCTCAGATCTAATCATGCTATAAGACTGGCAAGAGAGTTTAGGATTTAGTAAGTATGCAATGCAATCGGAGAGGAGATGGGTTCCGAAGTGGGGTGTAAGCGGGGGCGTCTTCAGAAGCGGGTGTGGGTTCCGAAGCAGCTCGGTTCTCAACGGCCACGGGAGGATCGCGGTGACTCTTTCGCTCACTCTTGTCATGTGAACTTTCGCTCGCATGATGATATCGACGAAGGGTGGGTGAAGGTGTCTCATTCTAAGTCCGGAAGACGCTGCTTCCGCTGTGCCGGTCGTGGTCATCTGGCGTCTGCATGCTGGGCTCCTCCTCGGTGCTTCCGGTGCGGAGGGGTTGGTCATCGTTCGACTTCTTGCAGGTCGGGGCGCATGGATCTTCGGCGTCAGAATCTATCCTCTCGGTTGGGGGCCCCCTTCCGCGGTCGTGGGTCCTCCGCCTTGCTGGACTCTCGTTCTTTTGCTCAGGTGGTTTCCGGGGTCGGTGGTGACGCTGTTGACAAGGGTAAGTGCATTCGACCTCCTCCTTCGCTCGGCTCTGGCGGTTCTGGGGTTCCTCGTGCTTCGGGGGTGCATGTCTCTCATGGAATTCCATCGGAGCGGAGGCGGCCTGGCTCGGCTCGGCGTGGCGACCACTCGCACGCTCGTGATTATCATGCGGCTGGAATCGCGGATGGCGAGTCTTCTCAGGTGCCGGCTACGGCGAGGTTCGGTCCGAAGGCGCTGGGTGGCAGACTTGGCGTGGCGATTGGCGTGGTGCAGCGGCCGGGCTTGGACCGTGAGGTGATACGTGCTGCTACTTTGCTTCTCCTGGGCGAGGCCTTCTCGGGGGATTTCTTCTTCTTGGATGACTTTCGCTGCTGTGTTCGAGGGCTATCCCCGGAGCAACGGGAGACCCTCCTTAGTCGTGCTGATGCCTCTATCGTCAATTGGCGCCGGCCTCGGGTTGCGGATGGGGCGAGCTTGGGCTCCGAACTTTGCGTCGTGGAGGTCCGCGGCGTTCCTTTCCTTTCTCGCTCGGTTCATTGTCTATCTAAGATTATCAGCGGGTGGGGTCAGGTGGTGGCTATTCTGGACGACGGCCTGACCCCCGGATTTGACTGGTCTTGCACGAGGATTTTGGTGGAATGCTCTTCTACCCTTTGCCAATCCATGTCTGGCAAGGTTCTCTTCGAGAAGATGTGTCTTGGCAGGTGGTCATTCAAGCTCGAGTTCTTCTTCCCGTCACCGGACGCTCCGGCGCAGCCTTCACCGACTGCCGTCGGCGGCGCCTTCTCCGATGCTGGCATCGGGGGTTCGTCTTCCAAGGAACACGTGTCATTGTGCAGGGATATTATCGAATCGTCGCTGATGCATGGCGAACTTTCTGAAGCGTCGCCTGGCCTTCCTTTCGCATGGGAAGCTGGAAGGGCGCCTTCTCACGTGCCTGGGGGCCTTTTCGAGATCGATTCGCTGTCGGGTGATTTATCTGCTGGTCCTGATACTCTGGACCACGGGCTGGTCTCGGGCTGTGCGGTGGCGATTCCTATTCCGTTATCCGGGTCGGATCTTCTTGACTCTCGGAGCCTATCGCGGGCGGCACCTGACTCGGTTACTATCAACGGTCCACTTATATGCTATTCAGATTATCCATGTCCTCTTCCGGTCTCAGCGGTGCCCTTGTATCAGACGCTCTCCTCCGAAGACTATTCTTCATTTTCTTCCAGTTCCGCGCCTCTTCTGATTTCGCTGGGCTCGGAGCCCACGGGGACCGCCTCCCCGGCCGTGGCTGGTATGTTATCTCAGCCTATTAGCCAGCCCTCTTTCTCTAATTGGACTTCTAGGTCTGGAGGCGAACCATTGGCTTCATCGTCAAACACTCCGGCGGACTCACCGACCCGCTTTGCTACTTCTTGGAGTTCTTGGAATGCTATGTTTGCTTCCCCGGCAAGATATGGAATTGTTTATTCTCGTCGCCTAGAGCCGTCCTTCGAGGGCCCCTCTTCTTCGCCGGTTCGCGAGGCTGTGGCGGAGGCGGCAGGGCTTCGCCGGGCGGGTCAGCGCCGTGCTCAAATGTAGCTGTGCTTTGGTCTGCGATCGCTTTTTGGGGCCCTTTTTATATTATTTAATGAAGTTACTTTCTTGGAATGTTCGTGGGCTGGGTGACCCGTTTCGTCGCCAGGCTTTGGGCTCGCGTTTGCGCGATTGGGACTGTGATGTTGTCTTCCTACAAGAATCAAAACTCTCTGGAGTCGATGACGCCCTGTGGAAATCTTTTGGGGCGGGGCCTGTCGACGCTTTTTGCTCCTTGGACGCGGTTGGCGCTTCTGGTGGTGTTATTGTTGCTTGGCGATCTTCAAGATTTTCTTTCGCATGTTCTCGTATGGGCCGTCACTCTATCACTGTAATCCTAATTCATGCGGACTCTAATGTTTCTATGGCTTTCACTTGCGTTTATGCGCCTTTATGCCACCTTGCCCGTCGCTTCTTATGGGAGGATCTTCATGGTGATGCTGCTGCTTTGGGGGAAATTCCTTGGATTCTGGGGGGGATTTTAATGTTACTTTGCTCTCATGTGACCGCCCTCGTGGTAGGGGGGGAAGGGATCCCGGCTCAAACGAATTTTTGGACTTCATCAATGACTTGGCTCTTGAAGATCTGGTGGCTAGAGATATTATATACACATGGCGTAATAACTCATCTCGATCCCGCCTTGACGGGTTTTTTGCAAACTCTCGTTGGATGGATGCTTTCCCCCTGTGTTCGGTTTCCTCTCGACCGAGGTCTTTTTCAGATCATACTCCCATTATTTGGGAGGCTGGCGACTCCTCCCGCCCGCGTGGTATTTTTTGATATGAGAGGAGTTGGTTGCTGGAGCCTAATTTTAGTGATATGGTGCGCAATCATTGGTCCCAGACTTCATATCCTGGTGATGCGGCTCGCCGCTTTGATCTTAAGCTCTCATCCCTTCGTCGTGTTCTCGCCTCCTTTAAGTTTAACACCCGTCGGGCTAGACTTTCCACTCGCAATGAGGCTGAAGCGGTTATTCTTCGCTTGGATCGTATTGAGAACGATAGGGAACTATCCCCGGAGGAATTATCGGAACGTTGTTCAGCTATGCATCTTGTCTCGGAGGATGACAGGAAAAGGCCATTGAGTGGAGGCAACGCTCACGGATTCGTTGGATCAAGGATGGGGACGCTAATACTGCATTCTTCCATCGGGTCGCCAGTGCGCGTAAGCGTGCTAATTGTATTTCTTCCCTTGATATTGGGGGCGTTTTTATTCAGGGCGATCGCGAGTTGGGCTATGCGTTGGTTAACCATTTCAAAAATTTCTTCGATCGTCAGCCTTCTTCCTCTTGGCGCTGGTTGGCCAGAGGGGTGCCTGGTGCCCTATGGAACCGATCTTTCCCTCCTTTTGGCGCGATGTCTTCTCGGTCTTCAACTGTAACCGATCCCTGTTTAGGCCAGCTCTCGGTGATGGGAACTCTTTTCGATTCTGGTCGGTGGATTGGTCTGATGCTCCGGCACCATCAAGGGGACGTGATCACTTTGAATGGAAGGAAGGGACCTTCAGCTCCCGGAAGGCATATTTCTCTATTCTTCCCATCGTCGTGCCTTCGGATGCGGCTTTTCTATGTCATTGCAGGCTCATTTGGGATCTCAAGCTACCAGAAAGGATTGGCATTTTTCTGTGGATTCTTAGACGTGGAAGACTGCTTACTCGCGATCGATGTGCCTCGATTTTCTCGAATGTCATAGCCTTATGTGGTCTGTGCGATTCCGATGTTGAGACGCCAAGCCATCTCTTCCTTCACTGCAACCTCGTGCAGCCCATTTGGGATGACGTGGGTTGGGTGAATCGTTCCACGATTGAGGATTTCTGGGAGAGCTTATCTACGGCTGCTAATCATCCGAGGGAGGAAATACTTATTCCCATTGCGCGTATCTGGAGTATTTGGCTGGGAAGAAACAAATTGCTTTTTGCGGGGCAGAGATTTTATAAGGAAAATATTTGTATCGCTGCAAATCGTTTTTGTATTACTTGGTCATCCGTGTAGCGTCTTGTGGGAGGCGGATGGTATCCTTTGTGATATCATCTACCTTTACGTTTTGTTTTCTTTCACACTGTAAGTATTTTCTATCTTCTTCCTTAATAATATGGGGCGAACACCTATGAGTGTCTCCCCCTCTTTTGAGTGTCAAAACAAAAAAAAAGTGCCAATCTTCGTCTGAGGTTTGGCGTGAGTTAGACCTATCGTGGGTGCGGCACGAGGAGGCCGCAACATTTTGGCAATCGATCAGGAGGGTCGGAAATGGCTCCACTGCTGATGTCTCAATTGCTTTTGCGGCACTGTGGGCGATCTGGCAGGGTAGAAATGAATGTATCTTTAAAAATCAAACCTTCTACTCGGAGAATGTGTATACCCATTGTAAAGCCCTTTACAACTTCTGGGCTTCTCGCTAATTAACCTCATCCTCACTTTCCTTTTTAATTTAAAAGGTGGTAGCTCCCATCTTGGGAGGTTACCCGAGTTTGATTTTCAAAAAAAAAATGAATAACACATTTTTGATATGTGACAAAAAGTGCCCGCTTTCATATTACATATAAAAAATGCAATACAAGACATTCTCAGATTTTTTGAAGTCCAATGATGTTTTTATAATGCTGATGTCGCATTTTCAAGATGCCGCATCAGTACATTATCCAGGGAATTAGACCATATACATGGATTTAATTTATTATGAATATTATTTAGTAATTTTTCCCATCTCCAGTATTCTGCATTCTTCTTTTCAAGAAATTTATAAACCCCAATGATTCTACTTTGAACCTTTAAAGAATTAACCACAATGATCGAAATAAAGGGTCTTTGCATTAAATTTACCTCATCTTGTGAGAGTTCCATGGTATGACTAACATCTTCAAACATTGGATCGCTAATTGGAACATAGGCAATAAAGTTGGGGGCTACATTGTTTCCCTTCATAGTCGTTGTATAATAAAAATTCTTGACCTCCTTTTCCTTACCTGAATCATCTGAAGTACGTCTCTCTTCATAAATTCCTCCGTTTACAAAGAAACTAAAGGTGATAACATGTGAAAGTTTGATTTATTTTTGATCAAATTGGCATTATAATCCCCAGAACCATGCTCATGCATTTCCTCGATAACTTTGGATGTACCTATAATAACAACCCTCTCTCTAACATTTTAACATACACTTGGTGTGTTTCTCCCACAAATAAACACCATGCAACTTCCACCAGCCACCCTTCTTCACAAACATCCCCTAGGTGCAAGCACTTACAAACACAAATGCCCACACCACCGGGTTGCTCACCAACAACCTATGAGTGCATCTCAAAATTGCTGGACCACAACATCTCCAAACAACTATAACAAGATGCCACGAGCAACAACTACATGGTAGTAACCCAAAGGAGACCAACAACTGCAAAAGCACAACACTTGCACTAGGAGCTCCAGTTGCCTCTCATAGCAGATTCCAAGGCCCACGAGAAGGAGCACCACCTCAGAATACATGGGGTCATTGAAGCTCCCAGATCGTGCCTTCACAACTCCCAGGAAGCAGCACCACCAAAGAAGATAATATCGCATGCCTAGAACAAAGGATCTCTTCTCTAGAACTCTTACAATCCTTAGAGAACTCTTGATCGCAAACACTTCCGACAACCTTCCTCGAAGAAGATCCTCCCAAACCCCTACCATTCTTATAGAATCTTTGTTGACTTTTGATTATTTCCCGCGAAAAAGTTCTTGATTGGAAGCTCAATCTAAGAGGATTTTGAATGTTCTGATCAAAGAAAGACCCTCTCCATCGACCCTAGAAATCAAAGAAAAAGGGTGTTGGGGTTTGCCTTCCTAGTCACTATTAGAATCACCTTGTGGGAGGGGGGGGGCTCCAGGTTGAGTCAGTTTTTTCAGAGAATATGAATATTCTCCTTTACAACACATGATTGACATTTTTTTCTCAAAATTTTGTGATGTTTGTAGAGAACATAGTTGTGTTGTATTTTGTTCAAGGGTGCCTTCGTGGGACCTTTGTAATACGTATTTCCAAGGAATTGCTGTCACTTTTGGCACATGAGGGTTTAGGTTGAGAGTACATTTGACGTGTTTAAATTTGTGTCCTCCATCTTTTCTTAATGTATTATGGGCTTCCGAGAAGTTATAAAATTAGTGAAGCTAGAGTATTTAATAAATTTAGGCATATTCTTCTTAAAGAAAGGTATATGCAACCTTACTAAAGAAACGCTTTTGTAGTAACTATGATTAATTAATTGAATTAATTGTGTCATAGAAGACATGCTGCGAGTCATTTTGGGTTGAACTCAGAATAAGTAAATTGTACCTAGTGTTTCCTTGTGTCAAGATACCTCTTGATTTTTTCTTATCTCCCTCCTTTATACCGCATTAGTTTTCTCTTTCTGTTTCGTATCTTCTTTGTCCTAGCTTTTCTATTTTGATCTTTATGGGATGTCTATTGTAAACAACATATAATTCTTTTCGTCTACTGAAAGAGTGAACCATCGCCCAACTTCTCACATCCTCGTAATGAATTAATTTTTTCAACGGGTTTCAAGACCACACAATAGTATCCTCTTGTTATTTCGAGTGATTCTATCCATTTTTTCTTTATTCCAATTCTTCAGTATGTGGATGACACTATTTTTCTTTTGTGATGGAGGCTAAATGAATGTCTATGGTCCTTAAGATTTTTAAGAATTGTCCGAGTTCGGTGTGAACTGCGTGAAGTTGGCTTTTGTTCCTTTTTGGCCTTATAGAGGCGGAGTTAGAAGCAAGGTTCGAGAGATCCATATTCATATTGATATCGCAATGGTCAACTTGAAAAAGGATATATCAGATATTTTGACGGTATTGGGTTTCGCAAATTAAGATCGTCTTAGTTCTTAAAACGATAAATAATATAGAAATACATACTTATATGCAAGAATAAGATGTATTTAGCACATCAATACAAATATGTCACATTTCGTTGTTGTTAATCATGATTGTTGACCGCTGAGAGGTACTGGAAAGGAAGTGATAAAATTCGCACAATAACAACTTATAGACATAAAGGAGGTATATTAAACACATTAGCTTTATATTAGAGTACACATTTTGTATAAATAAAATGCTGGGCTATTGGAAATCTAAGAAACTTGCAGAATGATCATAATAACATATACTTTTTAAAGAATGCAATTCATAATAATTATAATTTTGAATGAAACGGGTGAGTGAATTAGATAAGAAACAAGCTTTCTAACCGAACTAAAGGAAATAAGTAGCAATTGCATTATGTCGTGGATCTGTGATTCCATGTCGCTATAGTACCAATGCTCACTAAGTATCATCTATTAATTATAAATATTGATTAACTATTAGCTATTAACTATTAATTATTATTAATGCTTACTACTTATTTACTAATAATTATTAACTAGTAACTACTAGTTATTAAATATTAATTATTACTATGTACCAACTATTAATTATTACTAATGTTTACTAAGTATCCATTATTAATTATTAATATTAACACACATATATTCATACTTTAATGATGATAAAAAAGTTTTGTTGCATTAATTTGTATCGTGGAGTGGGAAGTTTTACACATCATTAAGTCACATGGGAAGATGGGAGAAGGCGAGCCAGAGAGCAGAAGAGTGGAAGGTAGTTCGGAGGAAGGCTTACAACTAGTCGAGAAGATACGTGGGAATGTGGGCTCGAAGGGTGGCTGCTCGGGAGTGGTTTTGGGTTGGAAATCAGTCCGACCTTCCATGGAATCTCCTTGGTCCGATGGGGGGTGCTGCTGTAGTGTGGTGATCAGGGCTTCACACCGGTACCTGCCAGAATGTTAGAAGATGTTATTCCTGTGGTGGCTTTGACCATCGTCAACGTGTGTGCACGACTTAACGAAGAGCTTCACCTGGTGATTACGTAGTGGGACGAAGAGCTACATCTGATGGTCGGAGACTATAAGGGACACAACCGGTTCAACAAAGCTCGTTGCCATTACATGTGCTTAGTACTGTTCTCATGGGGGTCTGTCATTCAAATGAAGGGGCTGTTCACTACGCTATGCTTACATTGGGAAGAAGCTCAGACCTTCATTCGTGGGAGATGTGATAGAGCTAGAGGCCTCGATTGTGTGTACACGTGGCTTGTCGGTGGAGGAATGTGGAGTTATGCTGCATGGGCCAAAGGGAGGAAATGGAGTTCATGGTATCTCTTGGCGAAGACCTGTGCTTAGTGAAGACGCATTGCATGTGGTATAGTAAAAGGTACTGGTTTTGCATGGGGTACTGCTGCGAGTTAGGGATTGGACATCGTTTCAGAGCCTTTTCTCCCCCTACGGGAAGATCATCTCTATTCTCTCTGACGGGTTGACGAAGGGGTCGTGGAAGGATGTGGTCATTGAGGCGATGTTTAATGTTTCCCCCTTTCCCTCAGACCCTCACACCTGCTACTCACCGTGGGAAGAGCTTCATTCCTTGTCACCGTGGAAGAGCTGATGGTCGTCGGGGAGATACCGATAAAGGTGGCGACTTTCGCCACAATAGGCGAAGCTGGAATGTCGCAATGTTTCACCTTCCATATTGGAGTGCCTCTTTCGCAAAGGGTTTAGAAGTTTCCTATCAGATTATCTTATTGGCAAATACGGAGCTGCTCGGGTTTGGTGTAATCGGGTCGGAGTTTGTCAGACCATGTGCTAAGTCTTCTTCAAGTGAGTTCGTGAATTTGATGATGCATGTGATGGACCCTTTTCTCTTGGATCCGGAATTTGACTAGGTACCTTAGGAATGGAGGATCTGAATCGGGTTTTAATTACGCAAAGGGACCCGAGCCATGGTGAAGCCGGAGCCAACCGTGACACTATTTGGCGACGTGACCTATCCAAGGAACTCCGAGGGCTGGAGGCATTGAAGATGGCGTGGGGGCAATGGCAACAAGACCCTCACAAACTTCTGGTAGGGCTGCACTTCAACTGTGTGGGAGGTTTTCTCTGAAAATTTAGGTCTTTTGATTTGACCCTTTGGAAGGTGGTTATTACAGGTAAGGGACCTCTCGTGTTCTCACTGACAAAGGTGGAGGTTGGTTGGTTTACGATGGAGGAGGATAGACACTTACGAATGTATGTCTTCAAGGGAAGAGATGTGAGGGAGACATCCTTCATGTGTCGAGGAACACTCGACTTCATGTTGGGTCACAATGTAGATCGTGCCAGGGAGGCTAATGTGACGCCCTTAGGATTCGGGTATCCGTTTACGATTCGCAATATTATGTTCTCATGTGATCGCAAAAAGTATTGAAAAACAGGAAAAATTTTTCACGTTGCTATTGTTGTTGCATATGACATCCAAACCACATTCATCACCACATATTCAACAAAGACAAATGCTACCAAAATTTCATTTCATTATCTTTCATAAAATTTACAATATGTACATGAGAGCTGACAATACATTCATATATCCCAATATATTCAGAAGAGAAAGAAAAGGTATTATACATTATAATATAACAAAAGCTACAACAAAAGAAGCTGTACAGTCTCGTGTAAACACGATCACCATAAGTCATCAACCTGCTACTGTGCTGTAGGCTCCTTGCCTGCCAAAACATGTTGGGAAGAAGAGGCGTCAGCAAGCGCTGGTACTTCCCATAATCATTTTAAAATAAGCAGGCATTTAATATGGATACAAAAGAAACAAGTAGAAAGGCATAACAATCAAAAGTTATAACTACTTGTTTGAAAAAGTTGTTTTCATACTACTGTGATGGATGCTTCAAGTTTTTCCCATTACCTCCTTATGTCACATTATTATGTAGTTAATGACATATACATAATTTCCGTAATGTAATAGTTGGTGATTCTTATGTATATATGTACATATAATTATTAATTTCCTGTTATTTATAAAACTAAAATATAAAATTTTATAATGAGGATGAACTTATTCTTATTTTAATTCTATTTAAAATCTTAAGTTTAGTGGGTAGTCTGTGGTCTTGGTCTTTGTGTGACCTCACACTATGACTCTAAGGTATGAAAAAGTGCCTTAGGGTTGGAGTGCCTCCGTAGGCATGCAGTTTTGTTGTATAATGCATCCTAACTAAGTTCCCAACACGTCCACTTAATGTAATTATAATTAACTCTGATTAACACAATTTATACTTCATTACCTCCCTTAGACAATGCCTATACCGCTTCTTTCTGAGTTCAACCAAAACTTCCCCAAATGCAACCCTAGATGATTTCAGATGTAACATCGCCAAATCTCTTGGCGAAAAAGTAATTAAAACTCAAGCGGTGAGGTAGCCTCCTAAGAGGCTCTTCCGTCTCGTCCTCTAATTGGAAGTGTGGTCCAATAGAGGGAAAGGTCTTACTCCAAAACTACGCCCCAGAAACGGGTGGGAGAGTCTCTTCGGAAACGTCACTCTAGAAAAACCGGCCCGACTAGTACGGGCAAACGAGCTCGTACGAAAAACTGAAAATCGAGGATCCCCCGCATGGGTATCCTAAAACATGTGTCAATGGAGATAGTCAAAAGTCAGGATCCCAACGAGGCGTAAAAACACTGCGAGCTCGTGTAAAGCCGTAAAAGGATTGGGGTCCTAGACCCGCGCACTTGGCGGCTGTTGCCAAAACTGGGCTTCCTATCTCCCGCCCAGTTGAGGGTCACCGCGCCCTCGCTCGGTCAGGTGTAAATGTCACTATGACTGCAATATTAATTGTCATCATTGATTCCCTATCGCATTTTTACATGCTTGACTACTCATCTCTTTCCTTTTGTTGACTTTACAAATCTAAGTTTTTCTTTACTACTTATCATTGTTGATATATATATATGCATATATAATTGTTGGATCATACTAAACGATCATTTGATTTAGGATTATTAGTCGTTATATTCTCAAAAATTATTTCTTGAGTTCAAGAAGAAGGTATTTTATAAACGACGAGTGAGTTGTACCGATTCATTTATCTGATATCTGTTTCAAGGTATTCAAGTCAAAAAAAAATATATATCCTTTCACATGTAAATTATTTCCTATATGCTCTTGACGTAAAACTATTCCCTGTATGCTCTTGATGTTACTTATCGGCTTTATTTTAACCTCTCAAAATAACCCCCTTTTTATTCTTCTTCTTTTTTTCCGTTGTGGAGACTACATATCGATTTCGATGATAGTCCTTACAACTTTGTCTAAGGTCATTAAAATTCATTGGGAACATGAAAATTTATAAAGATCTTAGATTCGTAGGTATTACCATAATCATAACACAGTTTCCTAATAATAATATCAACCCATATAAATATATCAGCCCCTCACGCATTTGCACATATGCATGCGCACATACACAATATACATTCAATGGTTCTATTTATTTCATATAAATTTTCACGTTTTATGTGAATATATCAAAACATAACAATCTCACAGTTCTTCATGATTCTTCTTTAACTTTTCATAGTTACTTACCAATCTGAAACCATATTACTCTAACAATTCTCTTAGTTTTTCTCATAAGTACTACAGTTCCTCATAAATATATCCAATAGATTGGATGGGGGGCTTCCTTCGAAACTTGGCTCCCCGTCATCCTCCTCGCATACGGAGGGGGACATGGTTCTTCCGCAGGGATCTCCTTCATCCCTTCTGGAGGTCTCCGAGGCACAACCGGACATTGATACAATCGTTGGGGAGTCTGGAAGGAGGTCAACGAAAAGGTACAGGAGAAGGAACCGATCGCGCTCTCGGGGGGGGGGGGGGGGATGGTGCGGACTTGCTTGACTCTGAAGGAGGCGGTGGTGGAGGCTGCTGGCGTGGTTCGATCCGGAGGGAGCGTGGAAGGTTCCTCATGAAGGTACTATCTTGGAACGTTAGGGGTTTGGGAGAGGCGGATAAACGAAGAGCCTTGGGTGCAAGGTTTGCGGAATGGGGTTGCGATGTCGTGATGCTTCAGGAAACAAAGCTTCGGGAGATGGGGGAAGCCTTGTGGTGGTCGTTTGGTGTGGGGGGCCTGTATGAGGTCCGTGCTCTGGACGCGGAGGGCTCGGCGGGTGGCCTTCTCATTGTGTGGAGGTCGGCGATCTTCTCCTTCAATTCGATCTTCAGGGGGAATCATGTTATTACTGTGAATCTGACTAGGTTGGTTGATTCCTCTCCGATTGCGTTCTCTTGCGTTTATGGGCCTTGCTGCTATATTAAAAGAAAGGACCTTTGGGAGGAGCTGCTTCAGACGAGTCAACAGGTTGTGGGGATCCCTTGGCTGATAGAAGGAGATTTTAATGTTACCTTGCGCTCTTCGGATAGACCCCGTTCTGGGGGGGTCTGGATCAGGGATCGGCGGACTTTGCTCAGATTATTCACTCTCTGGCTCTGGAGGATCTTCATGCGATTGACGTTCAATACACGTGGAGAAACTCCACCTCGCGGTCTTGCATTGACAGGTTTTTGGCTTCTGACGAGCTTATGATTGGTTTCCCTCTCTGTTATGTTTCCTCCTGCCCTCGTTGCTTTTCGGATCACACTCCAATCTTGTGGGACTCGGGTGTTTCGTCTCCTGCTAGAGGTGTTTTCAGATACGAGAATTGTTGGCTTCTGAAGGACAACTTCAAGAACTTTGTGGCAGATATCTGGGGTCAGGAGCGCGTAGGGGGGTCGACTGTTTTGAGATTTGCTCGGAAGCTTGATGTGTTGCGAAAAAGGTTGTCCATTTTTAAAAGAGATTCGAGGGCTGCTCGGGTGGCGGCCAGAAAGGAGGCGGAGGAGGTCGTCGCCTCTTTGGATGCTTTGGAGGGGATAAGGGAGCTTGGTGTCGAGGAGCTGGCCACCCGGTCGGCTGCCCTGGGGAGGGTGGAGCTGGAGGACCGGAAGCAGGTTGCGGAGTGGCGTCAGCGGTCTAGGCTCTCGTGGTTGAGGGGAGGAGATGCTAACACGTCTTTCTTCCATCGGGTGGCTAGCGGTAGGCGGCGCTCGAACCTCCTTCGCTCCATCTCGATTGGTGGCAGGGTGATGAGGAGGTGGGGAGGGGGTCGGGGATTATTTCAAGGATCTCTCCTCTAGGCGTACGCCGAGGTGATGGAGGTGGACGGGGGCTGGGGCGGAGATTCTTTCGCCTCTGCTGTGTGGTGACTTGACGAGGGAGGTGACTCTGGAGGAGGTTAAGGAGGCTGTGTGGGATCTTAACGCTAATGGGTCACCGGGATCGGACGGTTTCCCGGTGGCTTTCTGCAAGGATTTTTGGGAGCTCGTGGGGCGGGAGGTTTTGGAGGTCGTTGTCGAATTTTGTGAGGGTAATGCGGGCTTCGACAAAATCAATAGGGCTCTCATTATCTTGTTGCCAAAGTTCCCCTCCGCCGATCGTATTGAAGATTTCTGCTCAATTGCTATCTCAAATGGCCTCTATTTGATAGTGGCGAAGGTTTTTGCGCGTAGGCTGGCCCTGGTGCTTGATGGTATTATATCCCCGGTGCAGGCTGCGTTCATCCGTGGTCGTCAGATTGTCGATGTTACGGCTTTGGCCTCGGAAATGGTTGCGAGTTGGACCAGGGAGGGGACTCGCGGTGTACTATGGAAAGTCGACTTTGCTAAGGCTTATGACTCCCTCGATTGGAGCTTCTTGTGGTCGGTTTTAAAGGCTTGTGGTTTCCCGGACATTTGGGTCTCTTGGATGCGCCGTTGCATCCCCACGGCCTCCTTCTCGGTTATGATCAATGGGTGCTTGGCGGGTGGTCGCTTCCAACCGCGGAGGGGGGTGCGTCAGGGCTGCCCCCTGGCGCCCCTGCTGTTTGTTGTGGCTGCTGATGTCCTGGCTCGGATGGCGGCTCGTGTGGTTGATAATGGGCTCTTAATGGGCTTTTCCTGTGGCGAGAGGGTGATCCCTATTCTGCAGTACGTCGATGACACGATTGTTTTCATTCGAGGGGGGCGTGATGAGGTCACGGCCATGGCGGCAATGCTGGAGGTTTTCAGCGAGATGTCGGGCCTATTCATTAATGCGAGCAAATCTGAGGTGGTTCCTTTTGAATTGGATGTGGAGGCGGCGGCTGACTGTGCCTTGGTCCTGGGCTCGATGCCTGGCCATCTACCTATTGATTACTTGGGCATGCCTTTGGGCGCGGGCAGGACCCGACTGCGTGACTGGTCCAAAGTGGTGGAGAAGGTGGAGGGGCGACTGTTCGGTTGGAGCTCGGCCTTGCTTTCGAGGGGTGGTCACCTCGTTCTCATTAAGGCGGTGTTATCTTCTATCCCCGTGTATTATCTCTCCAATTGGCAGCTGCCCGCGGGGGTTCGCAGGCGTATTGAGAAGTTGATGCGGAGGTTTCTGTGGGGAAGAAATGGACCGGCGGCGAGCGGGCCGCATCTGGTGGGTTGGGAGGAAGTGACGAAGCGTAAATGCGACGGGGGTCTTGGCATTCGTCGACTGGACTGTGTCAATGATGCCCTTCTCCTGAAGTAGGTGAACAGATTATGGGATGATAACGAGGATTTCTGCTCTATCATCTTGCGCAAGATTCACGACTTGCGCGGGACGATGCCTGGGACGGGTGGTGGTCTCGGATCGCGGACGCCTTTCTGGCGTGGGGTGATGGCGGTGGGTCACAAGTACGCTAATCTTTTTGCTCCCAGGCTTGGTGACGGGACGACCTTCAATTTCTGGAAGGACAGTTGGGCTGGCGGGGCACCGCTGGGGATTATGTTTCCGAGGTTATTTGCTTTGGCGGCTGAGGTGAATGCGTCCGTGGCCTCTTATTGGTCCGGGGGTGATTGGTTTCCTATCCTTCATGGCAACCTTTCGGACCAAAGGTTCGTGGAGCTGCTCAGTCTTCTCGACGCTATTGGTGGTGCGTCTAGGCCTACGAGGGGGAGGGATCACTGGGCCTGGAGGGTGGGACATTTCACGACAAGGAAGGCTTACCTGGCGATTTCTCCCCCCTCCCAGCCGCGAGTGGATTCTTTGCTTCATGACTGCAACTTTGTGTGGGGCTTGAGGCTTCCGGAGAGGGTTGGCATCTTCCTCTGGCTCTTTCGTAGGAAGAGGCTTTTAACGAGGGATCGTTGCACGAGGATGCTCGCCTCGGTCTCGGAGGACTGTGCTTTGTGTGGCAGCGACGTCGAATCGTTGGAGCATTTCTTTTTTACCTGCCCTGTGGTTTTGGGCGTTTGGGAGGCGGCGTTGGTGGGCTGGATTGCTACTGCTGACTCGGCTTCTTTCTGGGAGTCTTTGATGTCTAACAAGAACATGGATCGTAATGATCTTTTGCGTCCCTTGGCATGCATTTGGGCGATCTGGCTGGGGCGGAACGAGGCAATTTTTGGGGGTCAACGCTTTTACAAAGAAAATGTTTTATCTCTTTCTGCCCGTCTTGTAGTCGAGTGGTTGTTGGTGTAGCCTGCTGGTTGTTGTAGATCCCGCTCGGCTGTCGAGCTGGGTTCTTTGCGGGCCTCTCCCTCTTTCTTTTGTTTATTTCCCTTTGTGTGTTTTTAGGTTTTTATTCTTAATAAAGTTGGGGTGAACACCACTGCGTGTATCCCCCGAAGTTTTTAGACTTCAAAAAAAAAATCCAATAGACAGGATTTAGAACACTGATACTGTTTCCTGTGCGTGGTTAGATCATCATTTTATTTCCTATATTAGACTTCCCACATATTTTATACATGCATATGTAAAAAAAATACTATTTATACCCATCCTTAATTCTAGGACAGATTCGTATAAAACCGTTAACTTGTATATACATGGCTTAGATTACTATATATATTTTGATATCAACTAATATTTGACAAACAATGAAATTTCAGTTTATAACCAATATTTTATTTAAAATTTTGGTTAATATCTTATCTAATTCTCTGAATAATTCCAGCAGAGTTAAAACATCAATTCATTTCCATAAAATTAAGGATTCCAATCATCATGAAAATCAAGATTTACTTTACCACTCTCTTATATACAACTCCATTGCATAGCAAAACACAAGTAAGACTTAAAATCAAGATCCAGATATTTAAGTTTATGAATCAGAACCTTATTTTTCATATCTAGACTGATTTGGGAGTTCAAATTTTTTTATCCGAAACTTCTATATTTAGGGATTTAATTTATGAATAATATCTTTATAGATAAAGTAAATTATGGCATGCAATGGTAGCAAAAGGAGTTTTTGGATTGTACCTTAAATTTAGATTTTTCCAGAGAATTTGGAGAAGATGAACGGTGGCAACAATACTGGAGAAAAGGCTGCAATTGGAGGAGATTTGGAGGAGAGAAACACCTCAAGAAGGCTTCAAGGCTGAGGAGAAATGCTGGAAATCTTTCTTTCGTTGGATCTTGAGAGACAAAGGCAAGAAATAAGGAGGGGAGAGGAGAAGATATGGCTCCAACGTTGGGAATTTTAGAGTAATAATTAGGGAAAGGAAATGGGAAGAGAAAATGTTAAAATAAGAAGAGGGAAACTTCCATGAAGCTTCCCCTTTTCCTTTTTTATATAAATATTTTTTTGTGACATCATCTCTGCCATTGATGACATCATCGCCAATGATGTCATCCATGGCAAATCGTTCTTTAATAATTATATATATATAATTATAAATTTGTACTTTTGTGAAATCCTAAAAGTCATATGAACGCGCACATCGATTGTCGGATTTTGATGTGAAACATCTTGTTTCGATCGTCTCTAAACGACGATCAAAATGAGTATAATATTGGTATACTTCCGATCATGTTTTGAATGCCCGAACGGCTTTGGTTTGGGTTTAAATTTTACGATTTAAAAATATCAAACAATATCCGATTGACGAATGGTCGATTCCGTTGGTCTTATTTTGTCGAATCAGATTTTTAGGTGCTCTCAGTTTATTTTGCGATTTCCGAATTTGCGTCGCGGCTTTTTCGGGCATGCATTACGATACGATTGATTTTTGGTCGATTTCCCCCAAACGGCTTTTGATTCTTGATTAATTAATCGATTTAGATTGTTTGGCATTGACCAACAACTTTATTGGGTTAATTGGACCCTCATCGGGTCGGGTTCATGTTTGTGTGGATATGGATATTACAGCTAACTACTTGGGAACGATGTGAAAAGGCGATGGGTTGTTGGTTGGTGAGCATTTGGACGAGACTGATCACAAGGACTTGGAGGAGTGCTTGGGTGTTATACCGCCGAAGGGGGAATGCATGGTGCCTAAATGAAAGCTTTGGTTTGAAACGTTAGGGGCTCAAGCAAGCCATAAAGGAGGGCTGGTTGGGAGCTTATAATAGGGTCCAAGACATAGGTTGTATTGCTCCAAGAAACCAATATGTTCATGGGAGGGATTCTACATGGAGAGATATGTGAAACCTTTCATCTATGGAATTCTGCACTATTGTGTTAGCAAAGGCAGCGATGGGGATGGCTATTGGATGGAAGAGGGACCTTTTTACTCATGAAGGGCCCGAGCTTGATGGAAACTACACTCTGTCGGTTCGGCTGTGACAAAAGTCAGATTGTTGAAAGAATTATATATATGTGTACTGTTCGGTCTTTTTATTCTTCTATGTTCCATCTTATGTAATTTACCCATAGGGTTTTCTCTATATAAGAGACCCTAGGGTTCATTGGAATAAACACAATTCATAGTTTTTCCAACATGGTATCAGAGCCTAGGGCTTAGGCTCTCCACCCGCCGCCCCCCTCTCTCTCTCCCTCCCCAAGCCCGCCGCCGTCTTCGAGCCTCCACTCGGCCCTGCCATCTCGGCCCTCCCGCTGCCCCTCTCGGCACCGCCCAACCCCGGGTGCCGCCCAGCCCTCCGCACCGCGACCCTCGGCCCCCGGGTGCCGCCCAGCCCTCCGCCTCTCGCACCCGGTCCCCGGCCTGTGTCCAGCCCTCCCGGCATCCCCTCCCCTGCGACCCTCTTCGTAGCCACCTCCGCCATTTCATATATGGATTTGGGTGCGCAAGTCTACATACGCACTCGAATCCTATGCAGTCTGTGTAGACATCTACTTCTCTGTCTACAAACCCTAGTTCTTTCTCTGCAGCGATATGTCAGAAACAAAGGTTGATATGCCATCCGTAGGCGCTTTCAAAGGTCCTGCGCCAATTGTCAAGATGGATGGATCGAATTATGAGCTCTGGGCGATGCAGTTCATGAGCCTCATGAAGTCAAATGGTAAGAAGCACATTCTTACTGAGGATGGCTGCCTCCAGGGGAAGAGGTGGCTCCTCTTTTTCATTCCGTGGCCGTGGCCGTGGAGCTGGAGGTCGTGGTAGTCGATCTCATCCACCTTGCAGTTTTTGTCATCGTCTGGGTCACTCAGAAGATACATGCTATTCTAAGCATGGTTTCCCAGCATCTGCAAGGATGGCAGAACATGTTGCATCTCCATCCTCTACTTCAGATCAGCGGTTTGAGGATCTAGTTGCTCGGCTATGGGATATAATGCCTCCTGTTCCTACAGATTCTTCTGGAGGCCCTTCAGATATAGCTGTGTCTGCTTCTGCCAGCACTTCTGCTACGACTAGCACCTCAGGTGGTGCTTGTGTTTTTACTACGTGTTCTAGCTCAGACATCTCCGATTGGATCATGGACTCTGGTGCAACGCACCATCTTTGTCGAGATAGAGACAGACTTATTTCATACAGGGAGATTCCTTCAGGACGGTCGGTGATCATTGCAAATGGGACTCATTCTCCCATTATTGGTCAGGGGGAGGTTATGTTATCGTCCTCCATGCGTCTGAAGAATGTCTTACATGCTCCGGAATTTTCAATGAACTTGCTCTCTATTGGTCAGATTACAAAAGATTTGCATTGTCGCGCTATATTTGACCCATCTCTTATATTTCAGGACATCCTAACGGGCAGAGTGATTGGCTGTGGTTATGAGCAGGATGGTCTTTATCGTCTGCACCGGAGTTCATATGCTGGAGTCTCTTCTCATGCTGTTGGATCTGTCTCACCCTATACCTGGCATCTACGTTTTGGTCACCTGCCTCTCCAAATGATGCGTCACCTTTTGCCTCAGATATCTCCCAGTTCGTCCTTCCGATGTGAAGCATGTCAATTAGGGAAGCACCATAGAGCTAGCTTCCCAAGTCGTCAGAGTCGGAGCAGTAGCTCCCCTTTTGAGTTACTTCATGTCGATATCTTGGGTCCTAGTCGTGTCCCTGATCACCAAGGGCACAGGTTTTATCTAGTTGTCGTCGATGATTTTTCTCGTTTGTCGTGGGTTTTTCTCTTGAAAAATAAATCTGAAGCTGGTGATGTCATCAAAAATCTTATAAATGAAGTGAACAATGTTTTTTCGTCCAAAGTGAAATATGTGCGCACTGATAATGCCTTGGAATTTTGTTCTCGGTCTCTCTCCCAACATTTTTAGTCAAAAGGCATCATACACCAAACTACATGTGCCTACACCTCCCAACAGAATGGAGTTGCTGAAAGAAAACATCGTCACCTACTTGATATTACTCGAACTCTTCTTATCCAGAGCTGTGCACCCATTTCTTTCTGGGGAGATGCTGTTCTTACAGCCTGCTACCTGGCAAATCGTATGCCGTCTACACTACTTGGTGAGAAGTCTCCTCTTTCGATTGTTTTTCCAGATAAAGAATTGTTCTCACTCACCCCTCGTGTTTTTGGGGTGGTTGCCTTTGTTCATCAGCTATCACCTGGTCTAGACAAGCTCTTACCTAGAGCTGTCAAATGTGTCTTCGTGGGTTATTCTCGGACGCAGAAAGGATACCGTTGCTATGATCCAGTAAATGGAAAGTATTTTGTCAGTGCGGATGTTACTTTCTTCGAGTCTGTTATGTACTTTTCACCTGCAGGTGACAGATTGACCTCCAACTCATCTACTAATGAGGTTTATGTTCCTCCTCCTCCTAACGTGAGTCTTCCTTTGACCAATCCAGTTCCTAATGTTGTGTCCACACCACCTTTACATCCTCCTCCACCACCACCGCCTCCACCAAAACCACTAATCTCACCACCACCAAAATTCTATACCCATCGATCTGGTCCTGCTCATGCCACACGACAATCATCCAGCACGCCCCAGGTATGTCCAGATGTTACTACTAATGATGGGTCGAATAGTGTGCCTATGCAGGATGTGCCATTACAGGACAACTCGGACCCGGCGAGTTCAGTGGTTGATGATCTGGATGTCCCTATTGCGTTCAAAAAGCAGAAACGCAGCTGTGATTCGTATCCTCTTGCTTCACAGGTTTCGTTCCATCGCCTTACAGAAGATTTTCAGAGATTTGCAGTGGCTTTATCTTCTGTGGAGATCCTACGGTCATATCAGGATGCATTGAAAATTGATTGTTGGCGGATTGCGATGGAGGAGGAGATGGCTGTCCTACAGTCGAGGGGCACATGGAGCTTGGTTAGTGCTCCTTCAAGAGCATCTGTGGTTAGCTGCAAATGGGTATTCACAGTCAAGTATCATGCAGACGGCAGCCTGGATCGATACAAGGCACGACTAGTGGCACGCGGTTTCACTCAGACTTATGGAGTGGACTATATGGATACCTTCTCTCCAGTTGCCCGTCACTCCACTCTTCGTATTCTTCTGTCTGTAGCTGTGGCACGTGATTGGACTTTGTTCCAGCTGAATGTTAAAAATGCATTTTTGTATGGGGATCTGCAGGAGGAAGTGTACATGCAACAACCTCCGGGGTTTGCTGCTGTGGGGGAGAATCATATGGTGTGCAGACTTCATAAAGCGATTTATGGCCTTAAACAGAGTCCAAGGGCATGGTTTCAGAAGCTTTCCCATTTAATTGAAGAACAAGGCTTCAAGAGATCCAATGCAGATCACTCATTGTTTATCCAGAAGACCACTCGAGGTACAATTGTCATCATGGTGTATGTTGATGACATTTTAGTCACAGGAGATGATGCCCAGGGGATAGAGATGACCAAAGCAGTGTTGGGTCGTCAATTTGTTACAAAGGATCTTGGTACACTACGATATTTTCTGGGACTGGAGTTCGCCAGGAATGCACGGGGTCTAGTAATGACCCAGAGGAAGTATATTACAGATATGCTGATTGAGACATGCATGGCTGGATGCAGACCGTCTACTACTCCTATGGACCCTAGCATGAAGTTGTATGATAATGATATAGAAGAGGTTGACAAGAGAAGGTATAGAGAAATGGTGGGGAAACTTCTCTACATAACTATAACCCGACCTGATATTGCCTTTGCAGTTAGCCGGGTAAGCCAGTTTATGGAACAGCTGAGACAGATACATATGGATGCTATATGTATGATACTCAGGTATCTAAAATCGTCTCCAGGCACGGGATTGTTGTTCAAGAAGCAAACCGATTTATCTGTTTCAGCATGTGCGGATGTTGACTATGCAGGATGCCCTAAGGATCGAAAGTCTACCTCAGGCTTTGCTGTGTTTGTAGGTAGCTCTCTAGTTTCTTGGAAGAGCTAGAAACAAATCGTTGTGGCTAGATCCAGTGCAGAATCTGAATATAGGGCCATGGTACATGCAAGCACAGAAATGATGTGGGTTCGAGCTGTACTAGAAGATTTGCATGTGGATGTACCTCTGCCCATGCAACTACAATGTGATAATCAAGCTGCATTGTTCATTGCTAATAATCCTGCCTTTCACGAGAGAACCAAGCACATTGAAGTAGACTGTCACTACACCAGAGACATGATCCAAAAGGGATTGATTTCTACTTCAAATGTTAGTTCTGGGGAGCAGACATCCGACATCTTCACCAAACCGCTTCTCAGAGGACCGTTCCAGAAATGCACTTCCAAGCTGAGCATGATCGATATCTATGCTCCATCTTGAGGGGGAGTGTTGAAAGAATTATATATATGTGTACTGTTCGGTCTTTTTATTCTTCTATGTTCCGTCTTATGTAATTTACCCATAGGGTTTTCTCTATATAAGAGACCCTAGGGTTCATTGGAATAAACACAATTCATAGTTTTTCCAACACAGATGGCATGGTGGTGTCGTTTACGAACTTGTATGTGGTACCAAATGGAGGGATCCCTTTTGCCTACTCGATGATAGTACCCTGGTATGCGATCAATTTCATAAGGAGAGGTGGATCGTCAGAGGAGATTTCAACATAACACTGCATCCAGAGGACATGCCTGGGATTCATGGCGATCTTGATGCGGGGTAAGTGGCCCTTCACACACTCATCTTCGATCTTCTGTTGGATGTAATTGATGCGGGGGGCTGCCATTACACTTGGTGGAGCTCATATATGAGATCCCGCATTGATATATTTGTTATATCAGTAGAAGCACTGGAACAATTCCCCTTGGTTGGTGCATGGGCGTTACCATGCGCACATTTTGATCACATACCACTTCTTTTGGTCCTCGAGTGAGGAAGACATGGGTTGATTTTTCCTCTGAATTTGAGTGCTCTTTGGCTTTTGGAGGAAGGCTTTCGGGACATGGTCAAAGACTTTTGGGTTGTAACATGTCGAGTTCGGCAACTACTCGACTTGCTTTAAAGCTGGAGGTGCTCCGGGTTCATTTGATTGGATACTGGAGAACAACTGGGACATGTTCGTAGGGATGGCACCCAAGAGGAAGTATCCAAATTGGACATGATAGCGGACATCCACGAGTGTAACTACAGAGGGGCATGAGGAGAGGATGCAACAATTGCATGCTATACATTTAGAGGATCACAAGATTGAATTTGAATAGCAGTAGAGGTCAAGACATCATTGGTTAGAGGAAAGGGATGCCAACACATGGTTTTTCCATTCTTTGGCGAATGGGAGAAGGCGGAGGAACTACATACATTCGTTAGCAGTTGAGGCAACATAGGTGCATGGGATAGAAAGGTGGGCTAGGCCTTTTGCTCGCACTACCGCTCGCTTAACAGGAGGGTTGCTCGGGTTAGCGGGGTTGGGGTGGCATGGGAGTTCCCTAGATCTCTTCGTCACGGACATACAATTTGGTGGCAGATTTCAGATTGGAGGAACTTCACAGGGTGGTAGAACAACTGAATGTAGATAGGTCTCCTGGCCCGGATGGCTTTCCGATACGGTTTTACAAAGAATTCTGGGAGATGGTGAAAGATGATCTCTTGGCGATTACGTACGAATTTGACATGGGTAATTTTGGCTTTGAACGACTAAATAAGGTGCTTCTCTTTCCTTTGCTGAGGCAAGAGGTGGCTGCAAGGATTGGAGACTTCATACCGATTACGCTTTCGAATGGGGATTACTTAATCTTTTCTAAGGTCCTAGCCAACTGCCTTTGATTTGTGATGGGAGACATCATTTCTCAAGTGCAGATTGCTTTTTTACTAGACAGATATATGGCAGATGGCCCTGTGCTTGCATCCAAGATGGTTTTAGATTGGAAGAGGAATCACACAAAAGGTTTCATGTGGAAGGTGGACTTCTCCAAGGCTTACAGTTACGATGATTGGATGTTCCTATGGGCTTCGTTGCTTAAGAGATGCTTCTCGGCAAAGTGGGTAGCATGGATGAAGAGGTCCATCTCGACAACATCTTACGCAATCCTGTTTGATGATCATGAGGATGGAGGGTCTTCCATCCTCAGAGAGGGGTACTAAAGAGGTGTTCGCTTTCATCCCTTCTCTTTGTGATGGTGGCATATGTTATATCGGTGATGATGAGATTGGCTTCGGACGGAGGTTTTTGCCTTGGTTACAACTGTGGGAAGGTTCAATCCCGTTGCTGCGGTATGCAGACGATGCAATCTTGTTTGTTGAGGGTGGTGTAGAGCAGACAAGGAGAGCATCTCGTATTATGGGCATCTTTGGCCATATTTCGAGGCTGTAATTTAACAGGGAGAAGTCATCATTTTCTCTGAGTTGCCCCCTGTGGAGATACAGAATGTTGCATGTGTCCTCCAATGCCTGGAAGGGTTATTTCTGATTATCTATTTGGGTCTTCCATTGGCTGCTAGTGGACGGAGAACTTTGGACTGGAGCTTGCGGATTTACAAACTAGAGAAGAAGATGGCTGGCTGGAAGGTTGCGATGCTTTCAAAGGGTGGACTGGTCCTCCTTAAGCATGTTCTCTCGGCTATACCTATGTTTTTATCCTTCAAAAGGCTGCTCCCAGTTGGTATTAGAAAGAAGGCTGAATGTATGATGCAGATATTCTTCTAGGACATATGGAAAAGGTATACATCTCATGGACTAGGAGACTGTAACTCGGGGCCAGAGGCCCAGAAGGATGGTGGGCTTGGCGTTGTGACGTTGGAGCACATGAATAAGGAGCTATTGGCAAAGTAGATCATTAGGCTTCGGGGTAACGAGGATGATCTGGTCTGCCACCTTTTGAGGAACACATGGAATTAATGGGGCTCTGTCTGTGCAACCTGCTCGGCGTCCTACTTATGCAAGGCATTTCAAAGCTGATACCTGATATATGAAACTTTCTTAGGCCGACGTTGAGGATGAGGCATCATTTCGATTTTGGTGTGATGACTGGTCTGGTGTAGGGCCTCTTAGTGACCGTTACCCAAGGTTTTTTCCTATTGTAAATGATAGACATGCTACAGTGGATCAAGTGTAGTTGGTTGGTTTGGACCCCATCCTTTCTTTTTGAGTTTTCAAAGCAACGACTGGTGAATTTCATGGCTTTGCTAACAGACTTGGAGGATGTCAACGGTTCCTCCTGTGGGAGAGATCATTAGAAGTAGGCGCTAGCAGATTTTCAGTAAAAAAGGTGTATATGGCCTTTACATCGACTCATGGTGATATTCAGGAGGAGCTTCATCGTGATTGCATGCTGATTTGGAGAATTCACATCCTGCATAAGGTTAAGATTTTTCTTTGGCTCGCGAGGCATGTACGTCTACTAACTAAAGAGCACATGGATATTATTTTGAGGACATGTAATCATACCAAACCGAGGTGTAATGGAGCGGTGGAAGATATGGATAATCTTTTCTTTGGTTGCTCATCATCTTCTGATATGTAGGAGAGAGTAGGCATACCGTTGCTCAGGACAGACAACTTCAATACATTCTGGACGTCGGTTAGGAGATTTTGTGGCACCTCACATGATGATAACTCCCTCTCTTTGCTATGCTTTAGACTACCTGGATCTCCAGTAATGACTCTATTTTCCATGGTCAATGCTTTTATTCTGAGAATGTATTAGCGCACTACACGGCTCTCCACTTGTCTTGGTCGACTGTACGGTAACATTTATTTTTTTCGTAAGGAATGCTTGAGAATCCCATCTTAATTGCCTAAAAGGAGACGAAGTCCCCTGTTCAAAATGAGGGTCTCGCTTCCGATCAACAAGTGGGGGTTTGGTGTGGTTAGGGGGCAAGTGCACTCCCATTGGGGGGGTGCGTGGACATCGCCACTGACCCTGGAATAAATTAGTAAATCAAAATGTCCTTTTATTCTGGAAGTAGCTAAAAAGACAAATCCTGAACAAATCCACAACTGGAGCTTAAAAAAGGGATGATATTGAGCAATATCAACCTAATATCGATGGTATTCGTTGATATTGGGGAAAAGAATCACTGAAGACATTCAATTTTGACGGACATGGGATGATAAATCGATATCTCGTGATAGATCGGTCGATATCCTGTAAACTAGTATACATCCCAATATCGAAATCCCCCCCCCCCACTCAACACTCTCGATATATTTACAATATATCGCCAATATGTCACGATATTTAGTATTATGGTTGGAAGAATGTGGTCGTTTCTTTGATACCTCAAAATAGTAGCTTGTCGTTGACCTATCTGGGTCTTCTCGTGAGGTGTGAGAGGCTTAAGTAGGTGGATGGGTAGCTTTGATGGAGAAGTTGAAGTTACCTGTCTTTCTTGCGGTGGTTGTCTGGTGCTTTCAAAGGATGTTCTCTCAGCAAATCTTGTGTTTCTTATACCCAATAGATTGCTATCTGGTTGGTGTTTATCATCTCTTTGAGTCAGTAATGCTGATATTTTTTGTTGTCGAGCTTGGGATGGGAGTCTTGCCTAGTTCATTTGCTTTGATGGATTGGGTCTGTCATGCATCCCGTGGAGGATAGGGGGTTGGATGTTTTGAGAATCGACAAGATGAACAAGGTCCTCCTAGTGAAGTGAGTGGTTAGTCCTTAGGGGAGGGAGGATGATTTACTACACAGATTGGTGAGGTATGGATGACATCTCTTTGTGGCTTTTAATTTCTCCTCAATTGAATCATTCTCTTGCATCCCTTTTCAAAGGTATCTTCTCTCTTCTTCCTAAGATATCTTTGAGGATGCAACTTGTTTTGGGCGATGTGAACTCTTGCATGTTTTGAGATGGTGTCTGTATTGGCGATGACACTCTTTGCGACTGCTTCGATGCTTCATGAGGTTTTTTGCGGTGGCATCTGACATGGGCATGAGTGTTGATGAATCCTTGGTAGATGAGGCATGATGCCCCTCTACTTGTTCACGTTTTTCTGTGCAAAGGTTTAAGATTTGCTGAAGATGACATATGGGCTTGATTCTATAAAGGGCCCTCCATTTGCTGGAACCATTTTTTGGTTGGAAGGACGATGATTTCTCGGTCAAGAATGTTTACATGGTCTTGTTTATTCCCACTGTATTCAGTCGATGTGACCTGCACTGTGATTTTAAGTTGATTTGGAGCCCTAAAGTGCCTTTTGGAGTGAAGGTGTCCCTATAATTATTAAGAGGTGTGGGTGGCTTATGAAGAAGACTCATAAATCGAAATTTTCCCGTATGATGGATTGGCATTCTCTCAATGAGATGGTAATTGGCATGCTCTCTATGCGATGCTAATCCAGAATATATATTGAATACCTGTTCTTTAAAATCAAGCTCGGAGAATTCGGAGGAAGGCCTCTATGAAGTGGCTCGATTTCACATCCAGGGATTTTTTTGAACCTCTCTTGACACTCCACAGTTCAGGCTGTTTGGAGAACAACTGAAACCTTACTTGTATGTGTGCCATCTGGTTGGTTTGTAATTGTGTTGTATTTTAGAGATTTTAAATGGTGAAAGGTCGTACACTTTGCCACAACTCGCCTTGAGTCTTGGATTTTGTAAGCTGGGCTATTTATATTGTTAATATATTTGGAGTGGGCATCATTTTGGGTGAACATGATTTCGGCATACTAACCTAAGCCCACTTTGGACCCACTGTAAAAATCTTGGGACACAATAATTCCTGTTGGTTAACATGGCTAGGACGTCTTAATTCTTTTTTGGTTTTCGTAACCTTATCAGGAATCAACCCTTTGATTATTTTGTTTCCGGTTGGCTGTATATAAGTATTAACCTCCTTTTCTTTAATACCATCTGCAATTTTTTATGGTTGCCTAAATTTGTTTGAGAAGTAACACATATTTTAGCCTTCGATGGTTCACATTTATATCTAAAGATCTAAACAATTATCCTGGTTTACATATGTTTTCTGGTTATCATCATGAACTATAATGTTGAAAGAAATTTAAATTCTTTGTGATGTTATAGCCTATAAAAATGATAAATACAAGCTTGAACTTTATAATACTATGATGTTTGTTACCGGAGTTTTAGCATTTCTCTTGGATCTCTCATACCAAAATATTCTGTGTTATGCAGAAATCTATACTTGCATGATGAGTTTCATTGTTTTTAATATATTGAATATGCTTTGCTGTGTGCAGATTTTAACATTTCCTGTTTTATTAGAGGATCAAGTGCTGAGTACAGAATTTGAAAGTTTTCTTGAGGCAATTGATAGTTCTCATGAACTGTCACTTGCTGGGGATCAGCAGTATCCGGTAATTTTGTACCTATCAGGAGATTGTCCAAGTTGTCTTTGATCTTTATGTTTTAATGAATAGCTGTTTCTTGTTAGGGTGTTTATGCTCTCCTCTTTATGAGAAGTGCGAAGGCTAGAGCAATTGGACTTCGTTTGGCTGGTTCAATGGGGAAGTTGAGGTATGCTATGCATGCCAACTGATAGAGTTGTGTTGTGAATTCTGTTAACAACGTGCAATATGTACCTTATATTTTTCCTCTGAAAAAGATGGATTATGTCTATATGATATCCCTAGCTGTCTTACATTAACAACCAAATCTCTTTTCCTCCTTCAGTGGGCGTGTAATTAGGATTAGTTGCTTATATAGTTGTAAAAGTTGGCCGACTAGGCTGACTAGTTGAGTCGGTATGGTCAATAGTCGGTCAGCCGACTACTCGGCCCGAGTAGTCGGTCGATTTTTGCATGGAGATTCTGTATTTTTATATTTTTTTTGCTTTTTCTAAAAAAACATACTTATTCTAATATGCTTAATGTCTTATTTAAATTCAATTACTTTTTTTATTTCATCACAATAGTATAGAAAATGTATAAATATTTGTAAATACATACAAATATATGTATAAAATGGTTTATATATTTATAATAACTAAAAATTTCAAAACCGACTAAAGGTCGACTAAATCCGATTAGTCGTCGGCTGCCGATTAATCCTTGGTCAGTATCCTAGCCGATCGAGTACCAACTACCGATTTTTGCAACCTTAGTTGCTTCCAAACATATATTATATTCATCGGCACTTGGAGGCTTGCATGCATTGTCTTCTTTGGAACTCTTTAAGTGGCAATAGTAGAGGGATTCACTTTGTGAGCTGGGATACAGTTACCTTACCATTGGATCAGGAGGGTCTTGGCATTCACCGGTTGGAGGACATGTAAGGTATACTTTTGATGAAATGGGTGGCTAGATTATGGGGAAGAGAGAATGACAGGACCTCCCATCTTTTCAGGGATATCTATGAAATAAATGCAAGTACATCTATTCCAACCAGCAGACACATTGCCACCTTTGTTTTCTAGAAAGACATTTGTTCTGTTTTTGCTTGATATGCCCACACACATGCATTCAGTCCTGGGTGATGGGGGATCATTTAGATTTTGGACGGATTATTAGACGGTTAAGGCGACGCTGAAGGTGAGGTTCCCGCGGTTGTTTCTTTTGAAGGCCAAAAACAGGGGGATACACTCAATGATGTTCGCCCCAAATTTTATTTAGAAAATGAAGCACGGAAGAAAGACAAGAGGAAACAAAGGTACAAGGACAACGAACTACAAATCCCACTCATCCACCAATCTTGCAGCATGTATCCCCACATTTTCCTTATAGAAGCGTTGCCCAGAGAAGAGGACATCATTCCTGCCTAGCCAAATGGCCCACAGCACGGCAACGGGGCTGATGATCTCCCTCCGAGATCTGCTCCTGTTAGCAACCATCGAGCCGCAGAAGGAGGTCAAGTCCGACGTGCCCAACCAATCCAGTCTTGCCTCCCCCCAAACCGGAACCACCTTAAGGCATTTGAAGAATAAATGCTCAATGGACTCAACCGCCTCGCCACACAAGAGGCATCTATCAGAAATGGAGCCCAGAAGCCTAGAACACCGGTCCCTCGTCATCAATCTTTGTCTACGGAACAACCACAAGAAGAAACCAATCCGCTCAGGGAGCCTAAGAGTCCAGAAGAAAGCACAGTCTCGAATCAAGCCCTCCGAGCGCGATGGGGAGGCCTGCAAATCGCCCCAAACGCCTTCCTGACCGAGAAGGGACCCAACCGCCATCCCCAATGATCCCTTCCCATCGTTGGGCTTCCCACGTCCTTGATAGAATCCAGCAAAGAGAAAATCATCGAGTCTCTGGTCCGAGAAATTAGAGGAGAAGGCAGGAAACCAATTACCATCCGACCAACAAGACACAACCATCGCATTCTTATCAGCCGCAAGTGCAAACAGGCGAGGAAATCTGATGCCCAAAGGCCCCCCGTTCAATCATCATACCAAAAGGCGAAGGACTCGCCATTGCCAAGCACCGGTCTAAACAGAGAAATATGCCTGGAAAAGACCTCCACCACCCCCTTCCAGAACGGCGTGGGAGAAAACACGTGAGCAGCCGGCCCCAGTGGCGCACCTCCGGTATCGTATATCTTGTGCAGAACGTTGCAACATAGATCCTCCCTAGAGCCCCAGTTTCTGCTAGCCCATTTAAGAAGTAGTGCCTCATTCATTTGATCCAGCCTCTTGACCCCCAACCCCCCCTCCTTGTGCTGCGTAATTTCACCTCAGTCAACAAGGTGAATCCCCCTCGATTCCTCCCCCTGCTTGACCCATAAGAATCTACGCATAAGCTTCTCAAGGCGGCTACGAATCCCCTTCGGCAAGCGGCGATTGGATAAGAAGTAAACATGGATGGAGGAGAGAACCGCCTTTAATAGGAACAAACACCCCCCTTTGAAAAGAAAGGTCGACTTCCACCCCGCCAGCCTCGCCTCCACCCTCTCCACAACCCTGAGCCAATCCCGCAACCTCGTTCTTCCCACCGTCAAGGGCATCCCAAGATAATCAATCGGCAGGGACCCGCAAACCGAACCTAAAGCACGAACACAAGCGTCAGCCTCCTCCACCGAAAGGTCGAAAGGAATGAACTTTGATTTATCAACATTCTTGAAGAGACCGGACAGTTCACTGAAGAGATCCAGAGCGACGGCCATGCCAGAGGCCTCCGTAGCGCCCCCCTCAATGAAGAAGATATTATCATCAACGTATTGCAAAATCGGGATCACCAGTCCATCCCGAGAGTATCCGATCCAAAAACCACTGCCAACCACGCGCAGAGCAATGTGCGCCAGGATACCCGCAACGATGACAAACAGTAGAGGGGCAAGGGGGCATCCCTGGCGTACGCCCCTACGCGGCTAGAGGAAACCACCCTCTGGACGACCATTCACCATGACCGAGAAGGAAGACGTTGTCACACAACGTCTCATCCACGAAATCCATCGCTCCAGGAAACCTCTCCTCCGCATAACCGACCATAGGAACTTCCAATCCAAGCTATCATAAGCCTTTGCGAAGTCTACCTTCCATAGAACACCTCGCTTATCTGTTCTCCTCCAGTCCGCAATGATCTCTGAGGCAAGTGTAACACTGTCCGATATCTGCCGACCCTGAATAAACGCTGACTGCATAGGGGAAATAATACTTTCAAGAACACGGCCCAGCCGTATGGCAAAGACCTTCGCCACAATCAGATAGAGCGCATTAGAAATGGCAATGGGAAGGAAATCCTCAATACGCTCGGCCGACGTGGAATTAGGAAGGAGAACAAGGAGGGCCCTGTTTATCCTTTCGAAGCCCGCATTGCCCAAGCAAAACTCAGAGATGACCTCCAGAACCTCGGCGCCAAGTCACATCCCAAAAATCTCTATAGAAAGCCACCGGGAAGCCATCCGGGCCCGACGCCCCATCTGCATTCAAGTCCCAAACCGCACTCTTAACCTCCTCCAAAGAAACATCCTGAGTCAGCATGTCACAGAGAGAGGGCGTCACAGACGTAGCCCCTAGCCCCGACCACCTCCAAAGTCTCGGAATAGTCCTCGTCGAAATCTCCTTAAAGTGATCGACAATCACTTTCCCCATTTGTCTGTTTCCATCCACGCGCACACCATTGATCGTAATCGATCTCAAAGCATTCGAACGACGCCGCCCGCTTGCGACGCGATGGAAAAACGCCGTGTTGGCGTCCCCCTCCCTGAGCCACACACTTCTTGATCTTTGTCTCCACTCAGTGACACGCTTAAGGTCCTCGGACGCAATTAATTTCTGAGCAAGCGACCGAGTGGCCAACTCATCCCCCGAAAGTTCCCTACAATCCTCCAGAGCATAAAATCTCCGAACCACCTCCTCATCCTCCAACCTCGTGGCGCATCTGGCAGCCCTGGAGTCCCTCTTGAAAGCACTCAGCCTTGTCCGTAAGGAGGCGAGCTTCTGCACAAACCTAGACACAACCGAACCAAAAACCTCCACATTTGACCACTGGGAGGCCACCAGCTCCCTAAAGTTCTCCTCCAACAACCAACTCTTCTCATACCTAAATAGTCCCCTCTGCGGAGGGGGATCACTGGATTCCCAAATAATTGGCGTGTGGTCGGACAGGGTCCGCAGACTATCCCCCACAGAAGAGAGCGCGTAAGAATCAAGAAGCTCAGATGAAGCCAAAAAACGATCAATACGAGAGCGAGAATTAGAGCTCCTCCATGTGTAGGCCAAATCCCCCGCATCCAAAACCTCGAGGGCCAGAGTGTCAATAGTGTTAGCAAAATCAGCAGAATCCGGGTCCTGACCCCCCCTGAAGCCTGGCCTGTCCGAGGTACGAAGGGTAACATTGAAATCCCCCCTCTGAGCCAAGGGACATCCTCGAACGCCCTGCTCGCCTCACGCAGGTCCTCCCACAGCTCTCTTCTCAGAATATGGCAACAACGGCCGTAAACACAAGATACATCAAGCGGCGTAGAGGAATCAACACATACCATGAGAACCGAGAGGACGTGTCTCCCGTGCAGCACCGAGCTAAAATCCAAGGTCGAAGACCTCCATGCCACCAACATCCCACCAGAAGCGCCCACCGCATCCAGAGCCCTGAACTGATCAATTCCTCCGGCACTAAATGAGTTCCACAGGGCATCCGTGATGGACTGAAGCTTTGTTTCCTGTAGCATTACCACATCACAACCCCATTCAATGAATCTCGACCCCAGGAGCCTCCTCTTGTCCTGCTCCCCAAGGCCCCGAACATTCCTGGAGAGAATCTTCAGTTAGAACCATCGAGCTGGCCCTGAAGGCGGATGGCCCCGAGGCCTCTGCAATGGACGTCTTTAAGGCTGAGCAAGGCTGAGGCTCGGATCGCGAAGGCCGGGACCTACTCCTGCGCCTGTACGTCTTACCGGATCTCTTGTCAGTAATCCCCTCCATGGTACGAGCACCGCCCACATCAAGGCGAGGCAGCTGGGGCGTAACAGAAGAGAGATCGCCACGGGACTGACCATCCAAGGACGCCGCGCAGACCGGAGGGGCATCAACGGAAGGCGAGGTGGACAAGCTCGACGAATCCCCATCAAAGACAAAGCGGGCGCTAGGGAAGCGTGGCGAATCAGCAGGAGCAACAACAGCCAAGCTCCATGCCCCACCATGGGGACACACCCAGTCACACGTAGACGAAAGGGCCATGCAAGGCACCTGCTCAGAGAGGCCCAGCATGGGTGGGAGGACCCGATTAGGAAAGAAATCCAAGACCCCTTCTCGCCCGATAAAATAGCATCCAGAGGGTTCGACACGCCGAGCGACCAACCCGCGAAAGGATCCGAGCGAGCTGCCCGAATAACGGGACCCGAGTCCAGAGGCAAAGAGATAGGCGGTGCAGAGATGACGGGTACCACCCTTTCCACGTCAACAGAAAAAGAGAATTTTTGAGAGACTAGGCACATAACCCGAGGAGAGGCCCCCAAGGGTCGCCCCATATCAACCTCGCGCGACGATCCAAGCAAAGCGCCCCTCGGAAAACCAACCGCCAACGCAGAAGGCGAGGCGACATCGGGTACCCTCGGAACCTCCGGCGAGGGAGGAGGCTCGACGAGCTGCATCTCCACCCTGAAACAGAATCTACCAACCTCCAAGGTCGCGAAGAAGACCTGGCCTTCAGAACCCTCCAACAACTCCTTGTCGCACTCCAACAGAACAAGCGTCACATCCGGATCCGAGCCGGGCTTCAATCCATCATCTATCACCGCGAGGATCGAACCCCGTCGTCGGAGGGCCCGCCTCAAGCAGTGAACCGATCGGGACAAGAAGGGAACCCCTCTAACCTTCACCACGCAGACCTCACCACCCGTAGCCGAACCATCCGCAAAACGGAGATCTCGCCAATAAACACCTTTCACCCCGCCATTTTGTAGTAAGCGTTCTCTCTGCACCGCGGAGAGGCCACAAACACAACATCTCCGATAATCAAGAGCCACCACATCTCCCGTAAAACGCGATCCAAGGTATCCAGATATATGAGTCTTCAACGTCTCCACAGAGAGGCAACCTCGCACCGCGTAACCGATCAACGCAAGGGTGTCGGTACCCTGAGAGATATCTTTCCCAACTGCATGCACGTCCATCTTCGCAACACCCGCATCCAAGTGGACACCCCCACCCACCACAACACTCGCACGCCGAGAACCACCTGCATCCACGGCCGCGAAGCTACCACACTCCCGGCGAACAACAAACGGCCTGGACAAACGTTGCGCGATAAGATCCACCGAACCAAGCGTCGCAGTATCATCGGGACGAGGACTTGAACCAAACCAGCAGTGGCTCTACGGTGACCCACCCTCCCACAGGAGAAACACCTCGGAGGGACATACCAGAAAGACGCAACATGCCCCCTTACCCCACAGCGGAAACACCTCTTCTCAGGCTTCTTGTGTGAGACATGCACTCACTCGCCACCATCCCCCTCGCCATGCACCGCGCTCCCACCGCCAACCCGCCCTTCCTCCTCCCCGCAAACCACCCTCTTCCCCTTCACGACATCCGCACGTCGGCCCCCAGCCACCTCACCACCGGCAACATCACCCGAGCCCACTCCCTCAACGAACACTCCACTCCCCGCCGCGACGAAGGAACCCCCACCATCGTGCCCCGACGAGCCAGAACCCTCTTCTCCCGGCAGCGAGGAGACTCCCCCAGGCGAAGAATCACCCGGCTTCGAGACACCCGCATGCACTCCCGAACTTTGGACCCTCCACCACCGCTCCATCCGTCCTCCTGAACTTTGAACCCTGATCTTTTTTCCACGAATATAATGCGACTTTTGTCCTAAGTGCAGATGGAGGGCGACTGGTTTGTGATGATGCATGGGTGGGCGACAAGTGGATGCCCACCTTCTCATCCTCTGAGCAATCTTTGAGGAGTTTCTGCGGCTTACAGGGTATTGATGGGGTATGCAGACCTTATCTCGTAAACATGACCATTGGATATGGTATGGTGGTCTGTCTGGAAGGTTTATGACGCGTTTTGACTGCCCATTCTGAATCGACACAATGATGACAGTTAAATGGATTGTAAAATTATCTGGATCTTACAAACTCAATGTAGACTAAAGCATTCTTATGGGTTCAACGGCTGGAGAAATTACTTGGAGGAGCATAGCTATTTTTGCATCCAACTGTGATAGCAGGTGTTCGTTGTGTGGTGAAAAACCCGAAGACCCTTAGCATCTTTTCTACTCATGTCCTTGTACTTGTTCATGGCCACAGACATTTAATCTGTAAACATTTCTTCTCATGTAACTTCTTCTTGGCAGCTAACCAATTAAAATCCAAGGCTAAAATGCTTGGACATATCGCCACATTGTGGGAGATATGGTTGATGCGCAATGGGACTATATTAAGGGCACAACATTTTTATATGGAGAATGTAATTCGTTTATCTAGGTTTGTCCTCTAGACCTGGCTGCTGTAAGTCTTTTGTTCTCCTTTAGTTAGTATGTTCTAGGGATGACACCTATGGAGTCTTTCTCCCCCTTTTGACTTTAAAAAATACCAATATTCATACCCGAATAAATTTCCTGCCTATATCTGTTGGTTCCTCTTCTCCCTTCTCCCAACTATGAATTCAATGCACATGCTTGAGCAACTTTAAACGAGTTGCCCTCGAATCAATGCCAGGTGCCATTTGTGAATGTATTCTTGTTGTGGGCCTGGCCTCTCATTGTAGTTGTCTTCAGATTGTATTCATTTGGTTGATGCTCTAATATGGAGATTGAGGAGCACCCATGACTCCTTCTAGTTTGACTATTATGGTTAGTGGGAGAATGAATCGGGAAGTATTTCGAGACTATTAGAGCATTGTGCATGTTATTGGTCTTTTGGACGTAGATTTCTACACATGAACTTGTTTCCTCGAGGCTTTTCTTGGTTGACTACATTAAGAATATCCGATGGAAATTATCGAGCCATTGCTTAACAATTTTGGTTGAAGTTGAGGATGAGTATGGCTTTTTTTAATTTAGAGATGTATGGCTGAAGTAGTCTTAGAATTTATTGTTGTGGAATATCTGAAATTTGAGATTAATTAGTGTTAATGCTAGATAATAGTTGGTTGTGAGAAGTGGTTGCATTTATTTGGGAATAATGAGACCGAAGTTTTGGAATGGTATCTGCTCAATTCGTCCTAACATCATACCCTCCTTGAGGAAACTGTTATTTGCTCTAACGTAAGATTTAGAGGTTTGGGTTTCAAACATATGGGTGGTATAGCACTTTCATCCCACGTTTCATATTCGATTTGTATTATCAGAGGTTAGAGGAATTGTTGTCTCTAATGAAACCTCTATCAAGGTGTGCCTTACCTTCCTCTAGCAAAGAAGTTTAGACTTGGTGTGAGGGAATATTTTCGGTCAAGAAGGCCTATAAGGTTATCTGTGCAAATGTGGTGTTTGATCATAGATGATGCACATCGGATTATCGGAGAATTTGCGGGATCAGGTCAAAGTGTTCATATGACTTTTGAGACGCTGGAGAGTGTTGTCTGGTGCATGTCATCCTGGAATGATTAGAGATGCCACTTTTAAAGCATTCGATTTTGATTATTAAACAAATCATTGTTTTGACTAAAGATATTTTCTTATACGTCTAACTAACATCTATTCCAAATAAAGAAGCATCAGAGGGGGGCTGAAGAATGCTTATGCGGAAGTATTATTGACTTATACAAATATATATTAAATAAGAAAAGACAATCACATAAACAAGCAATCCACTTATACAACTTCACCCTATGCCAGGGTTACGTCCGATGCTTAACTTGACTTGGCCAGAGCTTACCAACTCTCACTAAACAAACTGCTTCAGGTGTACCGTTTACAAAGCACACAATTGACTTGATTTATCTTCTGCATAAGAAGAAAACTTTCACGAAAAACATCTTAAAGATCACAATCTCACCGAGGTTTTATCTTTTGTTTGAGAAGAAATGGTTTCCCACAAAATGCCTCTTCAGCAAAAATAAAGTAAAAATAATATTCGATGTAAAACCTTTTCAAAACGTAAATGAAATGACACAACTGGCAGCCATGTAAATCGAGGCAGAAGGCATTCTGAGCAAAACTTGAGAGCATAGTTTTTTTTTGGCTCACTAATAGGCTTGTTATAAAGTAGAGTGTAGTGTGAGTGAGTAAAGATTGTTGTGCTATTGATATATGTTTGAATGTGTACTTATGTGGTTCTTTTATAGGCTATGGAAGGTCGAAGAGTATAAGGAATCAAATTATCTACACAGTTGTTGAACACCTTTGTTCAACCGTTTGAAATGTAGATATTCTGTTTTTTCTATTCTTTGGCATTGTGAAGCCTATAAAAGGACCCCTATGCACTCAATCTAACACACCAATTTCACAACAATCTTTACTAACTCACAATATATAGTACTTTGTAGTGAGTCAATTTCTTAAAAAAAGTTGCTACAAAGTCGTTCTCTGATCCTCATGTTCTTACGCTTTCCACAAGCTTTGCTACCAAATCCTTATCGCTTGATTCACATGGTTTTTATTTCTTATTCCATTTATGTTTTGAAAAAGCTTTTATTTAGGATATTGCTTTTACTTTATTCTTGGTTAAGCGGCAAATGCAATATATGTGAAGGCATTTCTTTGCACCGGTATACCTTGACCATTGAGCCATTCAGATAGTGTCTTTAGCCCCTGGTGTGCCAGTAGATGATTTTTTGCACTAGTATACCAACTATTGAAAACTTCTTTTTCCAGATGCTTTTAGTGTAGATATTTTCATTTCTTCTATTCTTTGGCATTCCTTGATCCTATAAAAGGACACTTATGCACATCTTTTTCACATGAGGGCGTTGAAACGGTTCAAGGGTGATGATGTCCTTACTGCCAACTATTTTCGAAATCGTGTTCCTTCAGAACTTGGTTGGTCTTCGCTTTTGCAGCCTCATTCTGTCTTGTTTCTTTTGCCTCTTCTTGGGTTGCTTATGTTTTTATCACCTCTTTTGAGTTTGGGACAAGTTGTCACCTCGTTCAACTAATTGTGTTTTCTTGAGGTGAATGGTTCTTGTTGCTTTTATCCATAAATAACTAGGATTTTGTCACTTAATGATGTGACATTTTTGAACATTGCCCTTACTCATCAACCGAGGCAAGTTTTCTTGAGTTGGAAGTTCAATCCCTACCGATGCATCGAAATTATCAAGCATTATATATTCTATTATCATTATTTATTATGGATCTGTAGGCGCATGTTGAAGAATATCTTAGGTGGGTAATCTGATCTCTCTAGGATCCATTTGCCGCACCCTCATGTTTAGTCCCACATCGTGGAGTAGGACTTTAATGTCTTGATGGGGCTGCATAAAGAGCCTCACACCCATTATAATCATTAAGAAATTGAATAAAAGAATTAATCCTTAGTGGTGTTCTCCTGTGGTTTCATCCCACTCCTTAGGAAATAGGATTTCGCGTAAGAAGCAAGGGTTTTTATTGCTTGTGCTCCTCTTAGATGTTGCAATATCACTTTTGCCCTCGATTTTTGGAATATCATGTGTGTTCTTGACTTCTTGCCGTTCTATTACTTGTGCCCTTCTGTTAGTTTAGCCATCAATGAGTTGAACTCGTGATTTTTCCAAACAATGCTACGGTTAAGAGGGGCATAATGATAATGTCGACATCCAATATAATCGTTCTAAAGCTTGATATCTCTCTCTATATAAAAATTGAGACATTGCTACGTGGTTGCCTCATAGATTCAAATTTTCTGACACAAATAACACAAAGGTGCCACCTTTTATACGGAAAAACCAACAATATCACTATTCTAAAGAAACCAAACATGTGAGGAAGGAGCCGAGGGGCGAAGTAGGTAGGGATGGAGGAGGTGGTGGAGTAGGTCGGGCTTGAGGAGGATGGCCGGAGGAGATGGGAGCAGAGGAGGGGGCGGTGGAGGTGGGGGCCAGAGGAGGAGGGGATCGGAGGAGGAGTTGGAGGAAGAAGATAAAGAATAATGTTTTTATAAAAGGACACATCTACACTTTCTATTTAATCTAATTACCCATATGTCCCGAAAGTTAACTTCTGTTTGGGACGCGGATGGATGGCAACTAACCCGAGGGGCACAAGTGATAAAACGACAATAAGTCAAGGACACAAATGATATTCCAAAAAAGGGAGGGGCATAACTGATATGGCAATATGGAAGAGGGGTAAAGTGATAAAATCCCTAAAATCTAAGTGTTCCTATTCTTTTTGCTGCTTTGATTATCTATTTACTTATGCAATTCTAGATTTCTACAATACATATAAGGCATACACCTCCAGAGTGTTTCCCTCTTTTGAATAAAAAAAGGATTTTTATCAGTTGTGCCCCTCCAAGATTTTTATTGAGAAACGGTGGGATGGGCCTCCTTATGAGGACCATCAAAAAAATATATTAATAATAAAATACCCCTCCAAGATATTGCAACATCAGTTATACCCCTCCCTTTTTGGAAATATCAGTTGTGCCCTCGACTTCTTATCATTCTATCATTTGTGCCCCTCGAGTTAGTTGCCGTCCATCCCCAACGCAAACAGACGTTAACTTTGGGGACACAAGAGGAAATAAATTCGAAAAAGAGGGATGGAAAGTCATCCCCATCCTCTTCCTCCCCCATCTTCTTCCTCTTCCTTCCCTTCTCTTCCTCCTCCTCCTCCTCAACCTCCTGCTCCTCTTCCGTCGCCTCCTCCCCCTGCCCCCAGCTCCTTTCTCCGCCCCGTGCCTCCCCCTCTGCCCCCGCTCCTTCCCCAGCTCCTCCTCCGTCGCCTCCTCTGCCCTGAGCTTCTCTCCTCATGGCCATCTCCTCTCCTCGCGCCTCCCCATCCGCCCCCAACTCCTCTTCATCGCTCCTCCCTTCGCCCCTAGCTCCTCTCCTTGCCCCAACACCTCCCCCTCCGCCCGCTCTTCCTCGGTCGACTCCTCCGCTTGAGCTCCTCCCCCTGCTCCTCCCTCTGCCCCCACGCCTCCCCCTCCGCCCTCGCTCCTCCCCCAAATCCTCCTTTGCCTCCTCTACCTTGAGCTCCTCCCCTCGTCCCCATCTCCTCTCCTCGCACCTCCCCCTCCGCCCCCAGCTCCTCATCCTCGAGTCAAGGTTCGACCACCACACAACGATCCTCTTCGTCGGAGTCTCATGATGCTCATATGAGCTTCGACTTCTCAAGGATGAGGAGGATGAGGGAGAGGAAGATGATGAATAGGATGATGAGAAAGTGGGGGTATATGGATGGTTATGCCTCTCTTAATCGTACCTTGGTTTGAAAAATCATGGTTAAGTTCAACTCAGTGACGGCTAAAGTTACGGAAGGGCACATGTGATAGAACGACAAGAAGTCGGGGGCACAACTGATATTTCCCAAAAGGGAGGGGCATAACTGAAATTGCAATATCTTAGAGGAAGACAGTGATAACCCCCCCCCCCCCCCCCAAAAAAAAAAAAAATTCTAGATTTCTACATGGTATCAGAGCAAATCAATTTGGGTTGCCTTCCAGAGTTTCTTTCGATTATTTCATTTATACCAGTTCTAGAAGTTTATTCCACGGACTTCTTTTTTGTTCAAGTTTTTGGGATCAATCAACCGTTATAAGGCTACCGCTCCAGATTGATTTCATGTTGCAGCTTGGAACTGGTTCTCCCTAGAAATACACTATCAAGGGAGGTTCTTGCTGAAACCCTAATTTTAGACGACATGGGTTCCTTGTAAATGCATCCACTAGAGAAAGGTGTGCCACACCTCATGGGCTTCAAGACACTTGGGCTCCATCGCCTCCAAGATCTGTGCCTCCTTGAATATCTACATTGCCAACACATGTACAAGGATCCGTGCTTCATCCCCTTGATCTCCTTGGTGACCATTGCAACATCTCGGCGAGCACCTGCCTGTTCTCCAAGAACGAGCATCCCAATTGAAGAAGACCCACCATGCGATTGATGGAGAAGTGTTCTCAAGGAACCTCAAAAATGAAGAAAAAAGAACGAGGAAGCATTGTGCAGATCTCCTAATAGACATTGAGAAACCATCTCCGCGTATGTAGCTGCATCCCATCATCGCTTTCTCCAGGAGGTTGGCCGCCTATCCCTCATCTTCCCTTTTCCATAAGATCATGGGCTCGATTCGATTTAGTATCAAGGTTTTGATCTTTCTTTTCCTATATATATATGGGTCCGTGCAACATTTCCATGATATCGTTATGATCAATTAATGGGACTTGGTCAAAATTTTTTATTACCTCTATTGGTAGCTCGGGTAGTCCCCGTTTTTGATGTTTTAGTCACCTTTCGATGGAGATGGCATTGACCAAATCCCCTTGAAACAAGATCCACAGGTGTGCAATAACTCGAGAGGCGAGGTAGCAACTATGGTGGGATCTATTGTTGGAACCTTAAATGGCTACAGCTTCATCCGAGAAGCATATCAGTGGCAATGGCAGATGTGTGAATGGGTTCCTCAACCCATCCTAATTGCAACAGAAGATGCAGAAGAGCAATTCTTTGTTTTGTGGGCTTTTTAAAGTCTTACATCTTCTCTATGCTTTTCAAAGCCCAATTTATTTGTTGTTTTTTGGCCCAATGAGCTTCTACGGTGTGTAACTAATTCAAAAAGAAAAATAAAAAATTGCCGAAAGGAGGTTGGTGTGTTGCAAAAAAGGGATGGTTGAAAAAAGGCACGTCCACGAAAAGAAAGAATAAAAAAGAAGAAAAAGGAGAAAAGGGGAGGATGTTTATTGAAATCATTGATGTGCACAAGCAATTTTGGGCCACATAGCCTATTTATTTCTCGTTCTACAGAACATGGAGCCCTTGAAACAAAAAATTGGATATGTCCAATTGGTGCTGGAAAGTAGTAACTGCAGCATAAAAAATGTCAGTGAGGACTTGCGATTTCTTTGGTCTTCTCTTGCTAGACGTGGCTTTCCGGATGATTGGATCTCATGAATGGAAAAGTGTGTTACAACATCGTTGTACTCGATGCTGGCCAATGAGCGAAGTGAAGGCGGTTTTTCCAACTGTAACGAGGGGTGAGGCATGGTTTCCAGCTGGCTCCTTTACTGATCATTTGGCAATGGATGTCCTTGTGTGTATGGTGACATAGGTGGTGCATGTGGGGATCTCAACTGGTTACCTACGAGGGGACATCTCCATCCCCCTCTTCCAGTACACAGATGACACTTTATTTTTCATTGAAGGTGGTGGGGAGGAGGCGTTGGGTATGGCGTCAAGTACTAGAGTTATTTGGAGATGTGACAAGCCTTAAGATTAATAGGTCAACCGTAATCCCAACGGGCCTTTCTGATGAAGAGGCGTTGGCGTGTTGTGCGGAGCCGTGGGCTCCAAGTGGCCACTTCCCCATTCGATATCTGGGGCCTGGGCCTTCCAATAACAAGAGGAAAGCTACACATTGCTGATTTGCTGCCACTTATTGAGAAGCTGGAGAAAAAACTTGCAGGGTAGAAGGCATCCTTTCTCTCTCATCGTGGGCGACTGATATTGGTCAAGGCGGTACTTGGGGCAATCCCGATCGTCTTCCTATCATTTAGATTTCTCCCGATTGGTGTTCGCAGAAGAATTGTGATACTCATAAGGAGATTCTTTTGGAGGCAGTCTGGGTATGTGGCGGCAACATGGCCTCAAATTTCGGCGAAATTCGACCGAATTTCGGTTTCGGCGGGTGATCGAAATCCGACCGAAATGGCCGATGTCGACCGAAATTTGGGGGGCCTAGTTCAAAAACAGACCGAAATTTCGGTCGAATTTCGACCGAAATTCGACCGAAATTTCATTTCGGTCAGTCTCCGAAACGAAACCGAAATCCGACATTTAAGGCCTTGGGCGGCAAGCGTTCATTTGGTGGATTGGGAGACAGTCACACTTCCAAAGGAGGGTGGAGGGCTAGGGATCACTAGGTTGGATTCATGTTGCATGAATAAGGTCCTGTTGCTGAAGTGGATCGCCAGAATTTGGGGTGACAATGAGGATCTTTGTTGTCGGTTGGTTCGTAGCATCTACTGGGTGGGTGCACAGACAGACTTGGATGTCCGTCCTTCGCTCTATTTTTTTGACACTCAAAAAAAGGGGGAGGCACTCAGCGGTGTTCGCCCCAATGTATTAAAAAAGGAGATTAAAAAGTATTTACAAGAGAAAAGAAAAGCAGCTGCCCAAAACAATAATCCGGTTGGTATCCAAGAAGAGATACCCCCCGTCGTAAACAGGTCACGCTACCCAGAAGACCAATCAAGAAGAAAACGCGTTGCCGAGATACATATATTCTCCCTGTAGAACCGCTGCCGAGCAAATAGTGCGTCATTTCTTCCCAACCAGATGCTCCACAAACGTGCAATCGGGTCCAACAATTCCACCCTTGATCGACCCCTAGAATTCACCAAGCTCTCGCAGAACGAAGCAAAGGTCGAGAAATTCAGCCAGCCCAGGTCATCCCATAGAGCACGAACACAACCACAATGAAAGAAAAGGTGGTCGATTGTTTCCCTCTCCGTGTCACAGAGACCACAATTGTGCGAAACATTGGGAAACATACTTGCACAACGGTCTCGAGTTAACAGTCTACCACGCCGAAGGAGCCAGAGGAATATGCTAATCTGTTCCGGAAGCTTGAGTCCCCAAAAGAATCTACAATCACGCACGAAGGTAGCGTCATCCCCCACAGTGGGAGTAATAAGAGCGTGGTACGCCTTCCTGGAAGAGAAGGAGCCGTCTTTCCAAACCAAATGATCACGGCCCACAGTGGGCTTGGAAGCGTCCGTGAGGGTAGCCATCAAGGAGATGAAGTCTTCCAATCGCTGGTCCGATAAGTTAGCAGCTCCTTCGCTCTATACTTCGGTGTTCTGGAAGGGGTTCTGTACAATCGTGCCACAACTTCTCTCTTTCATCCTGTGTTGGGTGACGAGAACTTGTTTGCATTTCCAATGACAATTGGTCTGGGGAGGGCAATTTGGCCTACTGTTTTTCGCACCTATTTGCCATGTCCTCATACCACGGGGCACATGTTTCAGATTGCTGGGAAGTGGGCTCTTGGATGCCTTCTTTCCGCTATAGTTTATCTGACTAGCGGTTGGAGGAGTTTGTTGTGCTGCTTGATGAAATTGGTGGGCGTGGTGTGCCATTAGCTGGAAGAGATCATTGGGTGTAAAAGGGAGGGGGATGTGAGCCGTGTATATAAAGCGGTTGTGAGCCTGCCTAATAATCAGTCGGAGGGTGTAATTACAGACTGCAAGTTCATTTGGGAGTTGAAAGTGCCCACGAGAATTGGTTTATTCTTATGGCTTTTGCGCATGAGATGTATATTAACCGGAGATTGATGGTCCAGAATGGTGCCAAACGGTGGTGATAGATGCGTGTTCTGTGATGATGGGATGTCATCAATCTCTTATCTCTTCTTTGAATGTACAAAGTCGAAGGTTGTATGGACGAAGCCGGGGATCGATTGACTATACACAAGGAATTTTGATAGCTTATGGGATTTGCTTTACAATGCAGAATCAAGGGCCAACCACGATCTTCTCCTTCCTATCAAATCTCCTTGTCGATTTGGAGGTCACAGAATGGCGTTCTTTTTTCGAATGATCGTTTCTATTTGAAGAATGTAATTTTTCAACCAAAACTCTTCTTGGGAATCGGCTCTTGTAAGGTAACCCTGGTATCTCTCCTTTTTTAGTATATATGGGGTGGACATCGTAGCATGTTTCCACCATTTTGATTTCAAAAAAATGTTAGTGATTGCATTATAGAAAAAAAAGATGAAAAATATTTAAGGGGTGAGATAAGTTCGGATTTGGCTATTAGTATGTATACTTTCTATTTCAAATACGACCTAACGTAATCTGATTAAAAAATGGGATAAATGAATGAACATGTAAGAGAAGGGATGGCTATACATAAAAAATAAGGATTTTATCACTTGTGCCCCTCTGAAATATTGCAATATCAGTTATGCCCCTCCCTTTTTGGAATATCAGTTGTGCCCATGACTTCTTGCCGTTCTATCACTTGTGCCCTTCCGTTACTTTAGTCGTCAATGAGTTGAACTTAACCATGATTTTGTCAAATCATGGTGCGGTTAAGAGGGGCATAATTGCCCAAATACTTCCCTCGACCCATCCTTCTCCTCCGGCTCCTCCTCCGCTCCACACCCTCCTACCTCTTCCTTTATTGTCCCCACATCATCTGCTTGCCCGTACCTCCTCTGCCCCCAAGTCCGATGGTCGATCTACTCTTATCGAAGGTTCATTCTCCATAGTTTCCAGTCCATTGGATTTCGTTCCATCTCCAGCCTCCGATCCCATTCCTTTCCAACACATCTCGATTTAAGTCCATTTCTTTGTCATTCTCTACAGTAACCTTCCTTTCTTTGATCGATTCTCAGCTAGGAGGGGTTAGCTCCCTCCTTCCTCCACTTCAGTTGAAAGGGAACATTCATCCACCTGTTCACGTATTTGTTTAATCTTGATGGTTGAGCCCTTGGCTTGAACATGAAGCATTCTAATTGCAGGTGCTTGTTGGACTTTTGGAATCTATCAACGAAGTTTATGCATTCAATGTCATAGCAACATCAGATCTTTATCTACACCTTCAACTTCTGTCACTGGAAGCCAAGCATTGGAGCTTTGATTCTAATCTCCATCAGTAGCCACTGGATGTCCAAACGACATCAATGAGAGACTGGAATGAAGGAGTCCTTGTACCCGTGCTTTTGTTCCTATCATATACCATCAAGAAGTACTTGGAGGAAGACGATCATTTAAAGAATACTTGTAGATTAGACCACCATCGTTTGAAGAGGAGAGGATTGTAGGAGGAGGAAGGGGGCGGAGGAGGAGGAAGAGGGGGTGGAGGAGGATGAGGGGGGGGACGATGGAGGAGGGGGCGTAGGAGGAGGAGGTGGAAGGGGAGGAGAGAGAGGAGGATGTGCGAAGGAGGAGGTTGGAGTGGAGGAGGGGGAGTGGAAGGAAAGTCCTTTCAACTCTTTTAAAAAAAATCTAATTCCCCTTGTGTTCCCAAAGTTAACGTCTGTTTGCGTTGAGGATGGACGTCAACTAATACGAGAGGCGTAAATGATCATTGTGGAAGAAGTCAAGGGTTAAATAGATATTCCAAATAGGGAGGGGCATAACTGATATTGCAATATCTCAGAGGGGCACAACTGATAAAAATCCAACAAAATATCAGTGAAAAAAATACAGTTCGAAAAGTACGATGGTTTAAAAAAAGAGGATTGAAAAAAAAGAAAAAAAATCTTTTTTTTCGTATTCATTTTTCTTCCAACTTGATCAATTCTTCTATTTCCGGCAAGTATGGAGAAAAGGGGAGTTTTGGGTAGAGATTTTCATCCTCTACCATTGTTGGGTAGAGATTTCATACTCTATCATTGTTTTAGGCACTCTATGTTAGAGTGACCTATTTTCTCAGAGTTCTCAATAGAGAGACTCATTGGTTGCTCTATTCTCCAGTGATAGTGAACTCAACTATGTATGAACATTCCCACGACATGTTACAGTGACCATGAACTCCACTACGTATGGATATTCCTACATCATTCGTTATTCGGCCATTTAGAAAGATGGAGCAGTCTTCAGTAAAGGAAAAATGTTGTTGGCCAGAATTCTCCATGTGGGAGACACATTTCAGTATTGATGATTCTGATTGATGCAGATACAGAGCATACAGACCAGTTCGTACTCCTGCCCTCCAATTCCTCCTCAACAACATGACATGAGAATCACTGTTCTCAGCAGCTACCCGCAGAGTATGCGTTGAGTCGGTATTGTCTGTAGTGTCACATATTCTGTGTCACTGAGTGTTCTCTTCATTTTTGTCTAAGCTTGAAGGGGAGTGTTGAAGAATGTCTTAGGTGGGTTATTGGATCTCTTAGAGATCCAATTATCACACCATCATGTTTAGTCCTACATTGCAGGGTAGTGGGAATGCGGTGTCTTGGTGGGGCTATATAAAGTGGCCCTACACCCATTGTAATTGTTGAGAAAGTGAATAGAATAATCATCCCTAAGTTGCGTTCATCCGCGGTTTCATCCTGCTCCTTAGGGAGCAGGGTTCTTACACAACTCTAGAGTTCTACAATCATTTGCTTCTTCTTTGGTTGCCTATGCTTTGATCACCTCTTTTGAGTTTGGGATAAGTTGTCGCTTTATTCAACTAAGTGTATTTTCTTGAGGTGAATGGTTCTTGCTTCTTTTATCCCATAAATAAGCAGGATTTTGTCAAGTAATGATGTGAAAATTTTGAACACGTCCTTCACTCATCAACCGAGGCTAGTTTTCTTGAGTTCGGAAGTTCAATCCCTATTGATGCAGAAATTATCAAATAGTAGACATTCTAGTATCATTATTTATTATGTATCGGTACATTTGGCACATCTATGTCTAAAGATGGATCATGAGGTGTGTGGACCCCATTGGGAAATGTGCATTAAATAAAAGAGATTTTTTTGAAACCAAAAAAGAGGGGAATCACGCTTACCCACCCCAATATTATTAATAATAAAAAAGAAAAATAAAGCAAAACAAATTGCATACTACATAAGCCAAGACTCAAGCAGACGCTTGTAGTGGATGCTAACATTCTCACATTAGAAAAGAAGTCAGAAAAAAAGAACATCATTCCGAACCGAAAATGAGGCGTCCTTCCACAACCAGTGATCAGGGCCAGAGGAAGGTCTGCCTGCCTGCCCAAACGAGTCCAACAAGCGGAGAAACTCCTCCACGCGCTGGTCAGAGAAAGAAGTTCTGAACGACGGCATCCAATTCCCACTTATCCAACATTCACTAACCCACGCTTTAGAATTATTGGCGACTAAGGCAAACAGACGGGGAAACGACTGCCAAGTGTGCCATCCCCCCGTCCAATCATCCATCCAGAAACCAAAGGAGACACCGTCTCCTACCACTGGATTAAAAAGCTCATGAAATCAAGGCAATATCTTCAAGATCCCCTTCCAGAAAGCAGATAGATTGGGCCCCCACCGTATCAGCCCAGTCCCCGCTAAAGAAACATTATAAAGACTTCGGATTAGTTTATAGCGTATGCTCTCATCCTTGCCCCAAATTCTACCCACCCACTTAAGCAAAAGGGCCTCGTTGAGGATCTCCAAGCTCTTTATCCCAAGACCACCATTCTTCTTAGGTAATGTAATGGTTTCCCAATCCACCAAATGCATACCCTGCCGCTCCTGCCCAGACCTGCTCCAAAGGAATTTACGCATCAATCGTTCCATACACCTCCTGACGCCCATCGGTAGGAGGCGGGGCGAAAAGAAGAGCACCGGAATGGCTCCAAAGGAATTTACGCATCAATCGTTCCATACACGTCCTGACGCCCATCGGTAGGAGGCGGGGCGAAAAGAAGAGCACCGGAATGGCAGTAAGAACCGCCCTAACCAACACCAGGCGTTCGCCGTGCAACAAGAGAGAAGCTTTCCACCCAACTAACTTCCTCTCCATCTTCTCCACCACCGGAAGCCAATCCGACACCTTGATCCTGCCAACTGCGAGGAGGCCCAAGGTAACGAGTAGGAAGGGAGCCACAACTCGTGTCCAGCTCCAAACTGCAAGCAATAGCCTCACCCTCCGACATACGAAACAGAATAACAGTGGGCTTGCTATGGTTCAACTCCAGACTAGACATCTCCCCAAAGATCTCCAACGCGAGGGCTATACCTCCAGCCTCTTCCCTACTGCCCTCTACAAACAGGATTGTGTCATCCGCATACTGGAGCAAGGGGATACACAATCCCACATCTGTAGCCTACGACCAAGCCACTACTTTGAACCCGTTCAACCATGCACGCAAGAACATCAACTTCTAGAACATAGAGCAAAGGCGCAAGAGGGCATCCCCGTATAACCCCTCTCTGTGGCTGAAAGAAACCTCCTTCAGGACAACTGTTAACCAGTACGAATAATGACGTTGTGGTGACGCAACGTTTCATCTAAGATATCCAGATGTCCGGGAAACCCCTCCTGCATAGAGCCGCCTACAAAAATCGCCAATTCAAGGTATCATAGGCCTTAGTAAAGTCAACTTTCCAAAGCATAGCCTGCTTGCCATTATGTTTCCAGTCGGAGATGATCTCTGAGGTCACCACCAAACTATCTGCAATTTGATGCCCATGGATGAAAATCGACTGGAGCGAGGAGACAATATGGTCAAGAACTTTATTTAGACGAACCGCAAACACCTTCGCAATTATGAGGTAGATGCCGTTAGCGAGAGCGATGGATCTGTAATCTGCAATCCTCTCCGCCACCTCCAAGCTCGGAAGAAGAAAGATCAAAGCCCTATTAAGCCTTTCGAATCCTTTATTGCACCGAAAAAACTCCTCCACAACTTCTAGAACCTTAACCCACCAATTCCCAGAAATCCTTATAAAAGAATACTGGGAAACCGTTCGGGCCCGGCGCCCCATTTGCATTCAAACTCCAAACTGCCGCCTTAATCTCCTCCAATGTAATTGGCAAAATCAGGTTAGTCGCATGTATCTCTGAGAGGTGAGACGCCCCAAGGCCACTCCACCTCTAAGGCCTGGAAGCCACCCTTCTCGAGAATTCATGAAAATGGTTGCAGTCGCGCTCCCCAGCTCTCCGTCCCCTTCAAAAAGCCGTGTTCGCATCGCCCTCCTTCAACTAGTCAAGTCGTGATATCTGCTTCCACTTCACCACCTGTTTTCGATCTTCTTCCAAAATCGTTCTCTGGGCGGAAACCCTTTGCAGCTCCACGCTGTCCAGCAACCTGTCATCCTCAATCTTATCAAGTCTCTAGACCTCCTGCTCTGCAGACACCTTCTGAGCCTTTCTAGACTCTCCGATCTCCTTATACATGCATAATCTCTGCCGCAAAGACTTCAACTTCTTCGAGAATCTCAACGTTGCTTAGCCAGATACCTCGAGAGACGTCCAATGGGAGCACACCAGATCTCTGAAAGAATTCTGTAAAAGCCAAGAATGCTTAAATATGAAGAAACCCCTCCCCACAGAATGACTGCCCGAATCCCAAATCAGGGGCAAATGATCCGACCAAGTACGTGGCCTAGAAGAGGCGAAGGCGAGAGGGAACGCCTCCAGAAGCTCTGCCGAGGCCAGAAAAGCCTGTGACAGACCCCAAAGGCAACACTTTCTATTCCCCAATGGCACAACATCTCCCTCGAACTCCCTTCCAAACAACAGTAAGATCCCAGCCAGATCGAGGAGATGGATAACGAGTCCTTCAACCACGTTCCAATCAACAAAACCAGCGGCGGAGCCACGCCTGCCTCACCAGCCACCACCTTCGTGTACGACACACCTGCAACAACCGCGTTTCCGCCATCCTACAGGGTTGTTCCGGCACGAAGATCTTGTCGCTGGTGACTTGCCACCTGCTTCAGCGCCACTTCCCCGAAAGGGCACGTCGCCTGGAAATGACTGAACCTTCCACAACCAAAGCAACGTTGTCATTGTGAGCATGAAGAGGCGAGGTGCAAGGCCTTAAATGTCGGTTTCGGTCACCATTTCAGTGACGACCAAAACATAATTTCGATGGAATTTCGGTCAAATTTCGATCGAAACTTCCATCATTTCGGTCATTTTTTGTACTAGGACCCCCATATTTCGGTCGAATTTCGATTTCGACTGGATATCGATATTCAACAGAAATTCGACCGAATTTCGTTGAAATTTGAGGCCATGGCGAGGTGGCCCGCCTCGCCACAATGGAAACACCTTTGTCCTGGTTTGCGGTGCGAAACAGACGTCCACCCGGCCTCTTCCTCTTTGCGGGGACGTGGAGTCCCTTTTTCCACACGCCGCCAATATTGGATCCCCGCCGAGATCTTCCGCTGCACATCAGCCCTCCAACGCCGCTCCCCTTCCGACCCTCTCTCTCGCATCCTTCCTGGTCCTAGTTTTTTTTTGACGCCCAAAAAAAAGCACTTTTCAAAGTTTGTATAATCAGGTTGTGTTGATTTGGTTTTAGTTGATTGTACTTGTGTACCATCGCCTTTATTCTTTTCCTAAATAAGGTTTCGTGTGTAGGCTTTGTTATATGAATAGACTTAATTACATAAAATTCCTGAAACTATACATCAAATTTCAATGTCTTACCTGACATTCAAAAGGTAACGGTACTTGATTTTTAAGATTTATTCCAATATAATCTGCCACAATTATTATTTTTTCATTTAAATCACATTAGTTCAAAACCAATTTGAGATAAATCTAGAAGGTCAAGTACCAAAAAGCACTTTTCAAAGTTTGTATACAACACGAAATTGTGTCTATAGTTCAGGGATTTTTGTCTAATTTAGTCTCTATTCTTCTCCTAGTAAATATACCTGCTATACTTGCAAAGAAGTTCTGTATTAGTTTTGTTGTTCAGGAGTGCAGCTGATTTGGAACCCTTACAACCGCTGCTGAGTAAGTATATTGGCATTTTAGAGACTGAAGTTCTGCCATCAATTTCAGACACTTCAAGGCCGAGGGTACAGCTTGAGAGAATGACCATTTGGCTGGGGCTCAAAGCACTGTATGTTGACCATGATATACAGCTGAAGGTTCCTTTTGGTACCTTGAATAAAAATCCCTCTTCTAAATCTTGGTTTTATAACATGCAGGCTTGCATTTCTTGAGGCAGCAGCTTTTGAAGAAGGAATACTAGAGAGATATCCCATTTTTCTTAGTATTGTACTGAATCATGTCAGTGACGATACTCCAGAATTTTCATGCGCAGTTACATGCTTAAGGCTATTCTTTCAAATGCTTGGCAAGTTTTAACACATTTCTTGTTGTTCCTATGTGTTCTGTTCCTGTTTCCCTTGAGCGTTGCTAGCAGAATCTTGTGTTTTCTTTCGTTCCATCTCATTAGTTTTGTTTCTCGATGCTTCCTAGGATGTAAACTCTGGTTAAGGACGACATTATCACCAAGTATGATGCGCAATACCCTATTGGGTCAGTGTTTTCATACTAGAAATGAGAAAAGCCACAAGGAAATTTTTGACCTTTTCCTGCCATTTTTACAGGCATGTTGACGACATGTTTTACTGCATATTTTGAAGTTCTTGTTTATTTTCTATTAAGTTTCTAATTCATTTTAAAGTCCGTTCAGTCTCTTGAAGCTTTACAAGATGGAGAATATGAAAAGCAAAGAAGACATCTCCTATATTTTCTTTTTCACCAAGTAACAAAGAGCAGCAACTTCAGTTTTCTGATGAGAAAAAATGCTTGCAAGGTTTGCTACTATGATTTAGAGCATCTGTTGTCATATACCTCTACATCTACATTAAATTGAAGTCAGTATTTCATTAATTTGTATATAAGATAATTCTATTAAACATATTGTGATTATTTACAAGATTTTGTCTTCAGATAGCTCTTCTCATTATTCAAGCGGGTATACGATGAATCCACCTTGTCCTCCTTTCGAGTGCTCTCACATGTGGTATGCAGTAAGGGCAAATAAATACTTTCTCCATAGTGGAATTTTCTTCTGCTGACATGGATTTAATAATCTTGTATTTTAGGAATGCCTTTTAATAATGGATATTGATCTGTCTGCATTTTCTGGCTTGATTTTATTATTTTACACTTGCTTATGGGATTGGATTTAAATTTAGATGTAATTATTTTTTGATATTTGTTGACGTATTATATGCTAACGTACATTGGAGCTTTTCGATAATTGACTTGCATGCTGTTACCCATTTATTTGTCAGGTATACGCATTTGTTTTTGTCTTGTTTAAAAATATGGAGGAGTTTATTGTTCTTGGCTTTATGGTCAGGTCATATTAAAAGGAATGGTAAAATTAATTTGGATTGTGATGTCAAACAAGAACATGTGCTGAAGTGTGAGAAGACTTCGTATATATTTGATCTGATTTTATGATCAAGATAAGCACATATATCTGGGATTTTTTTAATGAAAAGTTGTAACCGTGAAGTAATACGAGGGATGCCAGAAAAGTTCAAGCATGATTACTTGTATGAGCTTGTCATTTTTCTCGTGAATAACAAAACGGTATGTACTTAATGTTAGAGTGAGTTTATTTTTCATATTATTGAGTTGTAACCCTTCGGGGCCCCTTTATGTAATTTCCCTTTTTTATGAGCTCTCTAGGGTTTTGCACTATACTAGAACCACTAGACCTCCTGAATAAACTATCTCATTCTATTCTCTCATTCTATCTCTACATGGTATCGGAGCAGCTGTTCTAGACTGGTGTTCTGACCCAGATCCCGCAACCACCACCAACACTTGTCTCTCTTCTTCTCCAAAGTCCTTGCATGGGCCTCTTTCAGCAACTAGGGCCCCACGCAAGGTCTCCGGACTGCCTCTCTCCCCTCCCAACTAAAGCTAGGTCTCACGCGAGGTAGCCTGCGCCTTCGTCGGTCCCACACGTGGTATCCTGCACCTCCGTCGGTCCCACACGACTCCGCTTGCAGCCATATGACTGTTGTGCGCGTGCTTTGATGACCGCTTGGGCCCTGCACACTGCCCAACAAGACATCTGCGGGTGTCCAACACCCTCTGTGTCCCCCTGTCTGCGCTATGAGAGGACTGTTTGGTCCTCTCTTCTACCATGCAACACTGATTGTGACGTCACAACCATTTTTTGCCGCCCGAGAAGTTCGAGGGGGCTAAAAAAATGGTGACCTAGGTCAGCCATGTGCTCGATTAAACAATATCTTCTTCTAGATTACGTCTTGACCATGTTGGCATCTACTCGTGAGACCAAGTCCCTGTACCATACTTCTGTGATGTTATGCTCCTACTTTTTTTGCTAATTAAGGGGGGCATGGTGGGGTAGTGGAATTGGAACCCTGGTCACTTGAGTGTGCGTCCACTTCTTCAACCACTAGACCAATCCACGGGGTTCATATGCTCCAACTTGAGGGGGAGTGTTAGAGTGAGCTTATTTTTCATATTATTGAGTTGTAACCCTTCGGACCCCTTTATGTAATTTCTCCTTTTATTAGCTCTCTAGGGTGTTGCACTATATATGCACTCCTAGGATGTCTGAGTAAACTACCCCATTCCATTTTCTCCTTCCTTCTTCATACTTACAAATTCGATTTTTTCCCTTACGGATGTTCTACATACTCATCAGTCCACACAGCCCACAAACCTAGGCACCATCGGTTGCCATAATTTTTTAGTGGCCGTAAACCCCACTTGCTCCTTAAGCTCATGGGCAACCTTCTATATCTAAAGCCTAACCGGGCTTCACTTACACATGATGTTTTTTTGGCTTTTGGTTGTTTCTTATCCATAGCTATACCGAATGGGTTCCACTAGCATGTACATATATCGATAATCTCGTGTGGATCTTGACATACATTTCTTAACACTGACATTCTATCCATTTTTCCTCTCAGAGAACCTTGCTGCTCATTACCTACTTTTTTGTGAAGAGCCAAAAGATGATTGTTGGGAAAAATAAAAAGAGCTCATTCATTATGAGAGGCCCTAGGGTTCTCTTATATAGGGGGCAAATTACAAGAAGTAGAAAAAAGAAATACAAAATAAGAAAACAGTAATAAATATAACTAATATCTCAACATTCCCCCTCAAGCTAGAGCGTAGATATCAATCAGACTCAGCTTGGAACAACATCTCTGATAAGGCCCTCTGGCTACGGCCTTTGTAAGTACATATGCTGTATGATCTCCCGAGCTGACATGTGTAGTGGCGATAAGACCTTTCTGTATCATGTCACGAGTATAGTGACAGTCTACCTCTATGTGCTTCGTCCTCTCATGAAAGGTTGGGTTGTTGGCAATGAAAAGAGAAGCCTGATTATCACATTAGAGGTGCATGGAAGAGGCACCTCTATAGTTAGGTCAGTAAGTACTGATCAGACCCACATCATCTCTGTGCTAGCTTGCGCCATGGCCCTGTATTCCGACTCAGCACTTGATCTGACAACCACAGTCTGCTTCTTACTCTTCCATGAAACAAGAGAATTCCCTATGAATACAACAAACCTGATGTAGACTTTCTATCCTTTGGACACCTAACATAATCTGCATCTACACATGCTGTAACTGAGGGAGATGTGCCTCTGCTGAAAAGAAGTCCCGTACCAGGTGACGTCTTCAGGTATCTCAGAATCATATGAACTGCATCCATATGTGCCTTTCTGGGTTGCTCCATAAACTGACTCACTTTGCTCACGACAAAGGTTATGTCGGGCCTGGTAGTAGTCACATATAATAGCTTTCTAACAAGCTCTCTGTACCTCCTCTTGTCGACCTTCTCAATATCATCATCATAAAGCTTCATGCTGGGGCAATAGGACTAGTGACAGGTCTGCAATCTGCCATGCCTGTCTCTGAAAGAAGATCTGTAACGTACTTCCTTTGGGTCATCACAAGACCTTGCTGGTTCCTAGCAAGCTCCAGTCCAAGGAAGTAACGTAAATGTCCAAGATCGTTGGTCACAAACTGCTGACCTAGGAAGTCCTTGGCACCATGAATGCCCTGCTTGTCATCCCCTGTAACAATAATATCATCAACGTAAACAAGAATGACAATAGTACCTCTCTGGGTCTTCTACACAAACAAGGAGTGATCGACAATCGTTCTCACAAACCCATGCTGCTCTATCAAGTCCGAGAGCTTCTTGAACCATGCTCTTGGACTATGCTTAAGGCCATAGATAGCCTTGTGTAGCCTGCAAACCTTCTGATACTCCCATTCAGCAGCAAACCCAGGTGGCTGCTGCATGTAGACCTCCTCATGTAGATCTCCATAGAGGAAGGCATTCTTTACATCGATATAGGGGCCAATCTCGTATCACAACAACATAAAGTAGAATACGCAAAGTAGAATGTCTGGCAATTGGAGAGAAAGTATCATGATAGTCCACCCCATATGTTTGGGTGAACCCACATGCCACAAGTCTCGCATTATAGCGATCCACACTGCCATCCGCACGATGTTTCACAGTAAACACCCATTGCATCCCATAATAGATGCATCGACTGGAGCAGAAACAAGACTCCACGTTCCACGTGAATGTAACACAACCATCTCCTCCTCCACGGCTAACCTCTACCGACTGTCCTTTAGAGCCTCCTGATATATCCGTGGTATACCCACAATAGATAGTGCCAAGGTAAATCTCCTGAACCCCTCTGACAGCCTGCTCAAGGAAACCTGGGCTGCAAGAGGATAAGTAGCACACTGTTGTTTCGACTTTCGCAAAACAATCGGTACATCAAGATCATCTGCCAAGTTTGTAACCTGTGAGTTTCCCTCTAGAGGGCACCTTCTCATCCTGTATGGAATCCTGCTGCACAGACAACTCAGTAGTGCCATCAGTAGAAACAATGTGTTTAGTACATACCTGAGGCGTGCTGATGGCGGGCAAGACCTATGAGCACGGGGAATCGAGCGAGGCCTGCGAGGAAAAAACACGTGTCAAAAATTGAGTCAGAGCAGGAGGTGGAGCCACATGAGCATGTGGTAGTGGTGGTGGTGGCGGCGGTTGAGGAGCATGGAAGGCCGTATCCCGATATATCGGCGATATATCGGCAATATATCGGTATCGACAGGTCATCGATATATCGCCGATATGTCCGATATCGGATGTCGACATGCAAAAAAGGCGAGATTCGGTCCGATGTCGACGATATGGCGTCGATATATCGCCGATATATCGGCGATATATCGGTATCGACATGGTACCGATATCGATACCGATATCGATATGTCCTTCCATGTTGAGGAGGTAGTGGTAGAGCAGGAGTAAAGGGAGGCGGAGGAACGACAGTAGGAGGTGAAGGCATGTAGATCTCATCGTCAGAGTTAGATGGGGCCAGTTTGTCACCTATAGGAGAAAAATACATAACAGACTCAAAGAAAGTAACGTCAACACTGACAAAGAACTTTCACCTTAGTGGATCAAAGCAACAGTACACTTTTGGGTACGAGCGTAACCAACAAACACACACTTGACAACTCTAGGAGAGAGCTTGTCATGACCTGGAGAGACATCATGAACAAACGCTACAGATCCAAACACACGAGGTGTAAGGGAGAAAAGATCCTTCTCGCGAAGTGCAATCAAGAAAGGAATCTTCTCTCCCAACACAGATGAGGGCATGCGGTTCACCAAATAGCATGCAATAAGGACAACATCTCCCCAGTAAGAATGAGGAGCATGACTGTATCAATAAGGTTCTGCTCACATCAAGTAAATGACGGTGTTTGCGTTCGGCAACACCATTTTGCTGTGAAGTATAGACACATGAGGTCTGATGAACAATGCCAAGAGATCTAAGAAACTCTGAAAGCTGTTAGGTGCGGAATTCTAAGGCATTTATCAGTGCGAAGATATTTTACCTTAGTAGAAAAAAGATTCCTAACTTCATTAATAAAATATTTGATCACGGATCCGACCTCAGACTTATTCTTCAAAAGAAAGACACAGGAATGTCTAGAAAAATCATCAACAGTCTTAAGATAAAAACGATGTCCCTGATGATCAGGAATACGACTTGGACCCCAGATATCTAAATGAAGGAGCTCAAACAATTGGGAACTGCTCTGACTCTGATGGGAGGAAAGGAGGAACGATGATGCTTCCTAAGCTGGCATGCCTCACACTGAAAGGAGGATCTCGTGGAAATCTGAGGAGAACATGGCATAACTTCTGCTAAGGAAGGTGACCAAAACGAAGGTGCCACAGATATGGAGAGACTGGTCTAGTAGGTATAGTGGAAATGCCAACACGAGGAGGTTGGACCAGTCTGTAGAGTCCCCGCTGCTCACGGCCACATCCAATCACCCTGCCCGTGAGTATGTCCTGAAACACAAGAGAAGATGGATCAAATATGGCCCGAAAATGCAGATACTTAGTAATCTGACTAATGGAAAGTAAATTCATCTGAAAGTCAGGAGCATATAATAAAACATTCTGAAGATGCATAGATGACATCAGATGCACCTCCCCCTGTCATGTAATTGGTAAGTGATCAAATTGGCAATGACAACCCATCTACCCGATGGTATGGTCCTGTAGGACCTCAATTGTGCTCTATCTCTACAAAGACGATGAGAAGCACCGGAGTCCATAATCCATTTTGTCATATCTGCACCATTACTACTAGTGAACACATACGCGATATCTGAGGAGCTCGAAGAGGCTCTGGCTACGGCATATGTGGAAGCCAAAGTGTCCCACATTGCCTTGGCGGTGGGCTGATGGAGTATATCATTGGCGATCTCTATTGCCAATGTACCTAAAAGCCAAACCTTGGCATATGCATCATCCGCCTCCCATGAGGCATTAACCCCAGTCTTCTCAGCAGGCTCTTCCTCGGTAAGAATGTGTTTCTTACCTGTAGACTTCATCATACTCATGGAAGGCCGTATCAATATCGATATCGTTTCGATCCACCTGGAAATGGATATATCGGGATATATCGACGATGTATCGACGATATCAGTGGAAATGTCGAAAATAGCTCAAAAAAGCTAATTTTTTTGACATTTGTTTATGAAATTAAGGTCATTTAAGATATTAAAACAACTAATAACTTACAAATACACACTTATATCACACATATCGGTCATTTATAGACCATATATCGCACATATCAATATCGCACATATCGGTCATCTCGATGCTAATGTTGATTCTTGACTTATAAATATTGGAAATGGATTCCATTCAAGTTCTTATAACATGAAATACTACAAATATACACTTCATAACACACATAGATAAATTATGAGGACTATGATCCTTAAACTGCACATATCGGTCATATCGATTGGAATATATCGCTGATATTGTTAGTTGTTGACCTACTATATATATTGAAAATGAAGTTCATCCAAGTTCTTTGATCAGCAGATAACTTCCAAATGTATTCTTACTCTTTTACATCAGACATGTCAATAATGATTAACGAGACAATCATCGTTTGGCATAAAGATTTATCTATTTGCAGGCTACAACAATAAATGAAAAATATTCAAATCAATTTAACATTGTAAAAGAGATGACCTAAAACCAAGAATTCCGTGGCGGATCTAAATCGACCCCCCTGCCCTGTTGTCTCTCATAGCGGATAGCAGACTCAATGAACTCACAATAGTTTTCTCATGTCATGTGCGAGTACATGGCCTTATAATACATGATATACTGCCTGTATTGATGGTCATCAATCCCTATGAGTATCCCGAGTCAAGGATAAGCATTGCTAGATCCGGTGTCACGAGGTGCACGTCGAGGCTGCGAAGTACTAGTTTGAGATCCTCGAGATGACGACGACGGAGTAGGAGAAGATCTCTTCAGAGGAGGACCTAGAGGAGGAGCGTAGTACTCAGGAAACTGTCACCACTAAAGAAGTTGCCATGGCCCTGCTCGGGTTGGCTACCTTGGTAGTTCCACCGCTGTAGCTGTTGTATCCTCCATACCTTGCTACTATATCCATTAGATGGAGGAGTATACGCCTGAGGAGGAGGAGGAGGTCCAGGTGGAGGAGCAGGAAAATATTAAGGGAAGACGCCAAATGATCTTTCATCTTGTGAGGTTCCATATCCGTCCATGGGACTATGTGTTCCTCCACGGTATGGGCTGCCGATGTCCATGCAACTCAACAAACCTACATATGATATCAAATCGTCCATGTAGCTATCTGTAGGATGATGGTCACGTCGTCCATATGCATCGTTATCCATAGACCTGGACTCAGACTTGGGACAAACTGCCTATGTATGTTTCCACGTCATTCCATGTATTCTCGTCCTTACTTGAATCTTTATCATCATGTGGTCCACAACCACCCCCTACAGACCCTGACCCCCCTGAATATGTCTCCCCATCGCCTGGTCCACCACGACGACCACCACCACCACCACCATCATCATCATCGCTCCCACTGTCATCTTTTGATTTCGATTTGGATTTCGACCAGTTGGGAGAATGTCGTCCACAATCGCATCAAGCTCCACTCCTCCAAGAGGGTCTGTGATTCGCCCATATCTGGCCATGTAGTCACCAACATCTGCTCCCATTTGTTGGCTTATATTCTGATTCGGCCTGCCTCCCGGTTGATCGAGCAATGGAGCACCGTTGGAATCCGACCACCTCCGCAGAACATCTTCATATGCATCGTCGTCGTGCATCTTGAAAATATATGCAAGATCAATGGGGTCTGTGTAGTCCTCTTTGTCATACCCCTCCCTTGCATGCTTCATCTTCAACCACAAGAGTGCACAAAAACAAGATCGTGGAGCCATTGTTCACCCAACTTATTCCGTCTCTTCGAATGGATCAAGTTGAATGTGCTCCAGTTTCTCTCACAACCATCGGCTGATGCGGCTTGGGACAATACTTTCACTGCCACGTTCCGTAGGTTGGGAGCTTCCATCCCATACAGTAACCATCATTCGGCTGCGGAAAATCCAAAAGAGATAAATCAATAATGGTTAAATTGTTACACATCACAATCAATAGACTTAGTCCTTATCAGGAAGAGTACTGCCTCGTCCATTAACCGCGGTTACTCTACCGAAAGAACACAAGGCATCCTTAAAGTATATGATCTGCACATTAATTAAAACTTTAAGTCATAAAAATGTTTGTGCCTCAAAATAATTTTAAACTCACTCTAGGCGACTATAGATTGTACATTATACAATCAATATTACCTCATTCATGCACGAGGTTAGTGCCTTCTCGTCCTTGACGAGCTTTTCCACCACAAGTTGTACAACTGCTAGAAGGTCAGCATTTGTACCAAGACTGTTCTTGTATTGGTACTTCGGATTTAAGTAATACACCGGAGATGAACAATTCTCAAATTTTAATCCTTCTAAAATACCTACCAAAATGGATTAAAAATATTTATTAGATAATAATACACACCAGCCTTGTGAAGATGATGTGAGAGCATCTTGGACCATCGTTCGTATATGATGTCTAACCATGCTTTAAATCCTCTCCCAACTGCTTCTCTAACCTTCTCCCTCATGCAACACATTGCCTCGTAGATGACTCCCATAGTTGGCTTCTTGTCCCCATCTACGATACGCAATGTAGAAACAACATGTTCCATTATCTTCGTGGTCCTTGCCACTTCATCCCAGAAATGGAGATCATTGATGATTGTCTCCACCCTCCGTCCTCCTTCGGTCCGAGCTTCTGGGTTCTCGAACCATTCACCTTGGCAACACGTGTTCTTCAACCCCGTCTTGTGTTGTTTGAGGCTTTGCAATGCTATAAAATTGGTTGCAAAGCGTGTGATGCCAGGCCTCACCAACTCACCATTGCACGTCCGCCTCATCAATGATAATAATTTGGAATGGTTGTAAATGAAAGTCGTGATCGCCCGTGCTTGTTCCATCACCTTCGCGACGAGCTTCCTCTTGTCTAAGTCCTTTAGAATTAGATCTATGCAATGCGCAGCGCAAGGTGTCCAAAAAATACCGTAGGTGCTAGACTTCATTATTGTTTCACCTGCTTTCTTGAAGTTGCTGCCGTTGTCTGTCACAATCTGTACAATGTTCTCTTTCCCAACGTCTTTAATGACGTCCTTCATCAACTTCAGCAGGTACTTGTAGTCCTTGACCTGTTCAGATGCATCGACGGATTTAGAAAAATGGTTTTACCGTCGCAATAAACGGGGAAGTTGATGATCTGCTTCCTCGTATATCTTGTCCAGCCATCACACATCAGCGTCACGCCGTACTCTGGCCATCTCTTCCTCAGGGTCGAGATGTACTCGTTTATCTCCTTCTCATGCACAAGATACTTGTTCATCAACTCCTTGGCAGTGGGAGCCTTCACTCCTATTCCAGCTGCGGTGATTTCATCAATGGCATGCTGTAAAAAAGGTCCACTAGCGACATGGGCTGGGATGCTCTCTCCAAAGAAGAGTTTGCCGATGGCCTTGCCCACTCTCTCCCGTGCATTGGTAAACATCCCCTTCACCGTCTTTTGCTTCGGGTCCTTGTTTGGATTGTACTGCATGGGCCAACTCCTCGTCAAGAATGGTTCTAGTCCATTCCCCATGTGTTTCTTAGTGGGTGGTGGTACTGGTGCACCTCCAGAACCACTCCACTGCCACCGGCACCAGGGAAGCCGCCGCGTGCACTGCGAGTTCTCTCCTCTCAAACTCGCTCCTCATGGACTCTTTTGTCGCCCTCCTGTACGCCCTCCTCTTCGCTTCGGTCTGAATGTCATCGGGGTAGACAAAGTCCTCGTCGTCTGAATTTGAGAGGACATTGAACTCCTTCTCAAACATGAATTCCTTGAACTGTTCATCCTGCCTTGACCTCTCTACATCCTTCTCCTTTTTCCCCTCCATGCTGGCCTTCACCAAGTCCCTCAGGTCTTTTGGACAACGAGTGCACTTGGCAACATTTTTATTGCTGTCAACGATATGATGCTTCAGTCTAGTAATACCCCATCCTTCCAACCTCTTCCCACAGAAGTTGCACTATGGTTTCGCCTTGTTGCTATATGGAGTGGTGGCATACTTCCAATCAATCTCTCCACCGTCCAAGTCCATCTGTCCACGAGAACCATCAGAGTCTGAACCGGAGTGTGCCATGATCTTGAATTCTGAACAAAAAACACACAAAAATGAAAAGCCCCAAATTTCATGAACAAAAAAATCACTAAATTGTGGATCTATTTTTTTAATTTTCGGATTTATTTAATTAGATACATTTTGTTAATAAAAATCACCACCAAATCATGTTTCTTAACTCCTAAACAAGAGATCCAACTCCATCCATCCATAACATCTCTTAGTAAACACACAAAAATCAAAATCCCCGAATTTCATGAACAAAAAACTCACTAAATTGTGGATCTATTTTTTTAATTTTCGGATTTATTTAATCAGACACATTTTGTTAACAAAAATCACCACCAAATCGTGTTTCCTAACTCCTAAAGAAGAGATCCAACTCCATCCATCCATAACATCTCTTAGTAAACACACAAAAATCAAAAGCCCCAAATTTCATGAACAAAAAAATCACTAAATTGTGGATATATTTTTTTTATTTTCGGATTTATTTAATTAGACACATTTTGTTAACAAAAATCACCACCAAATCATGTTTCCTAACTCCAAAACAAGAGATCCAACTCCATCCATCCATAACATCTCTTAGTAAACACACAAAAATCAAAAGCCTCAAATTTCATTAACAAAAAATAACTAAATTGTGGATCTATTTTTTTAATTTTCGGATTTATTTAATTAGACACTTTTTGTTAACAAAAATCACCACCAAATCATGTTTCCTAACTCCTAAACAAGAGATCCAACTCCATCCATCCATAACATCTCTTAACAAACACACAAAATCAAAAGCTCCAAATTTCATGAACAAAAAAATCAATTAATTGTGGATCTATTTTTGTTTAATTTTTGGATTTATTTAAATACACACATTTTGTAAACAAAAATCACCATAAATTATGTTTCCTAACTCCTAAACAATATATACAACTCCATTCAACCATAACATCTCTTAATAAACACACAAAAATCAAAAGCCCCAAATTTCATGAACAAAAACTCAATAAATTGTGGATCTTTTTTTTTTAATTTTAGGATTTATTTAAATACACACATTTTGTAAACAAAAATCACCACCAAATCATGTTTCCTAACTCCTAAACAAGAGATCCAAACCAATTCATCCATAAGATCTCTTAATTACTAAACAAAAATAAAAAAACCCCAAAATTTGGAGCCCAAATTACATGAAAAAGGAAATTATGCAACACATAACAAACATGAGAACAAAATCACTAACTAAGGAAGAGGAAATATCACCTCAAATTGCAAATGAAGAGGAAATTGATGAGCTCATTGCAAGGTTAGAATGCCAAGTTGAGATGGAGGATATGGCTGCCGATATGCCTCAGTTAAAGGCAAAAAAAGAACCCAAAACTTAGCAAGGAAGAAAAGAGTCTGCACTGGGTCGGCGATGTATCGTCGACACCCGATATATCGGCGATATATCGCCGATACTGTTTAAAAAGATATACATCTGAATATCGATATGGGGGAGGGGGTCGTCGAAACCGATATATCGGTGATATATCGCTGACACGGCCTTCCATGATCATACTCATGAACTGCATAGCCCACAGTTCGTAGTTTGACCCATCCATCTTCACAATAGGCGCAAGACCTCTGAAGGCGCTTGTGGAAGGAATATCGGCCTTGCTTTCTGACATGATGACAAGAGAAGACTAGAGTTGTAAACTAGATAGACTTTTGTCTACACTAACATACACGGGTTCAGTTGCATGTGTGGACTCAAGCAACCAAACTAATCAAGAAGAAGACTCGGCGGGGGCCTAGGCGACGAGGGAAGAGGAGCCTAGGCGGCGACCGAGAGACGCAACGGGGAGGAGGCGGTGGATCTGGGCGGGACCTCGGCGGGAGGAGGGGACCTCGGTGGGAGAAGGGACTCTCGGTGGTGGACCTCGGCGACGGTGGAGAGGAGTGGCGGGAGACCTGAGGCGGCGCGTGCGAGAGGGGTTTGAGGTGGGGGTTAGAGTTAGGTTTTTGGTACAGGAGCTCCGGTCTAGGACCTCCGCTCTGATACCATGTTGGGAAAAATAGAAAGTGCTCATTCATTATGAGAGACCCTAGTGTTCTCTTATATCGGAGAGGAACCTATTGGACAAATTACAAGAAGTAAAAAAAAGAAATAGAAAATAAGAAAACAATATCTCAACAATGATCATTAAAAAGTGAAAGCGGAAATTATAACAAAAGAAGGTTACAATTCTCTATCCCAATATCCTCAAAAATAGGAAATAGGATACAGAATGACTCACATTCTAAATATCACCTCATTTCTCTGCATCCAAATGATCCAAATCACTACAAAGGATCTAAAACCGCTTCTCTATTCTCAATACGCCAACATTAGATGCTCGTTTGCCCCATAGTGGTCGATGCTGACGTCTTGGCTTATCAAGTTATTAGTTTCGAAGTGATTTTGAAGGGTTGCCTTACAATTATCCATGACAAGGATTTTTAACCAGGATAGTCACGTAATTTCCTTGCCCTTTGCTTCATCACCTTTCACCTTGTCGCCTGATGCCCATGTTGCATTTAAACTTCATTATTTATACAAGCATTAGTAACATGACTTCTATATAATAGGAATAGGTTATATACAATGTTATATATTATGACGTATACAACAACAGAACCCTTTCCTACATTACACAAAGTCAGCAACATGTATTCTTTGCCTCCATTTGGATCTATCTTGGATCTTTTCAGGCTTAGATCCAAATAATAGATATTATAATGTATATGTTGTTATAGTTTATATGCATTTGTTGATATAGATTAGTGCATGCGAAAGTGACACACATTCATTGATGACTAAAGGTAGTATATATCGCAACTAGTATGTTCTTTTCATTGTAGGTCTGTATTATATATCATAACTTATTTGTTCTATGATCACATTTTCTTGAGTTATTATTACTATAACAAAAAACATTTAGTAAATTTTAAGCTATCATGATTTATAAATAAAAATAACTAGCGTCACATGTTGTTTATGTTGATAACACGAAGCATGGTGATAATAAAAATTGAAAAATGCAAAATAGAAATGAGATCAGAATAACCTTTTAATGAAGGAATTCTCAACAGAATTCGCAGCATCTATCCAGCAATTGCAGTATTATAATGGTTAAGATGATAACAAAAATGAGATGAAAGATAAAACGAAGAGATATCACCTTAAAATAATACAAATGCCTGCATTTAACATCTAAATCTGCCACGCCAAAAAACATTTACAGAGTAATCATGCAATGAAAGAAAGAGCAGATATCTTTCACAAGGAATATCTTTCACAAGGACTGGACAAAAACAAGAAAAAGAAGACGTTTAATCGCAAATAGCGAAGATGTTTTGCACTCACGAGCACCAATCATGTACAAAATCACTACTTGTGGCGGAAGGAGGAAGGGGCTGCCAGAGACGCTTCTGGGGAGGCTCTTGTCAAGGGCGACATGAAGAGATGTTGCCAATGAGGGACTGAGCCATCGACAACAGCTGACAATGGATCTGCTGACGGGGGGAATTCAGGATGGGGACCTTGAGGGGGATGCTGCTAGGGGACATGCTCTCTGACATCTCGTTGTATGATGCCGTTTTCGACAACGCCGGCTACTACAACGGGTTTGATGATGGAGGGTTTGGTGATGGAGGATGAAAGGAGAGGAGGGGGTAGGAAGAAGAATGTCACTCTTGTAAATTTAGTAAACAATAAGAGGATATTTTAGATATTTTGGCGGAATTTGGTTTGATTTTATGACCAAATGAATGTGAGTTAACCACATGGTTCACAGTTTAAGAGTTAGCAAGTTTGCAGGGTTGAGGTGGTAATTACGGTGTTTACATGGTTGATAATGTAATTTACTTAGTTTTTAGGATTTGTAGTGTGAAAACCCCTATGTATTTTCAATGCGTAAAAGCATTATGTACTTATTCATGTCTTTACTGCTGCGTTATGTATTCATGTAATATGGTTACCTGTGCAGTAACAACCATAGTATCACTTTTGTCTCATTGGTTCCATTTCATTGGCTTCAAAAGTTTGTCGGTGTCTTCATTAGAGTGGATTAGGTTGATTTGATTTTCCTACCTGATTCACACCTTCCAATTTGGTTTTGGTTCAATATATGGTTCACTTCTTAAAACATTGATTGCATGCCTCACTATACAAAATTTACCTTGTCTCTTTCTTCGTTTTATTGTAAAGAACAACTAAAAATCATTTCTACTTTATCAGACATTTATTATTTCTAGGAGTGACACTCTCAATTCTCCTTACAAAGGTATTAAATAAAAAATTATGGTTATAATAAATGATAGATGAGATGTAATGGAAATTTTTAGCAAACTATTTTTCCAAGGTTTACGTGCATAGATTGGAGATTTTTGTGCCCCTCTCTTTATAGTAGAGAATTCTTAACGACTTGGATTGCATGGATGAAAAGATGTATCACAATGACATCTCCTCCATTCTTCTCAATGACTACTAAGCGGTTGTTTTTTTTTCCAACCGCAGAGGTGGGTGATACATGGTTGCCCTCTTACACTGTTGATACTTATCTTTGCAAGTCGATGCCCATGTGGTGACATATGATCATGTTGTGAGGGACAATGTATGTTAGGTACTTTGGGATGGCCTTTTCTATTCCTTTGCTGCAATACACTAACGATACCATTTTTCTATTGTGAGATTTTGAAGGGTAAGTAGGCCTCTCCTCTTGTGGACAATTTTGGGAGCAATATGCTCTCATGATCTATATGGAGAAGTTTGCTTTTGTTTTGATAGGCATACTGGATGGATTGCCTCTATTGCAGGCAATCCATGGACATCGCATTTTGACCTACCACAATCATATCTAGGGATGCGTCTATCTGATACATGCTCCAAATCGTCGACTAGATGTCTTTGCGGGATAAGATGGAACATAACTTAGGGGTTGGAGGGTCACATGCTTGTTGAGGGCATGGTTTGGAAAAACTAGCCTCAAGGCAGTCGAGACTGCCCTATCTAGCCTCTAGGCGTGCTCCTCGGTCCAGTCCAGTGAGGCGTGAGCCTCAGGTGGTCGACGCATAGCCTCGACTCGAGACATTCCACCTCGAGGCGGTCGGGCATTTTGTGAGGCGTTTTTGCTTATTTGAATCATTTTTTTATGATTTCAGTGGTTTACTTGTTAGTTTGAGAAGCTTATAAATATATGCTTGCTTAAGATAATGATTATACAAGATAAATGCCTAAATCTGACGTTTCTTTCGTGCCCATAACTTCATATTTACTATTAATTATGTCCAACTATTTTGACAAACTCTTACTATTTCACTTTTAGTGAATGAATTCATAAATATCAAATCCAACAATACTCGTAAACTTAATGAGCTTTCCAACATATCAAGCAAAACAAAATAGATTGAGTTCACGATTTCTCATGCTGCCATATATTATATGTTAGACACATAGCATAAATTTCTTTGACATATATTTAATCGTACTTTCAATTTCAACATCATTTCGAAGATTTGCTCGAAATGTACAAGATTCACGGTTTCTTGTGCTTTTAATAGCAACATAAATTTCTTCGACATACATTTAATCATACTTTTAATTAGAACAATATTTCAAAGATAGATATGTATTGTTTAATCCTTTCACAACATTATTGACAATGAATTCCTCTTTGATTGGATGAAAATGTGTAGCGAGGGATATGATGTTGTTCTATCTTTTATCTTGGGGTTCTTATCTCTTTTATTTTATCATATCTTCTAGTGTTAAGTACTAGGTGTTGTGCATAGAACATATAATTACATTGACATATATATAATTATAGTTTTATGCATATTTTTTCTCTATAAACCGACGTTTAAGACCAAGGTTGCAGAAATCGGTAGTCGGTACTCGGTCGGTGGGGTCATTGACTAAGGATTAATCGGCAGTCGGGCGACTAATCGAATTTAGTCGGCCATTAATCAGTTTTGAATTTTTTATTTATTTATAATATATAAATCATTTTTTATACATACATTCTTATATATTTGCAATATAAATCATTTTTTATACATATATTCTTATATATTTGCATAGATTTGAACATTTTCTATATATTATAATGAAACAAAAGGAGTAATTGACTTTAAATATAACATTAAGCATGCTAGAATAGGTTTGATTTAAAAAAAGAAAAAAAATAAAAAAAAGATAAAAAACCTCTATGTAAAAGTCGGTCGAGTAGTCGGCCCGATTAGTCGGGGTGACCGACTAATGGCCGACTAGGCCTAGTCAAGTCAGCTACCCCCCCGACTCGACTAGTCGGCCTAGTCGGCCGACATTACAACAATGCTTAAGACTCGACCGCCTCGAGGCTATGCCTCACCTAAATTCCAAGGAAAATCCCTCGTTCCGCCTTTTGTTTTTTCAAACATTGGTTGAGAGGTATGTGTATTTTGCTTCTCAAATCCATTTCGTTCGCTATTCATGTGTTAACGAATTTGCACATATGCTGTCGGTGGAGGCGCATGTGCTGTTTTTTCCGATTTGGTCATGGGTAGGGTACTTTGTGGGTGGGGGGGTTGGATTCTGTGCCAATCCCTATGCAAGGGGAGGGGGGTTGGACTCTAGAGATGAACCTCAATAAGTGGAAGATCCACAAATTTTACAAGCGATACTGATTGGGATGTCTTGATGAATAGTTTATTGACGTATTTAAATGTTATAGTGTCATGTTGTTCTGTTAGCAATATGTTTTAAACGTCTCTAATAGTTGAGTAGCCATTTCTTTATGGAAGAAAGGTTGTCTTGGTTAAGCTACTAGTTAGCTCTTTAAATGAAAACTGCTCCAAAAATGAAATTGTTATTAAAGGTTTCTGTAGAGCAACATATTAAAAATACCAATGAAATAAATGATTGTTGTTATTTCACATGAGTATGTGTTATCTTTTTTTCTTTTTTGTTAATTTTTATGGCTGAGGTATGAAGCTTGGTGCACACCCTTTTTCCCATAAAAATGGTATCTTTTCCTCACACAACTTGTTACACCTGTTTGGAATTTCTATCCACAGAATATTTAACGTTTTTCTTCTATTGATACCATTCTACAACCCCCAGCTTGTTCACCAAGTGACACCATAGTCATCTTATCGGTTTCTTGCATTTCCTCCACCTTGCAGGCACTCCGTATGTCTTTGGTGCATATGTGCATCAGAATGATTCCTGTATACTAGTTAGTGGACTAATACGAGTTCCATGAATAAGTGAGTCTTATGGCCTTGCTGTAGTGCATACTTATAGAGGTTCTTTAGGCATGTAACGTCCTTCAGAAAAGATGGAGACTGAATGTGAGATTACATGAGGATTCATGTGCAGGTTGCATGTGATGTGCATATAAATGTGCACGCCATAGAACATAAAGCTTGATTAGCTTGTTATTTCTTTTTTAAAGGTAGTGCAATGCAATCATTTTCTGTGTTATGCGTGTTTATATGTTATAACGCGTCTGTTTGAACATGTTATGCGTCCTCCATGTAATGTAATTGAAACTTATTATTAATGAAACGTGGTGAGACCCATCTCGGGACCTCTCCCTTTACTTCATCAAAAAAACATATATGTTTTAACATTGCTGGTTAGAAAAGACTTACTCTTTCACTTTTTAGGCGTGTTTATATGTCATGACCACGGTTGCAGAAGTCGGTAGCCGATACTCGGTCGGCAGAGTCACTGACTAAGGATTAGTCAGCAATCAGGAGAGTAATCGGATTTATTCAGGCATTAGTCGGTTTTGAATTTTTAATTATTTTAAATAAATAAATAAGTTTTTAATACATATACTCTCATATATATATGCACAGATTTAGCAATTTTTATATTTGTAAGCGCTTAAAAAAGAAGCAATTATAGCAAAAGAGGGAAAAATAGAGCAAGTTAAGAATAAAGTAGTTGCTACATAGCACAAGGTAAAGTTAAAAAACAAATACATGTTAAAATAAAAATAATTCATGGAGCAAGTGATACAAGTGATTCATCATCATCAGTGTCATCATCCAACTCAAGCTCTTCTTCTTCATCTTCTTCATCATCATCATCATCATCATCTTCTTCTTCTTCTCTGTCTTTAAGATGTAACTCCACCTCTGCATTTATCTCGTTCCGCCTTTTGTTTTTTCAAACATTGGTTGAAGGGTATGTGCATTTTGCTTCTCAAATCCATTTCGTTCGCTATTCAGGTGTTAACGAATTTGCACATATGCTGTCGGTGGGGGTGCCTGTGCTGTTTCTTCTGATTTGGTCATGAGTTGGGTACTTTGTGGGTGGGGGGGATTGGACTCTTTGCCAATCCCTATGCAAGGGAAGGGGGGTTGGACTCTAGAGATGAACCTCAATAAGTAGAAGATCCACAAATTTTACAAGCGATACTGATTGGGATGTCTTGATGAATAGTTTATTGACGTATTTAAATGTTATAGTGTCATGTTGCTCCTTTAGCAATATGTTTTAAACGTCTCTAATAGTTGAGTAGTCATTTCTTTATGGAAGAAAGGTTGTCTTGGTTAAGCTACTAGTTAGCTCTTTAAATGAAAACTGCTCCAAAAATGAAATTGCTATTAAAGGTATCTATAGAGCAACATATTAAAAATACCAAATGAAATAAATGATTGTGGTTATTTCACATGAGTATATGTTATCTTTTTCTCTTTCTTGTTAATTTTTATGGCTGGGGCTTGGTGCTTGGTGCACACCCTTTTTCCCATAAAAATGGTATCTTTTCCTCACACAACTTGTTACACCTGTTCGGAATTTCTGTCCACAAAATATTTAACGTTTTTCTTCTATTGATACTGTTGGGAAAATGAGAAAACTTGTTTATTCCATCTGCCCTAGGCTCTCTTATATAGGAGAGCGGCCTATGGGTAAACTATATAAAGAGTCCAACAGAAAACAAAAATATAAGAAAGGTACAAAAGTGAATAATATATCTCTGCACTCCCCCTCAAGGTGGAGCATAGATATCAATCATGCTCAGCTTGGACGAACACTTCTGGAACGGCCCTCGAAGTAACACCTTGGTAAAAATGTCTGCAGTTTGATCCTCTGAGTTAACATGGGATGTAACAATAAACCCCTTCTGAATCATGTCACGTATGAAGTGACAATCAACCTCAATGTGCTTGGTCCGTTCATGAAATGCTGGATTATTTGCAATGAATAGAGCCGCCTAATTGTCACATTCCAGAGCCATAGGAAGTAGGACTTCTATAGATAGATCTGCAAGCACAGCCTTTACCCACATCATTTCTGTACTGACCTGGGCCATAGCCCTATATTCAGACTCAGCACTGGACCTTGCTACAACCGTTTGCTTCTTGCTTCTCCATGAGACTAGATAATCTCCAACATACACATCAAACCCAGTGCTGGACTTCCTATCCTTGGGGCACCCTGCGTAATCTGCATCTGCACAAGCTGATATAGTAACCTCCTTGCCTTTCTTAAACAACAGACCCACACCTGGAGATGACTTAAGGTACCTGAGTTACTGAGTATCATATGTATAGCATCCATGTGTACCTGACGTGGTTGCTCCATAAACTGGCTCACTCGACTCACAACAAAGGAGATATCAGGCCTGGTAATAGTAACATAGAGAAGTTTGCCCACCGGTTCTCTGTATCTTCTCTTATCCACCTCATCAGTGTCATCGTCATATAATTTTATACTGGGATCCATAGGTGTAGTGGCAGGTCGGCAACCAATCATTCCTGTTTCACTCAACATGTGCCATCCCATGAGGATTTCTGGCAAATTCCAGTCCCAGAAAATATCTAAGCACCCCAAGGTCCTTGGTGACGAATTCACGACCCAACATTTCTTTTGCCCCTTTGATCCCCTGTTCATTATCACCTGTAATCAGAATATCGTCTACATACACCGGAATAGCAATAATACCTCTGGGTGTCTTCTGTACAAACAGGGAATAATCAGCATTAGAACGTCTGTACCCCTGTTTCTCAAACAGGTCTGAGAGCTTCTGGAACCAAGCTCTGGGGCTCTGCTTAAGGCCATAGATAGCCTTATGAAGTCTGCACACCGTAGGACACTCCCCCTCAATAGCAAAACCAGGTGGCTGTTGCATGTAGGCTTCCTCCTGTAAGTCACCATATAGGAATGCATTCTTCACATCTTAGTGGTATAGCGGCTAATCACGAGTAACTGCAACAGAAAGGAGGATCCGTAGGGTGGAATGGCGAGCAACCGACGAAAATGTATTAAGATAATCTACCCCATATGTCTGTGTGAAGCCACGAGCAACAAGGCAAGCCTTGTATCTGTCAATGCTGCCTTTTGCATTCTGCTTAACTGTAAAGACCCACTTGCAGCTAACTGTAGACACATCAGCAGGTGCAGAAACAAGGCTTCAGGTGCCTCTGGACTGAAGAGCTGCCATTTCTTCTTCCACGACCAAGCGCCATCGACTATCCTTCAGTGCATCTTGATAATTCCGTGGAATATCCACTGCTGACAATGCAATGACAAAGTTCTTGAATTCTCCAATGAGACGGTCAAACGACACAGAAGATGCTATAGGATATGACGCGCAGCTCCGCTTCTGCTTTCGTAGAGCAATATGTACATCTAAATCTTCTGTCTCCTCAGCTGGCTTCTGTAACACATCCTGCTCAGGAAAATCACCATATCCATCAATAGTATTATTTTCAGAACATACCTCAGGCGAGCTAGATGATGAGCGGTGACCATGAGCAGAAGCAGGCCTACGGGTATAATAGAATGGCAGTGATGAAACATGCTCAATGACAAGAGGTGTAGGAGATGATAGCGGTTCTGGTGGTGGTGGTGGTGGTGGCATGCATATAGCATCAGTAGTGTCAGAGGGAACCTGCTGATCACCTGTAGACGAGAAGTACATAACAGATTCGAAAAAGCTGACATCAGCACTGACTAAATACCTCCTGCGCAATGGATCGTAACACTTGTACCCCTTCTGTGTTTTGGAGTACCTGACAAAGACATACTTGACAGTCCTAGGAGAGAGCTTGTCAGTCCCTGGAGACAACTGGTCACAGTGTTCGGAAATGCGGTCCATGCGGCCGCATATGCGTATTCGGTCACTTGACCGAAGCGCATATGCCATATGCGGCAATATGCGGTCAAAACGCATATACAGTCCGCATATGCGGCATATGCGGCTGCATATGCGACCGTATATCTAATATGATTCATGTTAATCCTGTTGGAAAAAATAGAAGAGTTGTTTATTCCATCAGCTCTAGGCTCTCTTATATAGGAGAGTAGCCTATGGGTAAATTACATAAAGCATACAGCTGAAAATAAAAATAACAGAGAGAGACAAAGGAAACTAATATATATGTTAACACTCCCCCTCAAGATGGAGCATAGATATCAATCATGCTCAGCTTGGACGCACACTTCTGGAATGGGCCTCGTAGTAATGCCTTGGTGAATATATCGACAGTTTGATTTTCTGAAGTAACATGAGATGTAGCAATGAATCCCTTATGAATCATGTCACGTATGAAGTGATAGTCAACCTCAATGTGCTTGGTCCGCTCATGGAATGCTGGATTGTTTGCAATGAACAAGGCTGCCTGATTGTCACATTTTAAGTTCATAGGAAGTGGTACATCTATACATAGATCTGTAAGCACAGCCTTTACCCACATCATCTCTGTGCTAGCCTGGGCCATAGCCCTATATTCAGATTCAACACTAGATCTGGCTACCACCGTCTATTTCTTGCTCCTCCATGAGATTATAGAATCTCCAACGTAGACTGCAAACCCCAAGGTGGACTTCCTGTCCTTGGGACAACCTGCATAGTCTGCATCCGCACATGCTGTGATAGAAATCCCCTTTTTTTTTTGAAGGCTCAAAAAAAGGGGGAGACACGCGATGGTGTTCACCCCAAAATAATATTATATATAAAAAAGAATAGAGCGAGATACTTACATGTCGAGGAGGGGAAGAAAGAAGGGAGAGGGAGGGGTCAGAGAAATAATTAAAAAAACGGCATCCGGCCCCAAGGCCCAACTACGTAGACCAGTCAGCGATTAATATGGAAGCCGCGGTAATGACGTTCTCCACGTAGAAGCGCGCACCCGAGAAGATAGAGTCATTGCGAGCCCGCCAGATCGACCAAAGGCGCGCTAGAGGGCCGAGCAGATGCGAGCGGGGGCCTCTTCTGTTGGCGCAGAGGATGTCGCAGAATTCCTCCGTATTGGCTGAACGAGCCCAGGCGACCTCATCCCAAATCCAGGAGACCGATGAGCAAAGGAAGAAAAGGTGGTCCGCCGATTCATCAGACAACCCACAGAGCTGGCACCGAGTGTTGGAAGAGTGAAGAAGGGAGGCGCATCGATCGCGAGTCATCAGTCTTCGATGTCGAAAAACCCAGAAGAAGAAGGTGATCCTAAGGGGTAAGCGGAGGCCCCAAAGGAAAGCGCAGTCACGGGCCAGGGAGGCATCCATAGGTGGAGGAGGAGGGAGCAGGGCAAGATAGGCCTTGCGGGAGGAGAACGGACCATTCCTCCAAGCCCAATGATCCCGCCCGCCAGCAGGGGAGGGGGAAGATGAGAGAGCCTCCAACAGAGAGGCCAAGTCGTTGACGCGCTGGTCAGAGAGGGACCCCGAGAAGGCGGGGCACCAGCCGCCGAGGATCCAGTAGTCAGCAACGGTGGCCAAGCGGTTAGACGCCAAAGAGAAGAGCCGCGGGAAGCGACACCGGAGGGTGCCACCCCCCGTCCAGTCGTCGATCCAGAAATTGAAGATAGCACCCGATCCCAGCACCGGGGAGAATAGGGAGCGGTTCTTTTGATATATTTCAAAAATGTATCGCCAAAAGGGGGAAGAGTGAGCCGGGCATCTCCCACGGATGAAGGAAATCCAGTCCACGCCCAAAATCGCACGCAAGACGCTGCCAAAAAATGATTCATCCTTGCCCCAAACCTTATGCACCCATTTTAAAAGCAAGGCCTCATTGACCCGCTCCAAGGGCCGAACACCAAGGCCCCCCGCTCTCTTGGGCCGAGTAACCACATCCCAAGCAATCAAGTGAATTCCGCGGCCGCTGCCATCCGCCCGCCCCCATAAAAATCTTCGCATGCATTTTTCCAGCCGTAGGCGAACGCCCACAGGTAACTTGCGAACCGAAAGAAAGTAGATGGGAATCGCAGAGAGAACTGACTTAAGAAGAACGAGGCGACCACCACGAGAAAGTAAGGAGGCCTTCCAGCCAGCCAAGCGCGAGTCCACCCGGTCCAGGATCATCCTCCAGTCATTCAAGCGGTTCCGGCCCGACGAAATAGGGACGCCGAGGTAGGAGAGAGGGAGCTCCCCAATCCGCGAACCGAGGATAAGGCTGCACTCGGCCACCTCAGGCGCGGACAAGCCAAAGGGCACGAAGCAGCATTTGTCGAAGTTGATCGTCAAACCCGATAGTTCACCGAATAGGGAGATCACATGAGCCATCCCAGCCACCGCGTCAGAGTTCTTCTCAATGAAGCACATGGTGTCGTCCGCGAACTGAATAATAGGCACACAAAGGCCATCCTTCTGAAATCCCGCAGTGAGGCCAGCATCAATGACACCATGCACCATCCTGGTCAAGACGTCGGAGGCGAGAACAAAAAGCATAGGGGCTAATGGGCAGCCCTGCCGCACCCCCCTACGAGGTTGGAAGAGACCGCCAACCTGACGTCCGTTAACAAGCACGGAAAGGGAGGCCGTGGAGATACATCTGCGCATCCAAGATATCCAAGCACTTGGGAAGCCCCGCCGATGAAGAACAACCCATAGGAATTTCCAGTCAAGCGAATCATAAGCTTTCGAAAAGTCGATCTTCCAAAGGATACCTTTCTTCTTCTCACGTTTCCAAGCAGCCACAATTTCAGAAGCAACAAGGATGCAATCCGCAATATGGCGACCTTTGACAAACGCTCCTTGGGCCGGCGAGATGAGTCCGTGAAGGATCGTCGAAAGACGGTTGGCCAAGGTTTTAGCGATAATAAGGTAGATGGCGTTAGAGACGGCAATAGGGCGGAAGTCGTCGAGACAGAGGGCGGGTGATTTCTTCGGGATAAGAACGATGTGCGCCCGGTTGATACGATCAAAGCCAAGGTTGCCCGAGTAGAAGTCAGAGGCCACCGCGAGGACGTCCCCCGAAACCACCTCCCAAAAATCCTTGTAGAAGGAGACCGGAAAGCCATCCGGCCCCGGGGAAGAGTCACCATTCAAGCTCCACACAGCGGACTTAAGCTCGGACAAAGAAAAAGGGCGAGTGAGGAGAGAGGAGTCCGCATCCGAGATCCGGGTGGCCCCCGCCCCAAGCCAACGCCAACGCCGCGGGGGGAGGGCAGAAGAAGAACGACGGAACTGCTCGGAGATGGCAATTCCCAGCGCACGATCATCCGAGTAAACACGGCCATTGATGGAGATAGACCTGATAAAATTAAAACGGCGCCGGTTGCTAGCCGCCCGGTGAAAAAAAGAAGTGTTGGCGTCGCCCTCCTTGAGCCATTTAACCTTAGATCTTTGGCGCCATGCAATACAACTCTTCTTATCCTCAGCCTGAACCTGAGCACTAGCATTTGAGCGGAGAAGAAGCTCATCCATAGAAAGATCACGATCGCTCTCCAAGGAGTCCATGCGCATGATAATATTCTCGGCCTCGGAACGAATAGCCTTGCGCGAATGCCTAATGGAGGCCTTGAAGTCGACAAGAACCCGACGAAGAGAGGAAAGCTTCTGAGATAAAATTGCCGCCGCCGATCCCGAGGCCGGGAAGTGGGTCCAATGATTAGTAACGATGTCCTTGAATGATGGTTCGAGGAGCCAGCTTTTTTCATAGCGAAATAGGCCACGAGGGGAGAGGCCAGATCCGTCATCCCAAATGATAGGGGAGTGGTCCGAGAAGGCACGCGGGCGGGAGGCCACAGAGCAGAGGGGGAAAGTATCCAAAGCCGCGCCATTACCGAGAAAACGGTCGATCCTGGATCGAGAGGAATTGTTCCGCCACGTGTAGGAGATATCATTGGGGACCAAGTTCGTAAGCGCCAATTCATGAATTAAATCCCGAAAATCTTGAGAGTCCGGATCACGACCTCCCCGACCACGAGGACGATCCGAAGGGTCAATAGTAACATTGAAATCCCCGCCTATGATCCAGGGGATTCTGGAGAAAGATTCGTCCGCGGCACGAAGGTCCTCCCAAACTTCCCGACGCAAAGTGTGGCAGGAGGGAGCGTAGACGCAGGAGATAGCGATAGGGGAGCCCGAGCGGACGTTATCCAGTACAACCGATAGAACATGTCGTCCCGTAAGCATTGAGCGGAAAGAGAACAACCGTGATTGCCACGTAATTAACAACCCGCCCGCAGCACCAACCGCATCAATCGTACGGAAATCAGAGAAAGAGCCAGCACCAAAGGAACGCCATGAGTAGTCGTCAAGAGTTGCGAGCTTAGTTTCTTGGATACATGCAACATCACACTCCCATTCCAACAGCCGGGAGGCCAAAGTTCGACGCTTAACCACATCACCCAAGCCACGTACATTCCAGGAGAGAAGCTTCATTAAGAACACGATAAGAAAGGCCCGAGAGGATAGACGGACAGCCGAAACCACCAGCATCAATCGGAACCAGCCGAGCCCGGAGGATCCGCCTCCTGCACCTGTTCGTCCACAGAGTCCGGGTCAACCGAGATTGCGCGCACACCCGCAGCGACTGCCACAGCCTGGCGGAGGGTCGCGCAAGAAGAAATCAACGCGGGCGAGAAGGAGGACGAGCATCGCCTGGAGTATGAGGCCCCGTAGCGTCTGAAAGCGGAGGCCGTCCCTGCACCTGTGAGAGAGGGTCCCAAAGCCAGGGGAGATGGGGCCACAGGGGGGGAGAGGGGGGGCGAGATGGAGTTGATTTCAACACCGAGGGGCCAACCTGCAGACGAAGAGGCTCCACCAGAAATACCAAGGGGGTTCGACGGGGCAAGCGAGGCCCCGAACCCGATAACCGCGGCCACGAACCGCCAAAAGACGCGTTGTCGCTCCGACTAAGAGAGAGATCCGCAAGCGGGTCCGAATAGCCGACCCGAACCACAGGCGACGAACCGAATCTAATGAGAAAAGAAGGCGAATCGTTATCGAAGCCCTCCCTCCCTGCAGAGACAGAAGATTCGCGTGCCAGACGAGAGAATCGAAGGGGCGTCTCGGTAAGGGCGCCGACATCATTCGAAGGCGTCGTCACTACGGAGAAGAGCGGCTTCGGGTCCACGTGGCCACCAGGAGATGAAGCGCCGCGCACCACGTGGCCACCCGAAGATGAAGCGCCACCAGCAGAGGAAGCGCCACATGCCACGTGGATCGGCGGAGACGAAACGAGAACAAGCTCCGGCAAGACGACGTCAGCCACGGGGGGCAGAGAGGGGACATCAGGCGGCGAATGAGCATCGGTATCCGACGAAGGAGGCGGAAGAACAGTGAGGATCGGGCGAAAGCTCCAGGAGCCAACCTTGAGAGAGCCGAAGATGGAGCGCTCGCTGGACTCGCGGAGGAAGTCCGGGGAGCATTCGAACAGCACCTTAACGGAATGGCAGTCGGCGCCGGGGGAGAGACCGTCGTCGAAGATAGAGAGAATCGATCCCCACCGGCGGAAGACCTTGTTGAGCACTGGAATGGTTCTTGAGAGAAAAGGGACCCCCGAGATGGAGGCAACACAGACCTCGGTAGAGAGCGAAGCACCGTCCGCAACCCGCGGCGGACGCCAAAGGACCGCACCGGAGGAGCCGTGCGAGAGCATGAAATCCCGCAGCTGCGGCGAGAGGCCACGGAGGCAACAGTGGGAGGCATCCAGCAGGCAGAAGTCCCCCAGGAACGAAGAGCCGAGCACGCGCAGGACCATGTCCTTCACCGCGTCCCAACCAACAACCGGGTGGCGAGCGACCCCAATAAGAACAGAAGAGGGTCCACCGGCCGAGACACCGTCAGCATTAGAAGCATCAACTAACAGGTGGGGATGGTCCGACGGCACCCCGAGAGGAGGCGGAGGAGGAGCCACCACCTGGGCGAAAGAGCGCCCCCGAATGGAGGGCCGGGGAGGAGGATCCGCCACCGCCCGCACCGAGAAGGAAGATCTCTCAGGCCTGAGAGCACCGCATCGACGAAGCCATCCGCAAGAAGCTCGGCGATGACCAGCATCCCCGCATGCAAAGCAGCGAGGAGGCTGAGGGCAAACAGGAGCAATATGGCCTCGCTCCCCGCACCTGAAGCATCGCTTCCCAGCCTTCCGATGAGAAACCGAAGTCCAGCCCGCCTCCGAGGCCGAATGGGAAGAGACAGCGTCCATCCCTCCCGCCGTAGACTTGACCGCACCCACTGAACTGCTAGACGCCACCCTCGCGCCGTTGACGTGAACCTCCGAGGCGATAAGCACCGCCCTCGACCCAGTCGAAGGCGCCTTGGAGAGGTTCGCACTACTGAAGCCCGCTGCAAAACTCCGGCTTCGCACACCACCTACTAGAGACCCGCGACCACTCGCTCTACTCGCTCCCATCCTCCTTCGCCCCATTCCCGTCATCAAAGTTGTCGTCTGATAGAAATCCCCTTGCCCTTCTTGAATAGCAAACCTGCACTTGGAGATGATTTGAAGTATCTGAGTATCATATTTATGGCATCCATATGAACCTGACGTGGTTGCTCCATGAACTGGCTCACACGACTCACTGCAAAAGATATATTGGGCCTCGTGATCGTGACATACAACAGTTTGCCTACCAGTTCTCTGTATCTTCTCCTGTCCACCTCATCTGTGTCATCATCATATAGCTTCATGCTGGGGTCCATTGGTATTGTAGCAGGCTGACACCCAAGCATACCTGTTTCACTCAACAGGTCCGTAACATATTTTCTCTGCGACATTACTAACCCATACGGATTTCTAGCAAATTCCAGCCCCAGAAAATATCTAAGGACTCCAAGATCCTTAGTGACAAATTTGCTACCCAGCTTCTCTTTCGCCTGCTTTATGCCTTGCTCATCATCTCCTGTAATCAAGATGTCATCTACGTAAACCATAATTGCAATAATACCTCTTGAAGTCTTCTGTACAAACAAGGAATGATCAGCATTAGAGCGTTTGTATCCCTGTTTTTCAAAGAGGTCTGAGAGCTTCTGAAACCATGCTCTGGGGCTCTGCTTAAGACCATAGATAGTCTTATGAAGTCTGCACACCTTGGAACACTCCCCCTGATGAACGTCAAAATTCGCCTCTATAATGATGTGGAATTATGCTGTAGCATAGGAGGCGATTTTGGTTCAGCAAAAACCACAGACTTTGAATGCTGTGGAATATTTATACTTGGCAAGTGTACCAAGGTCGAACACAGGGATACGACAGCCTAAAGTGAGTATTGAATTTCGATTCATGAAGGCATAATGTCAATTAATTTCAGCTTCAGGTCCATATGCAAATTATGATGCACTATGCTATTTACAAGGCAATGTCATGATGGATGCATTTTTTTATTTTGTTTTTATGCAAGTTAAAATGGTGCATGGGCAAATAATGCAAGAGAATATGCATGAAGAATAAAATGTCAGAAATATCTACAATTATACCCTAAAATGAGAGCAACGCAATATAGAATGAAATTAGAGCCAATTTGAACACATCATTAAAAATCGGTCATCAACTCAATCAAGACAAGTAGAGCATGGTCCCATTTTTCACATAAAAAATCACTTAAATTAAAACAGTGTCAAATGAGACAAATAAGTATGCTAGAATGTAGAGGGCGAGATAAGGATCAAAGCGACACTAAAATCATGCAATTTGGACCAACGATGCTAAAGTTATGCTAAAAACAGTGCAAGGGCATAATTGTAATAAAAATGCAATAAAATAAAGGGATAAATATTGCATTTAGGTCCCTGGAGGAACCTAAATGCAATTAATGAAAACCGCCTGGGCCCAAGTGAAATTTTCCCATTGCGCGCAGGGACCTATTTGTAATTTCCAAAAGTATAAAGGGTCTCCCTGTAAAATACCCAGGCACGCACGTGAGGCACGTGCATGGGGACCAAAATGTAATTCCATAAAGCTTCCGGGTCATTCTTGCAATTTTCCCAGGCCCTCACGTGCCTCGCACGTGAGGCGCCTAGGCTCGGGCGACTCCGCAGCTTCGGGACACGTGGCACGATATCTGTGGCTCGGCTTGAGGCTCGGATGACCCGAGCCTATAGGTCGGGGAAGAGGCTCGGGTCGACCACGTGGCATCATCTGGACCGCCCGATCAGGAGGATCGGACGGTGCCTCTACGGTCATCCTCCTCCGCGAGTCACCGGAAGAGGCAGGGCTCCGGTGACATGCTCAGAGCTCCGCCGAGCCTCGCGAGTCCACCTGAAGATCGAAGGAGATGGCTGAGGTCCTCGCGAGGAAGCTGGTGGCGATGCGGTGCTCCGGCAGCATGAAGAAGGGCAGATCGATGAAGGGCTGCTGGTGGCGGAGCTGTCGATCGGAGCTGGGTGACTCGCTTCGGCCATTGAGGATCTGCAAGGTTAGATTATAGCCGAAGCTTGTGCGCGTGGAATGTGAGTGAGAGGTGGGTGAATGAAGGCCGTGGAGGCGTCGGGAATGGTGGCCGGGGGGGTTCTTCGCCGGCGGAGCAGGTGAAGAGGGAGGTCGGTGCGGAGGTGGTTCTGGAGAAGAGGAAGGGGTTCGGCGAGGGTCGGGGTGGTTGGGTGGAGCTGATGGGGTGATCAGGTGAGGATGATGATGGCTGGATGTGGAGGAAAAAATGGGAGAAAAAGAAAGAAAAGGAGGGAGAAGACCTCATCGGGGAGGGGACCCTTGGCGGAGGAGTTGCTTGGGATGAGGCTCGGAGGAGCCCCGGGGTCGTTGCCCAGCTGGTCAGCAATCCAGCGAGCTCGGCGGAGCTTGGAAGCGTCCGCTACTCGGCGGAGGAGCACCGAGGGTCGACACCAGCAAGTACCCGTCGTCGTCTCGACGTTCCGCCCCTCCGCTGTCACCGGAGGGGCGGAGGAGGCTAGGGTAAAAGCCAAGAATGGTGGACGCTTGGTGGTGGTAGCGGAGGCTGGCTTAAATAGTCGGAGGCGACCGGGGGTTACGGTGATGGAGGCCCGTTTTTGGACGGGGATTTAATGGTGATGGAGTGATGACGAGGGTGGTTAATGGTGGTGCGAGGATGGCGGAAGTACGGGCTGCGAGAGGGAGGCGTTACGAGCGGAGGTGGGTGGTTGGGACGGTGGCTAAAAAAGGAAGGGGGTGGCGAGTCGGAGAGGCGTAACGTCTGGAGAGGAGAGGCATCGGAGGTAGAAGATGAAGACGGACCGTTGGATCTTACGATCCAACGGTTGGGATAGGTGCGCAGGTGAAGGGCTCTGATTAGATCATTGGTTTAGATCCAACGGCGGGAAGTTGGGCGCTGATGAGCGGCTCAGATGGAAGTTTGGGTGAGATCTAACGGCGCGGGGTGAATGGGTGACGTGGCTTTTAAGTAGGCGTAGGATAGCACGCGATCGAACGGTGGAGGTCGAAGGGAGACGTGGCGTGAGGATAGGCGTTGGATGATGGAAGGATCGGATGGCTGAGGTTGGGGCGTATGTGTGCGGTTAGGATCAGATCTGAGCGTCAGATCTGATGGCTGTGAGCAAGGAGCGGAGGGACGGTGAGGATGGAGGCGGGGATGGTGTGATCCAACGGCTCAGGAGAGGGCCGGGTGTCGAGAGAAGATGCGGGCCACGCGGGCGGCTCAGGGGGCGCCACGTGGCCCAATCAGAATAATTCTAATATAAATACAAAGAAAAATATAAAAGAAATAGTTAGGGGCCGAATTTGGAAAAAGCCAAAACATGAAAGTTGCTCGCCTCGATGAGATCTACAACTTTCATGTTGGTCAAAAAGCCAAAAGAGGTCATCTGTACAAAAGCTATTTTTGGGGGGTATTTTTAAGGGGATAAAAAACACCAAGTTTGTGGTTTTGAGATTTTTTGTATTTTTTATCTTTTTAAGGGTTAGTGATTTATAGACAAGTTATCTACCTAATTTTTTGGGGTTTTTGAGTGATAAACTAGATACAGAAAAGTAAGAGAAATTAAATACAAATAATTATAGGTTAATTATACACAATATAGTACAAGATAAAATCAAAGAATTAAAGGTGATTTTATTGGATTAATTAAGACAGGGGTTCTAATAGAGAGTTTTTAGCATGATGAATACGAGATTCATCACCCCCTCAATAGCAAAACCGGGTGGCTGTTGCATGTAGACTTCCTCCTGTAGGTCTCCATATAAGAATGCGTTCTTCACATCCAACTGATATAGCGGCCACTCTCGAGTAACCGCGACTGACATCAAGATCCGTAGGGTAGAATGATGGGCTATTGGCGAGAACGTATCAAGGTAATCCACCCCGTATGTCTGTGTAAAGCCACATGCAACAAGGCGGGCCTTGTATCTGTCAATACTGCCATCTGCATTTTGCTTTACTGTAAATACCCACTTGCGGCTCACCGGGGTCACATCTGCAGGTATAGGAACTAGACTCCAAGTTCCCCTAGATTGAAGTGCTACCATTTCTTCCTCCATTGCTAGACGCCATCTAATATCCGGCAGAGCATCTTGATAATTCTGTGGAATGTCTACAACTGACAAGGCAACCACAAAGTTCCTGAAATCCCCAGATAGTCGCTCAAATGACACAAAAGCTGATAAAGGATATGTAGCGCAGCTCCTCTTCGATTTGCGTATAGCAATAGGAACATCTAAATCAGTTGTGTTCTCATCTGGCCCCTGCAACATATCCTGCTCAGAAATATCATTAGATCCATCAAGAGTAGTATCTTCAGTACATACCTTAGGCGAGCTAGGAGATGAGTCATGACCATGAGCTGGAGGAGGCCTGCGGGTATAATGGAATGGTAGTGGTGAAACAGGGATAGTACGTGGAGCTGCTGCTGGTGGTGGTGGTGGTACTGGTGGTGGCGGTGTCATATATATGACATCGGTAGTCACTGGAGGTAGTTGCTGATCACCTGAGGATGAAAAATACATTACAGATTCAAAAAATGTAACATCTGCACTGACCATATACCGCCTACGCAAAGGATCAAAGCACTTGTACCCCTTTTGAGTTCTGGAGTACCCAACAAACACACACTTGACAACCCTAGGAGAGAGCTCGTCAGTACCAGGAGATAATTGGTGGACAAAGGCAACTGAGCCAAACACACGAGGAGTAAGGGAAAACAGATCCTTACCAGGGTAGATAAGGGAAAAAGGAATCTGTTCATCTAAGACAGAGGACGACATACGGTTAATTAGGTAACATGCTGTGAGAACCACGTCACCCCAGTAAGAATAAGGAACATGACTCTGTATAAGAAGTGATCTTGTGACATCTAGTAGGTGGCGATGTTTCCTTTCAGCGATCCCATTTTGTTGAGAGGTATAAGCACAAGATGTTTGATGGATAATCCCTTTTGATGAGTAGTAGTTGGCTAGGACATGAGTACACAGTTCTAGGGCATTATCACTTCTCACAAATTTCACAGATGTGGATAAAACATTTTGAATTTCATTCAGAAAATGGATAATAATATTGCCTGCTTCAGATTTATTTTTCAACAAAAATACCCATGACACACGAGAGAAGTCATCCACAATAACTATATAAAATATGTGTCCCTGATGATCAGGTACACGACTCGGACCTCGGATATCAATATGAAGTAACTCAAACTTGGAGGTACTACTCCGACCTGGACGACTGGGAAAGGTAGACCGGTGATGCTTTCCCAACTGACAAGCCTCACATTGGATAGATGTGTGAGGAAGACCCTGGGGTAACACACGACGCAACTTCTGAAGCGGTAGATGCCCAAAGCGCAGATGCCACAGCAGAGGAGATAGTGGTCCAGTAGGAAGGGATGAGGTTCTAGCAAATGGAGTCTGATTTAGGCGATAGAGGCCTCCTTGCTCATAGCCACGACCAATCACGTTGCCCGTAAGGATGTCCTGAAAAATAAGAGAAGATGGATCAAAAATTGCCCTACATTGTAAATCCTTCGTAATCTGACGGATTGATAACAAAATTCATTGAAAAATCAGGTGCATGTAACACATTCTTGAGCTGCATAGAAGATGTCAGTCTAATCTCCCCCCGACCAGTTATGGGGGAATGTGTACCATTGGCAATGACCACTGTTCGGCCTGGAGGAATCTGAGAATATCCTGTAAGTAAACTCTGATCGCCACATAGATGATGTGTAGCGCCCGAGTCCATAATCCAAGGTAATGTATCTGATCTACTACTGGTAAATGCAAGTATGCTACCTGAAGCACTGGTAGACGCAGAGGCAGATGCAGCAGCATCAGATTGACTCTCAGTAGTAGGTGCTGAGCCAGATGGGGGAATAATGCCCCTTAGACGGGCAACTATATCATCGAACCGCTGATCCAAAGTGGCAGCAGATGGAGGCTCTATCTGCTCAGCGACTCGTGCAGATGCAGGAAATCCATGCTTAGAATAGCATGTGTCTTCATTGTGCCCGACGCGATGACAGTAGGTACATGTTGGCCGAGTGCGGCCTCCTCTGCCACGAGGTCCAAGTCCACGGGTCTGATGATGAAATCCTCGATCCCTGTTGGCGGCCATGGCTGAAGCATTCTGATTCGTGGCCGTGGAAGGAACGGTGATCCGACTCAGTCTGTGAAAAGCTTCCTCCATGGGAGGAATAGTAGAATCGGCCAAGATCTGGGATCGTGCCGCCTCATACTCTGGATCAAGTGCAGCAAGGAACACGCCCACCATAGTCGCATTCTGATACGTCTTCTGTTGTTCTGGCATGGCTGTCAGGGGCATGAAGCTGTATAGCTTCTCGAGCATCCCTCGCAGGGATGTGTAGAGTGAATGTAGAGGGCGGCCATTATGCTTTATAGTGAATATATCATGCTGGAGTTGCAGAATCTTCATCTCATTCTTCGCCTGGGAGTATGTGGCCGCCAAAATGTCCCACATGTCTTTGGCCATGGGCTGATGAAGAATGTCATTGGCAATCTCGATCGCCAAAGTTTCGGACAACCAGACTTTGGCGTATGCATCATCTGCCTCCCATGAGGCATTGGCTCCAGTCTTCTCAGCAGGTTCTACTTCGGTAAGAATGTGCTTCTTACCAGTCGACTTCATTATACTCATGAACTGCATCGCCCACAGTTCATAGTTTGTACCGTCCATCTTCACGATAGGCGCTGGACCACGAAAGGCGCCTATAGATGGAATATTCGTCTTGCTTTCTGACATACTGGAAATAGAAGACTGGAGCGATAGACTTGTGAGAAGATCGTCTGCACGGACATAGATGGGTTTAGTTGCATGTGTAGACTTCAAGCAACCAAACCCATTTAGTTGACGGTGTGTGCTCTGAATATGTGATTCAAGGGCACACGAACAGGGCACTAAGGTGCCCGCTGTAGGCGGCGAAGGTGCGCGCGGATGTCTTGGTGCTAGCGCTGGATGACTGGGGCTGCGCGCACGGACCGCTGGGCCCTAAGGCGCTGACCGCTGGGCGCTGACCACTGGGCGCTAAGGCGCAAGAGCTGGGACCGCAGGCGCGCTAGGGCGTAGTAGCGCGCAGGCACTGATGCACCAGCGCACAGGCGCTAGAGCGCGGGTGCTCAAGGCACGGGCGCACAGGCGCGAGGTTGGGACCGCGCAGGCGACGACGGAGAGGCTCACGGGCACTTGAGCAGGCGCTCGACGGCAGAGAGACTCGCAGCCGAGGATGTGCGCCGGCGGCGGCAAGGAGAGAGAGAGGCACGCGGGTGGGGGGTAGGGATACGGTTAGGGTTTCGAGAACTCCGGTTTAGGACCGTCGCTCTGATACCATGTTGGGAAAAATAGAAGAGTTGTTTATTCCATCGGCCCTAGGCTCTCTTATATAGGAGAGTAGCCTATGGGTAAATTACATAAAGCATACAACTGAAAATAAAAATAACAGAGAGAGACAAAGGAAACTAATATATATGTTAACAAATCCATGGCATGTTGGTGACACATTAACTCGATTTTTTTTCCGAGCAACTCTTATATCATCATTTGCATTGATACATCTTTTCATTATTCTCGTATATGTTGCATTTGGGAATATAATCTAGGATATTTTTTCTCTTATCCATTTTCCCATTGTTCTTAACAATTATTAATGAGTTGTTTACTACCTGAATTTTCTATATAATGAAATTCATTCTAATTCATCAAATAAAACATGAAATAATTGACTAACATTCTGACATTTTACATTTTTGTGTTTCTAATAAATTTTACATGCAAACAATCTTCCCCTATATTTTGTGTCAACATATTTTATCCCTTGGAGATACATATATGTGTATAATTTTGGGTGTATGCACCTATGATTATTCTTTAGCTTTTGTTATCTATAGGATTTATATATACATTAAGGGCCTGTTTGGTTGCAGGGTTGGGCAGGGTTGGCCCAACCCTGGTTACTATTCACAAGGGTACTTCCTCCTCACAGATTACTATTCACCCACCCCAACCCAGCCCAACCCAACCCAGTCCAACCCAGCAACCAAACGGGCCCTAAAGGTTTTCTTATAGAATCATGTATTCCCTATTGTATCCAATTTTGTATATGTATATATATCCATTAAATTCAAAATACGCACTAAAAAATAATCATATATCTTATCGATTATATTATCTTATTTGAAATTTTTTATTTAGAATTTTGTTATATCATCAACTTTTATATATAAACACATTTTATTGTTTATTTTATAATATTTTAAATTAAAATATTATAAACCGCATGAATCGCATATACGTCTGTATACTCCTCCGCATATCCGCTTACTCGCTTTAGACCGCATGACCGAACGAATACCGCATACCGCATTTCTGAACCTTGACTGGTGAACAAAGGCTACTGAGCCAAACACACGAGGAGTAAGGGAGAACAATTCTTTGTCAGGGAAAATAAGAGAGAATGGAATCTTCTCACCTAAGACAGATGACGGCATTCGATTAATAAGATAGCATGCCGTCGGGACAACATCACCCCAGAAAGAATGTGGGGCATGACTCTGTATAAGAAGCGACCTGGTGACATCGAGTAAATGACGGTGTTTCCTTTCAGCAATCCCATTCTGTTGGGAGGTATAGGCACATGATGTTTGGTGGATAATCCCTTGAGCTGAAAAATAACTGGATAGGGTATGAGTACAGAATTCTAGGGCATTATCACTTCTCACAATCTTAACAGATGCCGAAAACACATTACGAACTTCATTAATGAAATTAATGATAATATTCCCCGCTTCAGATTTATTCTTTAATAGAAATACCAACGACACACGAGAGAAATCATCCACAATAACACTATATAAAACCTGTGTCCCTGATGATCAGGAACACGACTAGGACCCCAGATATCGACATGAAATAACTCAAACTTGGAGGTACTACTCCGACAATGACGACTGGGAAAAGTAGACCGATGATGTTTTCCCAACTGACAAGCCTCACATTGAATGTACGTGTGAGGTGAAAGCTGAGGTAACACATGACGCAGCTTCTGAAGCGGTAGATGTCCAAAGCGCAGGTGCCACAATAATGGGGAGATAGGTCCAGCAGGTAGAGTTGATGTTCCAGCATAAGGAGTCCGACTAAGGCGATAGAGGCCGCCTTGCTCATAGCCACGCCCAATCACGTTGCCCGTAAGGATGTCCTGAAAAACAAGAGAGGATGGATCAAAAATTGCTCGACAATGTAAATCCTTTGTAAGTTGGCTAATGGACAACAAATTCATCGAAAAATTAGGTGCATGTAACACGTTCTTGAGATGCATGGATGGTGTCAATCTAATCTCCCCTAACCAATAATTGGGGAATGTGTTCCATTAGCAGTAACCACTGTACGGCCTGAAGAGACCTGTTTGTATTCTGTAAGTAGACCTTGATCACCACACAGATGATGTATGGCACTAGAGTCTGTAATCCACTCTTAAGTATCTGATCTACTACTGCTAGTGAATGCATAGGTGCTACCTGATGGACGTGTGAGGTGAAACCTGAGGTAACACATGACACAGCTTCTGAAGCGGTAGATGTCAAAGCGCAGATGCCACAATAATGGGGAGATAGGGCCAACAGGTAGAGTTGATGTTCCGGCATAAGGAGTCCGACTAAGGCGATAGAGGCCACCTTGCTCATAGCCACACCCAATCACGTTGCCCGTAAGGATGTCCTGAAAAACAAGAGAGGATGGATAAAAAATTGCTCGACAATGTAAATCCTTTGTAAGTTGGCTAATGGACAACAAATTCATCGAAAAATCAGGTGCATGTAACACGTTCTTGAGATGCATGGATGGTGTCAATCTAATCTCCCCCTAACCAATAATCGGGGAATGTGTTCCATTAGCAATAACCACTGTACGGCCTGAAGAGACATGTTTGTATTCTGTAAGTAGACCTTGATCACCACACAGATGATGTGTGGCACCAGAGTCCATAATCCACTCTAAAGTATCTTATCCACTACTGGTAGTGAATGCATAGGTGCTACCTGATGTACTGGTGGATGCAGATGCAGATGCGGCTATGTCGGCGTGACTCTCAAAAGCAGATGCTGATGCAGTGGGACCAGATGGAGGAATGATGCCCCTCAGACGGGCTACAAGATCATCAAAGTGCTGATCCATAGATGATGCGGCTGGGGGAACGATCTGTTCATCGACTCGTGCAGAGGTCGGAAATCCATGCTTAGAATAGCACGTGTCTTCGGTATGTCCAGAACGATGGCAAAAAGTACATGATGGCCGGACACGGCCTCCTCTACCGCGAGGTCCACGACCACGGAACTGATGGTGACCACCACGACCTCGATTGGCTGCCATGGCTGAAGCGGTCTGATTTGTAGCAGATGAAGGGACAGTGATACGGCTCAGCCTATGAAAAGCTTCCTCCATAGGAGGAATAGTAGAATCCGTCAAGATCTGGGAACGTGCTGCCTCGTATTCTGGATCAAGGGCAGCAAGGAAAACACCCACCATAGTGGCATTCCGATATGTCTTCTGTTGCTCTGCAGTGGCTGTCAGAGGCATGAAGCTATAAAGCTTCTCGAACATTCCACGTAAAGACGTGTACAGTGAGTGGAGAGGCCGTCCATTCTTCTTGATTGTAAAAATGTCATGCTGAAGTTGCAAAATCTTCGTCTCATTCTTCGCCTGTGAGTAGGTGGTAGCCAGAATGTCCCACATTGCTTTGATAGTGGGCTGATGGAGAATATCGTTAGCAATCTCAATTGCTAATGTTACGGAAAGCCAGACTTTGGCATATGCATCATCTGCCTCCCAGGAGGCATTAACCCCTGTCTTCTCAGCAGGCTCTTCCTCAGTAAGAATGTGCTTCTTGCCGGTTGACTTCATCATGCTCATGAACTGCATGGCCCACAGTTCATAGTTTGAGCCATCCATCTTCACAATAGGCGCTGGACCTCTGAAGGCGCATGTAGAAGAAATATCTGCCTTGCTTTCTGACATTATGATATAAGAAGACTAGGGGAGTAGACTGGATAGATGATTTTGTCTACACCGACATTAACGGGTTTAGTTGCGTGTGTAGACGCAAGCAACCAAACCCATCAATCTGTAAACACGCGCGCGGAAAGGACTGGAGTTGCACATCACACGCGCGCTAGTCTAGGACCGCACGCGCACGGAGATCACACACGTACACACGTGCGCAGATGCGCGTGCTGGATCACGTCACGGGGATGCACAAGCGCATGCGAGCAGGTATGCGCGTAGAGGATCACACAATGCGTGCACTAGCGCGCAGATGCGCGAGGGCAGCGCACAAAAGATGCGTGAGTGCTACGATTCAGATGACGACGCGCTAGAGATGCAACGCGCAGATGATGGCGCACTGGCGCGCGGTTGTTTCTACGCGCAGGCACCGGAGGCGGCGCACAGGAGGCACGTGCGCAGGCGGCGTAGGCGTGCGCACGACGACGCAAGGCGACGCGAGCGTGCGCGGAGGATTGGAGGGTGAAGGCTAGGGTTAGGGTTTTGGCTCGAGAACTCCGGTCTAGGACCGTCGCTATGATACCATGTTTTGAAAATTAGAAAACATGTTTATTCCATCCGCCCTAGGCTCTCTTATATAGGAGAGAAGCCTATGGGTAAAATACGCAAAGAGTCCAACATAAAACAAAAATATAAGAAAGGTACAGAAGTGAATAATATATCTCTACAGATACCATTCTACAACCCCCAGCCCGTTCACCAAGTGACACCATAGTCATCTTATCGGTTTCTTGCATTTCCTCCGCCTTGCAGGCACTCTGTATGTCTTTGTTGCATATGTGCATCAGAATGATTCCTGTATGCTAGTTAGTGGACTAATACGAGTTCAGTGAATAGGCGAGTCTTATGGCCTTGCTGTAGTGCATATTTATAGAGGTTCTTTAGGCATGTAACGTCCTTCAGAAAAGATGGAGACTGAACGAGAGATTACATGAGGATTCATGTGCTGGTTGCATGTGATGTGCATATAAATGTGCAAGCCATAGAACATAAAGTTTGATTACCTTGTTATTTCTTTTTTAGCAAAAGAGGGAAAATAGAGCAAGTTAAGAACAATGTAGTTGCTACATAGCACAAGCTAATGTTCAAAAACAAACACAACATGTTAAAACAAAAATAATTCAAGGAGTAAGTGACACAAGTGATTCATCATCATCAATGTCATCATCCAGCTCAAGCTCTTCTTCTTCATCTTCATCATCATTATCTTCTTCTTCTTCTCTGTCTTTAAGATGTAACTCCACCTCCGCATTCATCGGTACAACGTTTGAGCTCGGTTGGCCTCTCCATTGACTAGACTAGTCGGACCTGCTAGTCAGGCTAGTCGGCCGACTTTTACAACTCTGATTGCATCTTGTATATCCAAATCTGGATAAAATCTTTCCATGCAATCCTTAAAGCCTCTCCTCACCACAATGTCCAGATTACCACAAGATTCTGTGTATAAGAAGAATGCGTTCAAATAACAAGCTGCTAGATGTAATGGAGTATTGAGCCTTCTCTTGGTCTTGGAGGTAACAATGTCCATAAAAAGTTTGTAAGATAACTCAACGCTATTGAAGGATGCAATTATCTCCTGCTTGGACTCTTCAAGCCCTCTGTAGACAAAGCCCATGGATGTGCATCGATCTGCATCAATCATATACAATAATTGAACCGAAGGTGTGAAAATTCAGATAACATGTGCAGTGTGGTTCCAAAATGTAGGGTTGAAGACTATGGAACTTGCTGCTTGTACCTTCTTGGTCTTATACCATTTATAGTTCCTCCACTCTTCTGAAGAAAAACATCAACCTCAACTTATTTTTTTCTCATTAAGTCTCTTAAGAATGATGAAGGTGGTTGCAGATCTTGTTTGCCCTTGCCTTGCATTGTCCCTCTTGTCGGTGAACTTACGCATCAAGCTAAGAGTTTTGGCGTAAGAGTAAATGAACACCGCGAGCCTCTTCACCTTTGTGATTACATTCCTCACCTTCGTCTCTTTGACTATCTCTTCCAAAGTAAGATCAATGGAGTACGCGACACGGAGTTCACCAAATCTACAGATATTCTGTGAGATGCAATCTTCCCACTGCTACATTGGTGGATGCATTATCCACCATAATCTGAACCATATTTTTCAATCCTACTTCATGCAGATACTCCTCCACTTGCTTGAAGATGTATTCGATAATGTGAGCCTCATCTGAGACATCTATGGACTTCAAAAAAGAAGTACCCATGGTGCAATTGACACAGAATTTAATGGTGCTCCTTCCTTACATATCTGTCCACGCATCAGTCATCAAAGAACATCTTGTAGACTTCCACGTATCTCGATGGCATTGCAAGTCATCATGCATTTTCTTCACCGCCATCTTCAGAAATGGACTGCTGAAATCATACCTCGTGGGTGTCTTTAGTCGAGGATTGTACTTGTCAGTTGCCTGAAGGGTTTGTCGTCAATGCATTGAAAGGAATTGTCGATGTATATGCCCAGTTGCATATATAGGTGACAACCCTTTCTCGATGTTCTTTGGAGAATGCATCCTTTATGGTCATCTAACGTCATGACCCTTCCGCTGCGATGTTCCGTTCTAATGAGTCGAGTACTCATGATCTCTTTGCCGAACCTACATCTCTAGTGATATCAATATCCTCTCTCATCTCCTAAACATCAGCAGCTTTCTGGTCCTTCTTCTTGGCAACACCATCAAGGTATCGTTTACTCGTCCACCTTGGGACATGCAACTGCGTTGCCTCTTCGGTGTGCTAGATGTTGCTTGAACCTGTACACACCTCCCTTGACAACCTTCTTGCACACTCTGCAAGTAACCGTATTCAGGTTCGAAAGGTAACCATATTGCCATGCAAGATCACTTGATCCTGGCAGTACATAAAAAGACGAGTCGCTTCCGAAAGCGATGTTCGCCAGAGGTGTAGCCATCTACATAATCACAAACTTATAAGTTAACACACTTGACTAATTACATAAGCAAGTTACTAACATTTAAAATCAACTACTATAAAATATTAAAATTAATTACTCAAGCAACTCAACAATATATTGTTACTTCAAATCCTATGTACTTCTAACCAATTCTTGCATCAAACTAAATCTTGGAATATGCATGACTTTATCAGGGCTTAAGTGGAAATGCATTTAGATCATATATTCTCTCATGATATCCATTCTTAAGTAACTCAACCTATATGGATATGTATTACATTCTTGCATCAAACTAACTCTAGGGATATACATTCTTGCATTAAACGAATTTTGTCGCATTAAACTCCCTCAAGTAACTCAACCTATTTGCTTATAAACCATAGTTGCAAAACAAATCATCAACCAAATCATTCTTAAACGAATTTAACCAGTAATTCATCATCATTATGCAAACAAATCATCCCTAGACATATACACAAATCTTTACAAACAAGATAAAGACATAAAAAACACATAAGCAACTACAAACAACAAATGAAAGTAAAAAAATAAAATATACCTAGAGTGACACGGTTGGTAGTTGAAGAGGCTTGAAGGATTGCTTTGGCTAGAGTTGGGACCTCCTTGGTGTCGGCGACGAGGGGGCAAAGGCGGAGGAGAGGTGTCGAGGAGCAGAGCAAGGTATCGCTCGAAGGAGGGTTTGGGTGGGGGCTTACTGTCGAACAATAAGCCCTCACTTATACCCTAATCGGGTCAACTTGGTGGGGTAGCCTCCAACAAAAATATCTAAGCAGAAGTCGACTGAGTAGTCGGCCAACTAACCCGACTACTTTGCTTGATTAAACGGGTAGACCAGACTAATGCACGATTTGGGCTAGTCGACGTGGCTACCTGTCCGAGTCGACTAATTTGACCGACTAATTGGGTTAGTTGGTTGATTTTTGCAACAGTGGTCATAACATGTCTGTTTGAACATTGCTGGTTAGAAAAAAGACCCGCTCTTTCACTTGTGGAAATTATCTTTATTAATTGATTATCATGTTACTTTCTGTTCACGTTTTTGATATTTTGATGTCCGTTTTTACTTTTAGTCTGGTATATATGCTCACTTAGATTCCCCGAATATTCATGTTGCAAGTCCAGTTTTTTACTTGCATGAAGTTATAGTTTCAACCTGTCATTTATCATGAAAACAACAGTTGTAGGTATTTGTGACATCAAGATTGTTTTCTAATTGATAGGTTCGTCGTGGAATTGATTTGTTATTTATTTACTATTGTTGAATAGGGGTCCATCTTTAGTTTCTTCCTTGAAGGACTCCTCTCTTCACAGCGCATTACGTAAACCCGCCTTTGATCTTGTTGAGGCCATTACTGTTTCGGACTGCGCTGCATTAGTTTCTTTAAAATTGAGGTCATATGCATGTGCTGGCAAGGATCTATCTTCCGATCTTTTTACTGATGAAGATGAGACTTCCTTTTTGTACGATGATAAAGAAGGTGAACTCAATTGCTGGTCTGCATTCAGTTGTCAAAGTAAACTTGCTGCTCGTGAATGCGGAGACTGGAGATGTATTCCTATGCTATGGGTTGATATTTTTGTTGAGCTGGATCCTTCACTACTTTCTATATCGTGCTTAAAAGCTGTCCTGTGGGCTTTATCTCATGTTTCCATCGTTGAATCTGATTATGGCATTGATATGAAACTCCCAATTAGGGAGTGGTTAGCATCGAACATCGGAGAACTCTCATCTTCCTTAGGGTGGGAAGTTCCTAAAGGCTATGATGACGGAGAAGATGGAAAGGAGTCAAAGAATTCAGTTAAAGCATCTCTGGTGTGCTTTCCTTTAATAAAAGCATTTAAGAGGTTCAGCTTAATGTTTGGATGCTTCTCTTTCTTCTGGAAACAGTGTTAAGCTATTTGCAAAGCTAACTTTGTTATTGAATTCTGATTTCTCAGGTGTACCGCCCATTTAATTACTCTAATGGAACAACGAGAACTCCATAAACAATGGACCTGGGAATCAAGAATGGCCGAGAGCTTGATTTTGTTACTTGTAGATCCCAATGATGTGAGGACGCTTGCATACACTCATTCTTTCTTTACTGTTTTTCTCCTTTTGATAGAGTGTTTTCCAGCTAATTATCTCCATTAATGTGTCTTCATGTGATGCAGAGCTTGAGGCAAATTAATAGGTTAATACTTGAACATGTTTCAAAGACCCGAGGTCTGACTCCTGGCCTTCTGTTTCTTTGCTGCAGTCGGGGTTCTCTCTCTGCAGTCTATACGGGATTCAAATATGCTATAAAGCAGGTACCTTTTCATGACTGGGTATATTGGTCTTACATTTATTTTAATTAGGTTATTTTTTCGTTTTGATAGTTTTTTTAATTTATGCAAGTTGTTCCTTTCATGAATGGTGTTATGGAGGAGTTGACTAGTTACATTCAGGATGAGATATTTTGGTGTATGTTATTTGCCGTTGATATTGTGTTGATTGATGAGACTAGAGATGATGTAAATGAGAAGCCTGAGGTTTGGAGACATGCCTTAGAGATTAAAGGATTCCTATAAGTAGGGCTAGGAATGAATATGTGGAGTGCACATTTGATGGAAGCAGTGGCAGAGGAATCGAGGTGAAAATCTGTTGCGATAACATTCAGAAGAAAGATTCTTTTAGATACGTGGGATCTATTTTGCAAGATGATGAGGAAATCGATGGAGATATTAACTCATAGAATAAATGCAGGATGGATAAAGTGGAGATGAAACTCTACTGTTCTGTGTGATAAGAAAGTTCCTTTGAAAATCAAAGGAAAGTTCTCCAAAACAGCCGTGAGACTTGCTATGCTCTATGGATCTGAATGTTGGTTTGTGAACCATAGACACATGCATAGAATGACAGTAGCATAAATGAAAATGTTAAGGCGGATGTGTGGTCATACACGTTAAGATCGGATTCCAAATGATGTGATCAAAATGAACGTTGTTGTAGCTCCGATAGATGATAAGACGAGAGAAAACCGCTTAAGATGGTTTGCCCAATTGCAAAGGAGGTCGGCTGAGCACCGGTTAGAAAATGCGAGTTTTGGGATGTTGAGCCGGCTAAGGGAAGGTGAGGGAGGCCCAAGAAGTGTTGGAATGTGACAATCCGAATGGATCATTGTTTTTTGGATCTAAGCTCGAGAATGACCTAAGATAGATCTGAATAGAGGCAAATAATCTTTGTAGCCGACCCTACTTAATGTGGGGAATGGATTTGTTGTTATTGTTGAATTGATGCAAGTTGTTCCCTCTTTTGGTGGACGTTGCGGAAGGTAGCAGATTGCTAGCTTAGTGCCTTGATCTGCCCTTATGAACTCTTATTCCCCTCAAAAATTTTATGCCTATACCATCATTACATGAAAACAAGTCTAACAACCACTATTTTTTTAGAGAAGGTTGGTATTGGAACATCAGCTTCACTTGTATATCTTTGCTTGAAAATTGGGTGCATAATTAATGCACTAGAAGTTTTTGACCAAGATCATTTTTACCTTCGAGATGGAGTAAGTATCACTTCGTAGTCCTTTTGCTTTGTTTGAGCATGCGTGCTTGTCGATCCTCTTTGGAAACATTTTGGTATTTTAGTTTAGCAACTCCAAGCTTGGATTTGATGAATGGAGTTGAAAAAGGAGAAGAACTTTGGATTCAACCAGATCACCTTTACATGAAGAGCTTCTTGAGAGTGCCAGACTTCACAATCACAACTTTGAGAAAATAATGTTTTAATGCCTTGGTGTGGTCTCTTTCATGTCAATATGGAATTTCTACCTTTCGTAGGAACGGAATATCGTTGCATGGTAGGTTAATTTTCCTGTCAAAATGTTGACTATTATTTACTTCATCTCTATTCTTGCAACCATTACTTTGTAATTTGCTTAGGTGTATCCTCTCCATGTGATTAGATTTGCACCTGTTGAGTCGTTTTCCTACATGAGTATTTGGTAAATGTATGTATCCATGGAAGAGTCAAAGGGGCAGATCTCTAACCCCGACTTGAGGAAAAGGTTTATGACACAGTGTTTTGACTGAGTTCACTTGTTTTTATACTTCCCTCTATCCTTCCCTTGAGGTGTCACGAGACCACCACTAATAGAGGTTCCCTTTTGGACCATGGTTGACTAGTCTGTGCGGAAGTTGAGCTTTCCTTCGATTGGGGCAACCAACCTTGTTATGTTTGCTATATGCATGGTATAACTAGAGGAGTCTTTTTGAAAACCCAAATGAAGGATGACATGATACATATGTTTCATATTTAGATTGGTTGGGTATGTTGACGAGGTTTGGATCTTTCTATGTCTATTGTGAATCATTCTATCATGGAAAATGGTTAAGTTAATTTTACGGTACAACAACAACAAAGTCTTTTCCCACAATTTAGTATGGTCGGCTACATGGATTTTCCCCTCCATTCAGATCTATTTTGGATTATTTTACATAGAATGATTCAAAATTTGGAGTAAATATAAAAATGGATCTTACTGAAAGCTCGTAACATTTTGGGACATGGATTTCATCATTATAATAGTTTTCAATGGCATTCTATTTTTGCATGAAAATGACCATAAAATTTAAGGACATGATCTACATAATTTAAAGTTTTGACAAGCTGATTAGCTATGTGACATATTTTGGTTGATATCATCAACTATCGGAGGTATTCTATATATGTAATAACAATAACAACAATGACTGATTTATAACCAGCTAGCCATTAATTAAAATCATGACTTATTTTTTCTCCAAATCAATTTGGTATTTAGATATTCAATGGAGAGGAGGGAGGGTGAGGAGAGGGGAGCATAGAGGGGTGGGGAGGAGAGGTGGACTGAAAGTGGTATCTAGGCTATTGTTCCTTGGTGGGGTCTATCTGTGGGTGGAGCTGTAAGGGAGGATACAATCCGAGGCCCTCCTAAGGCGAGGGTAGCTATTGAAGGAGTATGGCAGAAGTCTGTGGTGTCTAAGCATGTGCTTTGTTTCTGCTATTGAGGCTAGGTTCATGATGTGACATCTAGCCCGCCCCGATTATCTTTTTTTATTGTGATACGTCATGGTGTGTCATGTCATCATAGGATGGGATGCACATCTCTTGGGTTTGGATGGCTTGTGGTTCACAAGCCATGATGTAGTTCGCTTCATCACATCTGGCACTATTTTTAGGCTTTATCAAGTTGGTTTTAGGGACACTATATATGGAAGGTGACGACTTTGGTAGGGCAATTGCTTTGACCTTCCTTCAGAAGGGACTTGGTCCACTTGGGTTGAACATTGTTGTTTGCGATGATCTAAGAGGAGGCATCTGCAATGCAGTTGGGGGTGAGATTAGCAGTGGCTAGGATCTATGCTCTAGATTGAGGGAGAATGCTAGGGCATGGACATTAGGGTTAGGGTTTGAATACCATCATTTTCATGGAGTACTTATGTGACGCCCGTAGATCTGGGATATCTGTTTACACAACACTCCTAGTATCATGTTCGTTAAAGATCGCAGTAGGGTACTGAAAATGAAGGAAACTTTTTCGCGTTCCAAATGACATTCACAATTAATTAACAAGCCACAGAACCAACAATGTATCACCAATTTATATTGCATAAATTTCCATATAAATTACAGTAACAAAAGAAACTGCATTATGTACATGTATCCCAAATTGTAGTAGAAGAGAAAGAAAAACATTTATATTATCCTGAACATAAACTATAACATGTGTACATGACAAGATTTACTTGTGGAAGCTCAGGTTCAACTGTCATAATACCGCGATGCAGGTGTTTTGCCTGCAATCCATGCATTAGGGTGAAAAGAACATCAATAAATGTTGAACACATATAATCAATTAAAATTAACAAGTAATTCAATGGTTTCAAAAGAAAGCAAGTAGATCGAGTTTGGCAAATAAAATTTTAATGAGCTACTTGCATGGAAATCGGTTTTCAAGTTGTTTTGTATGTAAATCCCCTGACTTACTCATCCTATCTCAATTATCCACATTTAGTACTTTCATATATTGATTATATGATCCATATCTAAGCTATCACCTTTTTATTAATTATAATTCATGTTTGATGGATCTTAGTAATATGTATGAAGAGTCTCTGATCTGATCTTTATCTTTATTTAATTTTTCAGGTTTAGTGGTAGTCTGTGATCTTGGTTTGAGTGTGACTTCATACTATGACTCTAAGGCGTGAAGAATGCCTTAGGGTTGTGGGGCCTCCGTAGGCATGCAGTGGAGTGTAATACATCCTAACTAAGTTCCCAGCATGTCCACTAGCTCCCTCTATCAACTATAGTCTCTTGTATAAAATCGTATAAGATTTCCATTCTTGCTCATCTTATTTTAAGTCTCAATGATTCATTAATTCTTTGATTTATTAAAAGCTTATTATGATTGAGGTGATCCAGATCTCTTGATTTGTTTAATGATTATTATGATCAAGGTGATCCAGATCTCTTTCCGATGTTTATGAGTCATGTGGATGGATCTTATTGAGTGTAGATTATGTGTCTCATGTTCTGATTATTTTCTTGTTATATTTCTCAAGCTAAGTGGATAATCTGTGGTCTTGGTCTGGGTGAGACCTCACACTATGACTCTGAGGCAGTAAAATTTTTAGAGTTAGGGTGTCTCCGTAGGCATACGGTAGGGTACAATGCATCCTAACTAAGTTCCCAACATGTCCACTAGCTTCTCTGACAACCGTGGTAGTACCTCTTAGTATGATAAGGATGATTTCCATAAGATGATCTTTTCTCTTTGCCAGGACCTATTAGCGGAACAGTAACTAGCTCAACGGAAACCAAGCTCTACTGTAACCAACTCAATTGTAACCAAGCTCTCAAGAGCAGTAACCAAAACTCAAGCGGTGAGGAGGCCTCCGACAAGATCCTTCTGTCTTGCTTACCCAGTGGAAGTGCAGTCCAAGGGAGAGCTAGGCCTACTCTAAAATTATGCCCCTGAGATGGGGGAGAGACTTTTCGGAACAAGTCACTCCAAAAAAACTCGACCCGACCGGTACAGGCAAACGAGCTCGAAAAACTACAACGAGGGCCCATCAGCCTAGGTACGCTAAAGAACGCGGGGTCAACACAACTGGCCTAAAAGAAAACATGTGGATCCCAAAGAGACGTAAAACTGCGAGTGCTCGCGAAAAATCAAGTAAAAGATTGTGATCCTAGACCCGCGCACTAAGCGGCCGCTGCCCTACTGGACTTCCTATATCCCGCCCAGTTGAGGGTCACCACATCCTCGCACAGTCAGGTGTAAGGGTCACTATGATTGGCACTCTTAATTATCAGTCATCACTTAATCACCATCACTGACTTGATTCCTCATCCTTTCTTAATCCTTTCCGTGGTTGATTGTACAAATCTAGGTCTTTTGGTCAACGATTTTATTGATATAACTGATGCACCGTTGATTTCACTTATTTGTCTACCCCATCCTTTCTCAATCTCTTCTATGGTTGGCATTACAAATCTAGGTATTTTGTCACTACCTATCTTTAGTGATATGTATAAATAATAGATTATACTCAAGGATCAATTTATCGAGGATTTCTATTCATTATGATCTCAGGAGATCATTTGTTGACTTCATAAAAGAAAGTATTAATATTTTAATATTTGTATTTCAATCTTTTCAACAAGGCCATGGGATTAAAAGGTTTCCTTGGATCTGGATCTAAGTTCAGATTGATGAAAGATTTCCCAATTCTTCTCATCTTTAAATCATTATAGTTAAAACTACTCATTAGGTCTAATTCTCCTTACTATAGTAGAGATGTGGTCTTGATGAGACATTTAGATAACTGAAAATCATAATGACTACACATAAATGAATCCATTGTTGCAATTGTGGTCTGGCTAATACAACTTATTGTAAAGAAAACATCCTGTCTAACAACACCTTTGTCATCTAACTCTCTATATTGTCTATTATCGACCTGCTTTGTAGAATCATCGTAGAGCTTCAAATTTTGATGTATGATAACAACAACTTTCAAGCATCCAATTATGATCATCACTTCAAGCAAGTTCATAACAATCATACTATTGACCCACTCAAACTTGAGTAATCTAAATTCAAGAAATGCTATCGAGATTTAAATCTGGAATAATATAACTTGAGAATTCAATTTATTAAATTGTTAATCTGATTTTTAATATAGTTAATTTGATTACTAAAATATGTCGTAAGGAAGGGATCAATTTAATAAAAAATGGCAATAGATAGAAAGCAAGCAAGGGTCCAAATAGGTGATCGACTGTCAACCAATGTTTTTGAAATTGGTCCGGATTTGCTGATGTGACTAGTTTAACAGGAAAACCACTAACTTTGGAATCCTTGGAGAATCGATGTTCAACTTATGGTTTTGCTGAGGTGGGCACCTTACCTTAGACCATTTACAGAGTTCCCAACATTGATCATCCAATTGTTAAATGAAGATGCTTTAAAGACATTAGTTAAACCTAGTGGGAGGTTGCTGTGACAAGAATGTTATCAATGGCCTGAATTTTGGGTTAATTTGCATGCTAAACACCAATTTTTTATCCTAAAAAACGTAAGAATTATGAGCATATATAATGGTTGTAAAGGTTTGATGAATTTCATGTAAAACTTCACATTCTCATCTAATTTTAGAGGCAATTTAAGCGATTGAATCATTCATGGAAGGCAACAAGAGGAGAGGTAAAGATTGTACCTTTGAATTACTCCAAAATTTGAAGATCAATCCCCAGCATGCAGTGCTTGCAGCTTCTTGGGAGAGGAGCAACTCCAGCATGAGCTTCTAGGAGCTGGAAAATCAGCTGTTGCAGCTCCTTCCAGGAGTTTGGCTTACTGGAGCATCAATTCAGCTGCTCAGAATAGCAGAAAAAGGGGGAGGGGTTCCAACAGTGCTTCAAATAGCAACTGATTTTGGCAGCAACAACAGTCCTCCAGCTGTTGCACAACAAGGAGGATGAGGATGGCTGCTGGAGCATCAAGGAACCTCCAGCCTGCTTGGGAGTGGCTGCAGGAGATGAGTAGCAATTGCACGTCAAGAATAGCTGCTGTGGGCAGCAACTGAGGCCTCAATGCTGCTTGGCAAAAACATTCAACAGAATCTGGAGGAGAAGTTTGGCCCTTCGGTGGTATTCTTTGGAGAGAAATAAAGATGTTTAGAAAGGAAGTATGGAGCTTATATAACCAAAAGGAAAGGCTTTGTTGTTTGACAAGTGGTGGAAAGAAAAGGCAAGTGGAGGGAAGTATAGAGCTAAATGTAGGTACAATAGCAGCTGCTGTACTGGAATTGAAAAATTTTATTTTATTTTCTTTATTTCTCTCTTCTCATTTGAAATACCAAAGTTGCCCGCACTTCGATTCTTGGATTGTGATGTGCAATAGCTCGTTTTGACTGTCTATGTATGATGATCAAACGATATTAATTTCATACTTTTTTGATCCAAGATGGATATAGAAATTGACGAAATACAATGTTGATTTTTGATTTTTTTTGTGATTTAATTGATTAAACGACTTCCGATCGACGAACGGTCGATTTCATTGGTCTTATTTTGTCGAATCGGATTTTATGGTGGTCTCATTTTGTTTTGCGGTTCGGATTTTGCGTCGCGGCTTTTTCTGGTGGCACACATTACGATGCGGTTGACTTTTGGTTGATTGCGATCGAACGAGCTTCGATATGCAATTTACAAATCGATCCGAGCTTATTCAATATTAATTGAATATTAAATGATGTTGCAGACTCTTAGTTAGATCGAGTTCGATTTATTCAGATTTGGATGTTACAACCATTTCTTTGTGTAATTAAATGAGGCGTAACCGCTCTTATTTAAGGAGGCTTACTGCACTATATGATATATCAAAGTTTTATAGAGAATTAGCTTTATATCATTGCTGTTATCTTCTTTTTGTATTATAAAATCCTTTGAGATATTCTATAAATGTTATAATAACAATAATGATGACTAGTAAGTAATAAGTCGCTGTTAATCGAAGTCTTGAATCGTTTTTGCTCCAAATCAACTAGGTATTATGATATTCGATGTGGTGGAGGGAGGGTGAGGAGAGCTGAGCAGAGGGGTGGGGAGGAGAGCAAGCATGGAGGTTGTAGCGGAGGCTAGTCTTGATGTGGGTGGATGAAGGTCTGATGGTGCAGAGTTCGAAATGCCTGTAAGGCCTATTGAGGTGATGGTGGGTGTTGAAGGGGTATGGAAGAAGCGTGCGGTGTCGTAGCATGTGCTTTGTTTGCACTGTGCATGCATGGGTCATCTTGCGACAGATTATCATGACCTCATTATCTGCTTTTGTTGCGATGCAACAAGGTATGCCATCATAGATGAAATGCATGCCCCTTGGGTTTGGGTGGCTTGTGGATCATAAGTTGTGATGTTGTAGGCTTTAACATGTCGCTGCGCTATTTACAAGATTTGAAAAAAAAGAAAAGCGGAACGAGGCATTTTCCCTAGAAGCGAGGCAAGACGTAGCCTCGAGGCGGTCGAGGCGTAAGCCTTAGTTTGTATATTATTGGTGAAATGATCTAATATGACAAACATATAATATATAACAATGTAATATATGATGATATTATGAAGGTAAGTGCATGAAAAAAAGGATATGTCAATGCCATAAACCTTTCTACTAATTCTACCAAGTCAGAAGGAAATCATTGGCTATAACTATCACTAAAATATTTATCAAAAATGGATTGGCTATAGTTGTCATTATAGGTATCCAAGTTGTTGATATGAATCACATGATTTGAATCCTAATCGTTTGTTCTTCCGAACCTAGATGAAGAACGGTTTGATGTCATCTTGTGCTACCATATCCTAAACACAATTTTTCTTATATGGGCATTTGAACTTACACGCAGTTTCTTATATGTTTAAGGGTGTAAAAGTAAGAGTTCATTGAATAATTGGACATGTTAATGGTAAATATAAATATGAAAGAGTTCAAATTTAAGCATTCATCTTGCATAAATATATACTCACCAACTAAGCCTTTATAAACATATGAAAATACTAATAGGAATAATTATTTTCTTTAAAAAATGCTTGAAAAAATCCCCAATGCCTCATCTTGCGTCTCGCCCCGCCTCGCCTTGCCTCGACCGACTCATGCATATGAGGTACACGCCTTAGCCAGGGGGTCCGAGGCGGTCGCCTCGAGGCATTTCCCTCCATCCCGTTTTGCCTCGAGCACCTTTGCGCCTCAAGGTGCGTTTTTTCAAACCATGATTGTTTATGGGGTTCTGGTATGAGATGTTACGTTATTGGCAGACTGTCTGTGGAAGGTGGTGACCTTGGTAGGGGAGTTGCTTGGGTTCTTTTGAGGGGACTTGATCCATTTGGTCAAAAACGCTGTTGTTTGTGGTGATTTAAGAGAAGAGGCACCAAGAATGATGTTGTGTGCATGTTCACCAAGGGCTAGGTTACTATGAGGGGGAGTGTGTGACACCTGCCCACGGATTCGAGTTACCGTTTGCACATCACTCGCAATATTATATTCACAATGGATCACATTATGTTACCGAAATTTAGGGAAGATTTTTCGCATTTCGAAATGACATTCACAATTAATGTAGATAACCACAGAGCTAACAAGTAGTCTCATCAATTCACATTGCATTAATTTCTACATGCAGTTTACATGTAACATAAGAGACTGCATTATGTACATGTATCCCAAAGTATAGAAGAGAAAGAAGGCATTTACATTATCTGAACAACAGCAGCATATGTACCGATGAGTGTAACAACGGGGGGCCGGGATCATCGATCAGTCTACTGTGATGCAAGCGCTTTGCCACCCCACATGCGAGGGATAGAAAAATGTCAACAATTGCGTGAAGGTTTGGTTTTCAAGTATTACGTATGTAAATCCCCTAATCACCCATCACTACATAACTTTCCGTATATAACAATTTCATAATTTAATTAATGACCCATAAGTAGGTTATTTTCTTTTTATCACTTAGAGATCATGTTGATGGATCTTGGTGTTGAGGAGAATGAATTTCTGATCTGATCTTGATTTCTGTCTAATTTCTCAAGTCTAGTGGATAGGTTGTGGTCTTGGTCTGAGTGTGCTCCCACACTATGACTCTAAGCATGAAGAAAACTTTAGGGTTGGGGTGCCTCCGTAGGCATGCGGCGGGGTATAATGCATCCTAACTAAGTTCCCAACATGTTCACTAGCCTTCCTAACATTTGTAGTAATAGATCTAAATTCTGATTTAAATGTCAAAGATTGATGATTATTGATGATTGATAATTTCTGCCTCAAGCTCAACTGTAACCAATTTCAACTGTAACCAACTCAGCTCTAACCAACTCAACTGTAACACATCACCAAGTCTATTGGCGGAACGGTAACCAAAACTCAAGCGGTGAAGAAGTCTCCTAAGAGACTCTTCCATCTCGCCCTTTAAGTGGAAGTGTGATCCAGTAGAGGGCTAGGCCTACTCCAAAACTACGCCCCCGAGACAGGTTAGAGAGACTCTCCAGAAGAGTCACTCCAAAAACCGGCCCGACCGGTACGGACAAACGAGCTCGTGAGAAAAACTAAAATCAAGGGCCCCAGTCTAGGTACCCTAAAACAGAGGGTCAACGGAACTGGTTAAAAATCTGGATCCCAACGAAGCGTAAAAACACTGCGAGCTCACGTAAAAACCTTAACAAGGACTGGGTCATAGACCCGTGCACTTGGTGGCCGCTACCCTAACCGGGCTCCCTATCTCTCGCCAACTAAGGGTCACCGCGCCCTCGCACGGTTAGGTGTAAGGGTCACCATGATCGGCGCAATTAACTGCCATTACTGAAATACTATCATACTCACTTGATCTCTCATCCCTTCTCAATCTCTTATGTGGTCAACTTAACTGATCTCGGTATCTCATCAATAAATCTTATCAATGGTGATCTAATATTAGTATATTATACTTTGAGGTATTGATCACAAAAATTTTAGGAAATCATTTGTGGACTTTATATGAGAAGGGTATTAATATTTATAATTATTTTAGAATATCTCTTTTTTTTGAAATTGTATATCAATTTATACAAAATTCTCAAAACTTTTTTTATCTCTAAATCATGTTACACAACCCAATCATGCAACTGATAGCCCTAATAGAACAAAAGGTAATACTAATAAGCATCCTTAATCATAGTAAGTAACATGTCCATTCCGAACTGATGGAATCTAAAAGCTTGCAGTATTCATCATTTTTGTAAAACCCTGTTAGCAAAACAAGGCATGAAATCAGGCAAATTCATGTGAACGACGTCTTGCATAAAAGGATCATCAGTGTTAATATGACATTTGAGGTTAACTAAGGATACTAAATGGAATAATAAGGAATATGAAGTTTATATGTAAACTTATAGGATATTCGGAAATTAACGGGTGCCTGATAGCTTTCTGGTTCCACCACTGCATTAGGTGCGGCTGTGTGCACTGGGTTAGCCGAGATTTGATACTCCCATCATCATGATAGAAATTTTCTGGTTCCACCACTGCATTAGGTGCGGCTGTGTGCACTGGGTTAGCCGAGATTTGATACTCCCATCATCATGATAGAAATTGACTGGTTCCAGTAATTGAAAGTGCTAGCCCTTTTTGGAGGGGACAGTGCACATGCCAAGCACATTTCTCCAGCCCTATTTTATCGTTTTGAGTTCATTCAGGGAGATTAGATATTAAAAGTTGGCTGTGGATTCCTTAGTTGTATATGCCCATTTTTCTAGTAGTAAAAATAAATACTACATATCTATGCCCATGTCCGTGCCCGTTCATTGAGGAATACAAGGACATGCAAAAGCATATTAGTATAAACTGGATGTGGTCCTTAAATCTATGACTTCTAAGTGTGGTTTAAACACACCTGATGGTTGTACTACATCAACATATGCAAGTATAAAGTATCTAGCTTAAGATTTTAAAAAGTAATCTAATGTTCCTGGGAAAAAAATGGTTATATGGTATCACAAACTTTCAAATCTTCACTATTCCCCAAGGATTCTCAAGCATGTTGGAATTTACAGAAGCAAATCAACAATTAGATTTTGTTTAGTAAAAAAAATATGAGTAATAACTTGGTCAAAATTGTGTAGAAAACCCCTAATAGTGGATTTAGAGTGGTTAGAAATACATGAATGGCAACAAATGATGGTTTATCATGTACCTCTTTTGGGTCTCCAACAGCTCTCGTTTGGGGGAGAAGGGCAGCTCCAAGAGCTCCAGGAGCTTCCAGATCTTGTAGCAGAGCTCCAGCAGCTGGTCAACCTCCAGCAGGGTCCCTAAAGTACTCGACTCATTGATTAGAGCCACCATCAAGTCGAAGGACCGATTCAACCAATACTCCCGGCCAGTTGCTCGATCATTCGAATGAGCATCCTCTTCATTTACACATTCTTTGCAAAAGTACCGAAGATCCAATCCTCCGAGTCGAAAATATCCGACAAATGATCCATCGGTTATAAATCCATCCCCTAGTCAACAAGTGGATCTTAAATTGATTTTCTGTTTATCAAACAGAGGAGTGGTTCCTGACCATGATAGGTCATTAGATACACCCTCCTAGGACCACTATCATGATCTATGTCTTCTTATCCTCCCTGAAACTTAACCGTTGTGGTTTTATCCTCAATTCCTTGGGATCTTACCTCTCCAATGTCTCCATATTCATCTTCGGTGTATCCCTCTTCCTTGTCTTCGTCTTCATCGTCAGGTTTTGCTTGATGTCCCTTAAATACGTGAAGCTTTTAATGGCAAATTATTTGTCGCTGATAGCTGATCGCCGACAGATGCTAACAATGCAGAAAACGGTTTGCCACTGCAGGGTCCTTTTACCTCCATCTTTTTCTACATCTTAGACCGCACGACATGGTACGAATGACAAACCGTTCGCCGCAGATCTTACCATATTGGTCAAAGTCAAACAGTTTGTCGATATATAGTCATTATAGGAGTTTTTTTTCCATGCATGCCCATTCTGAGGATTATTTCTCATAGGCAGCCCCTGATGGGAAATGTCTTGTCTTTGGTCCTCTCCATCACCCCCACTCCCTATCTGAAGAACCAAGATGCCATCTATCTTCAATGAGACCACCATGCAACCAAAATAAGGTAGAACCGTTGAAGCACAATGTTTCCCGCATAAAAACAGTGTTCACATTTCCAAAAGATCTTTAGTAACTTACCTCAACAAGCATAATCCCAAATTCTACATTCAGTATGAATCATTACAAATTGATCACAAAAAAATTTTAATCCCATCGTCGTTAAAAGAGATCCTCTGGTTTCCTTCCAGCCGAAGGTGGATTACTTTGAAAAAGAAAGGAGAAGAGAAAAGAAGCTCCAAGGATATTACCGGTTTTCCTCATTTACCTCCATCATTTACTTTGAGGATAATTCGATAAACAAAAGTGATCTCTCGTACAGCTACATGTTAAGAAAGAGCCTAATAAACCTGAACTATTGTTCTGCATACAAACCAGCAGTCACGGATCAGAACTTGATTTCCCTCGCTGCAGTAATTCTGGAATTTTCCAACTACAACAGTTCCTTCAGAGATATTAGATCGGCATCCATATGAGCGCCCTGATCACTCGTCAAAAAGAATATGCTGTGGAGTTCCCGTGAGGTGGGCGTCTAGGATTTTTTTGGATGGAGGAGTGGAATAAGTAGGACAAACATCATTATTAAAAATCCACTCTAATTCGTAATTTATTGGTTTGGGATGTGATTAGATTAGGTTATGTCATGATATTAAATTGAAAAAACTTCAAGTTATAGAATTTGATTAGACGCAAATTAATTCAAATTCAATCAAATCCTAAGGTTCCACAAATCCATGCGAAGATGACAGGCCACATCGTAATTCTGGAGCAGCTGCAGCTGCTCTCTTGCTGCTGTGCAACAAAGAGGAGAAACGATGGTGGAGAGGGTGTGTTGGGAAAAAATTATAAGGAAAGAAGGGGATCTTATGGTGATACTATTAAGAAGAGAGGGAATCTAATGTGTTGCCAATTGGAAGAAAGAAATAGCCAAGTGGAGGGAAATTGGAGCTGCTGTATAGCCTGTACTGTGCAAATGTCTGCTGTACAATACAACAGAAAAAGTTATTTTTTTTTAAAAAACCTCATTTTCTCTCTCAATTATTTGAGATCAAGGTTCGAAATCTCGATTTCGATTTCGTTTCGGTCACCTCCAATACCGAAATTTCGCCGATATTTCGGGAAATTTCGACGATTTCGGTGGAAATTTCGGAAATGGCTCAAAAAGTCATTTTTCGACCATTTTTTTGCAAATTAAGATCTTTCAAGTTATTTACAACAACAAATAGCTCACATATACATAATTTTATCATACATATTACTCATATATGCCCCTTATATCGCACATATCGGTCATATCAGTCATATCGGTCATATCGATCATTTCGCTGTTAAGGCTGATTATTGATGAAACATATTGGAAATGGATTCATTAAATCCAAGTTCTTAAAACAACAATAGCTAACAAATGCATACTTATATCACACATATTCTCATTTATATGCCTTATATCGCACATATCGGGCATATCGGTCATTTCGTTATTAAGGTTGATTATTGATTGGTACATATTGGAAATGGATATAATTAAATCCAAGTTCTTAAAATAAAAATAGCTAATAAATGCACATATCGGTCATATTGGTTATTTCGTTGTATGCATCCCCCCTGTTGCACCATACCCTACCAGAACGGGGGTCTCGTTGATGTGTTTTGATTCTAATTTTTTTCTAAATCGTGATGTGTTTTGATATATAGAATTGGTAAATACTAAATAGTTAGTATTAGTAAAATGATTAAAATTAAGATCACATGATTAATATCGTTAATTTACATAGGTATCGGCGAAATTTCGCCCATATCGGTCGAAATCCGAGAAATTTTGAACTGAAAACGTGAATTTCGACCGATATGGGTCGAAATGTCGAAATATCACCGATATTTCGACCCATTTCGGTCGAAATCCGGGAAATCGATATATATAGGTGTTTCGAAAGACCCTCCCTGTCGAAACCGAAATTTCGGCGAAATTTCGCCGAAATTTCGCGAAATTTAGGACCATGTTTGAGATATCAAAGTCTTCCACATTCGTGCCTCGAGTCTCGAATTTCGATGTATAATAGCTCTTTTGACCGTCTCTGAACGACGATCAATATGGGTATAATAGTCATTTACTTTGGATCGAGTATGAATTCCCGAAATTCTCGAGATACGGTCTTGGTTTGTGACTAAATTTTGTAATTTTAAATTATCAAATCATCTCCGATCGACGAACGATCGATTTCGTTGATCTTATTTTGTTGAATCGGATGTTTGGGTGGTCTCGATTTGTTTTGCGGTTTCCGATTTTGTATCGCAACTTTTATGATGGCACACATTACGATGCGAGCTTTTGGTCGATTGCATCCGAATGAGATTCGATCTGCGATCTACAGATCGAACTGGAGTTACAACAACAACAAAGCCTTTTTCCCACAATTAGGTAGGGTCGGCTACATGGATTCTTCGCCTCCATTCAGATCTATCTTGAGTCAATCCCGGGCTTATATCCACAAAACTAAGATCCCTTCGTATGGTCTCTTTCCAACACTTCTTGGGTCGTCCTCGCCCTCTCTTAGCCGGCTCAACATCCCAACACTCGCATCTCCTAACTGGTGTATCAGTTGATCTTCTTTGCAAATATCCAAACCATCTTAAGCGATTTTCTCGCATCTTATCCTCGATCGGAGTTACACCAACTTTCTTTCTGATTACATCATTTTGAATCCGATCTTTACGTGTGTGTCCACACATCCACCTTAATATTTTCATTTCTGCTACATTCATTTTTTGCACATGCTAATGGTTCACAGGCCAACATTCAGATCCATAAAGCATAGCAGGTCTCACAGCTGCTTTGTAAAACTTTCCTTTAATTTTTAACGGAATTTTCTTATCACAGAGAACAACAGAGGCTCCTCTCCACTTTAGCCAGCCGGCATTTATTCTATTAGTAACATCTCCATCAGTTTCCCCATCATGTTGCAGAATAGATCCCAGATATCTAAAGGAATCTCTCTGCTGAATGTTATCGTCACTAATCTTCACCTCGATTCCTTCACTATTGCTTCCATCAAAGGTGCACTCCATATATTCCGTCTTGGCCCTACTTATATGAAATCCTTTAGTCTCCAACTCATGTCTCCAGACATCAAGCTTCTCATTTACTCCATCTCTAGTCTCGTCAATTAACACAATATCATCAGCAAATAACATACACCAATGTAACTCGTCCTGAATGTGACTTGTCAACTCGTCCATAATTAAAGTAAAAAGAAATGGACTCACAGCAGAACCTTTATGTAAACCAATGTTGATGTCAAAATATCCAGTCTTCCCAGACGGGGTCCTTACACAAGATAAAGTCCTATCATACATGTCCTTTATGAGGTTAATGTATAGGACAGGTACTTGTCTCTTCTCCAACACTCCCCACAATATCTCTCGTGGGACAGAATCATAAGCCTTCTCCAAAAAAATAAAGATCATGTGGAGGTTCTTCCTTTTAGCTCTATAAATCTCCATTGTTCTCCTCAGCAAATGGATGGTTTCAATCGTTGAGCGACCTGGCATGAATCCGAATTGGTTTTCTTTTACATTGGAAACTTGCCTCAACCTTCTTTCGATCACACGTTCCCAAATTTTCATAGTGTGACTCATCATCTTGATACCTCTATAATTTGAACAATTTTGAATATCTCATTTATTCTTATAAAGAGGCACCACTATACTCCTCCAATCTTCAGGCATTTTCTTGCTTCACCAAATAACATTGAATAGATTCGTAAGCCAAGTCAAACCACGCTCACCTAAAACTCTCCATACTTCTACATGGATGTCATCCGGTCCTACACCTTTCCTGGGTCTCATAACCTTCAAAGCCTCCTCTACTTCATTTCTTTGTATCCGTCTATAGCTTGCATGATTGAAGTAACTTTCACTACAAGCTAGATCACCCAAAGTGATCTCTCTATTTCCTTCCCCAACGAAAAGCTTATGGAAGTACTGCTCCCACCTAGTCTTTATATCCTTTTGGTAACAAGCACATGACCTTCCTCGTCCTTAATGCATCTTACTTGAGAAAGGTCTTTGGTCTTTCTTTCTCTTGCTTTGGCCAACCTGAATATATTCTTCTGTCCCTCCTTAGAGTCAAGATTTTTATACAAAACTTCATAAGCTTTTGACTTAGCTTCGCTTACGGCCTTCTTTGCTTCCTTCTTTGCTATTTTGTAGTTTGTGACAGTTTCCTCTGTTTTATCCTTAGACATAGCTTTAAAGCAAGATCTTTTTGTTTTTAGCTTCTCTTGCACCCCTTCACTCCACCACCAAGCCTCCTTTTGACCTGGAGCTCCTCCCTTTGACTCGCCTAGCTTCTCTTTGGCTACCTTTCGGATACAAGGTGCTACTGCCTCCCACATCTCTTTTGCACTACCGCTACAATCCCAAGATAAGTCTTCTACAACCTTCTCCCTGAAGCTCGCTTGCTTCAGTGGAAGATTCCACCGTCTAGTTCTAGTTATCTTAGAAACCCTGCTTTTCTTTACCAACCCTTTCATTTGTACATCCAAGACTAACAAACGATGTTGGGTTGTCAAACTCTCTCTTGGGATTACTTTGCAGTCTTTACAACACAACCGATCTCTTCTCCTCAATGCAAAGTAATCTATCTGTGTTCTAGTTGGCCCACTCTTATAAGTAATTAAATGTTCATCCCTCTTCTTGAAGAGAGTGTTTGCTATGAAAAGATCACATGCCGTTGCAAAATCCAGGATGGCTTTTCCCTCTTCATTTATATCACCAAAACCATGTCCTCCATGAACACTAGCATACCCTGAAGCATCTTTTCCCACATGTCCATTAAAATCTCCACCGATGCAAATCATCTCTCTTTGTGGGATTCTTTGTAGACTCTTATCCAAATCCTCCCAAAAAGCTTGTTTAGTCCTTCATCTAAACCAATTTGCGGTGCATAAACTGAGATGATATTCAGAATTTCTTCTTCAAGCACCAATTTTAGCAAAATAATTCGATCCCCGAATCTTTTCACCTCAACCACAGAATCCTTCAAATCCTTATGAACAACCACTCCAACACCGTTTCTACCCTTATCTTTACATGAATACCAAAGTTTAAAGCCTGTCTTTTCAATCTCCCTTGCTTTCTCTTCAACCCATTTAGTCTCTTGAAGACACAGTATATGAATCTTCCTTCTTTCCATCGTATCCACTATCTCCATCAACCTTCCAGTTAAAGTGCCAATATTCCCAAGCTTGCAAAAGTCAGCCGACTAGGCCGACTAGTCGGTCCGACTAGTCGAGTCGGGGGAGTAGCCGACTCGACTAGGCCTAGTCGGCCCTTAGTCGGTCCACCCGACTAGTCAGGCCGACTAGTCGGCCTAGTCGGCCGACTACTCGGCCGACTTTTACAACAACCTTTTTTATTTTTTTTGTTTTTCACTTTTTTTAAAGCAAACATATTCTAATATGCTTAATGTTATATTTAAAGTCAATTACTTCTTTTGTTTCATCATGATGTCATATAAAATGTACAAATATATGTATATACATACGAATATATGTATAAAAAACTGATTTATATATTTAAAATAATTAAAAATTCAAAACCGACTAATTCCGACTAGTCGCCCGACTGCCGACTAATCCTTAGTAGGTGACCCCGCCGACTGCATACCGACTACCGCTTTCTGCAACCTTGCATATTCCAACTACCAATCCACAACTTCCGTTGCAATCTCTTTTGGACTAACTTCTTTACTCGCATGCGTCCATTATGCGAGAACCCTTGTAAATTTTGGACTGCATCTGGGCGGTGATGCATCGGAACTAGCTTAATTACCCGCATGCGTTCCTCATGCGGGAACCCTTGCAAATTTTAAACTACATCCAGGCTGCGATGTAGCGGCCTTGCTCATTTTTCATTGCATTCGGGCGATGCAACGCGTCGCAAGTAGGGAACGCCCCAACGAAATCTGTATATTTGCTTAAATCAATGTTGAAAAGATCCGACTGTCATGAGGCAACTTCTTAAATAGTATTTTTTTAGAAAAAAAGTACTATTTAGGAAGTTGTCTCTGATTGTTTTACGCTGGCTGTCGGCTACCTAACGCAACCCTCCTCATTTACCCGGGCTTGGGACCGGCCATGGTTGAGTTAAACTGGAGTTGTTCAATATTAATTGAATATTAAATGAACTTTCTGACACTTAAGCGGGTCAGATTCAATTCATTGAGATCTGGATGTTACAAAGTGAAAGGGCATGAGCGTCTAGGATTGAGTACCACACCTTCGGGGGTACTTATATATTTTTTGCTTTCAATCGTGTTAAGTTCATGTGCGCTGGCCTCTTATTTAATTAGACCTAGGCCACTCTATTCAATAAATAGAAGTATCGTATACCGCACTAAGAAACCGATTGTAGAGAATTGGGACATGGCTTTGGATAATTTTGGATCTTCATCTCCATTCATGGGCGCTCAACATTTCTTCAGTTGGTGTCCTCCGACCTTGCTCAGGTTCCTTGTTTACCAACCACAGATTTTATGAATAAATTTACCTACAACACCTTTTATAAGTAAATCATTTTTTCTCATCTCGTTCTTTAAAAATCTGATTCGTGCTGATTCTTC